>CM029022.1:4224086-4740755 GCA_016801055.1 Panax notoginseng
TCATTTTGATGGAAAATTCTAGAATTGGTGGGGCCCCACTTGTGGTTGGTGAAGAAATGTGCTGAATTATATTTTAAATATGGTGGGTGGGAATAGTAGCAGGTTAAAGCCATCAGGTTGCAGGTCAAACCTACCAAAATTTTCTATAAATAGAGGGCTAAGTTAGAATTGAAAATCACACCAAAAACATAAGCTTTCTCTCTTTCTCTCTCTATATTATGAAGCATATTTTGTGAGTATTTAGATACTTTGAGAGTTGCTATTCAGTGCAAGTTTCCTTCGGCTTTATTCCGATCAGAAGTACTGCTGTTTTGAGGTAAGGGATAGTAAGGGATTGTAAGGGATAGTAGGGATAGTAAGGGATTTTAAGAGTTGTTATGTTTTTCAGTTTCGTAAATTTTCTGAACTTCAAAAATTCTGGAAAAATTTGAAATGATATTTTTGATGAGTTTTATTGATTGTGTCCAAAAATGGTGATTTTTAGATGTATAGATTGAGAGTTATGAATTTTATGATAAAAGACTATTTTAAAAGTAACTGCTTATAATTCCTTGTGGTTAACTCCAAAATTGATAAAATTTTTATTGGGAGTACATGTATATGATAGAAGTATACTCTGTAAATTTCAGAATTTTTAGACAAAAGTACAATTTTTGATAAATGTCTAAATATTCGGCTATTTTGGCCATATGAAAAATAGTAAATGACTTTTAAAAATTCTGAAAAAAATATATGTTCACTATGGGACTATATTATGCTAAATCTCAGAAAAGAAATATTTTTGGAACTGATTTGGTATTTTTCATGAAAATGGTCTAGTTATGAGTAAATGAATTAAATATGTTTTGTGAATAAAGAAAATTGGAAAATAGGATTTTATGGCTTGAGAATCCTATATGAGGTATATGCAGATTTTTTATGAGGGTTTTGGTTATTGATGATGAAATTGTAAGAGTTGGCATTTTATGATGATTAAATGCATTAATTAGTAAAGTGTAAACAATTAAAATAAATTGTTTATAAATTTAAGTAATGTTATTCTTTCAATATCATTATACCGAAATATTGGTATGGATTTTATTGTAGAATTTTTATCTTTTGTGTCGGGGTTACTATTCATGAGTTACTATTCACGATTTACTATTCATGAGTTACGAATATTACTCTGAGATTAAAATTATATGTTGATCATATTATTTTTATCATCATATATAACATTTTTATAACCCTGATGTTGAAATTCTCTTTCACTGGAGTGTAAAGATGGATAGATTATTGGTATGATCATGACTAGGGTTCTCTTTGGCCTGTAGTGCAAAGTTGAATTGTGACTGGTATGATCATGACCATTGAATTTATAATTGAATATCTTAAGCTTAAGTGCAAAGGTGAATTGATCAACATGGTTATAATTATTGTTTATATAAATTTTGAAATGATTATATATTTCTTTGAGATATGAATATATTTGGCCTGTAGTGCAAATATGAATTGTTGATGAATATCTTTGGCATGTAGTGCAAAGATGGCCTGTTGATGAATATCTTTGGCCTGTAGTGCAAAGATGAACTGTTGTTGAATATATTTGGCCCGTAGTGCAAAGATGATTTGTTAATGAATATCTTTGGCCCGTAGTGCAAAGATGGATTTATTAGTAAGATTATGAACAGGAACTGTGATTTGGTATAACCATGATCTTTGATGTTTCAGGTAAAGACAGGTGATGAAAATATTCTTCGTCCTGGGTGCGAAGAAAAATTTAGAGTCACAATTATGATTATGAGTTATTCATATGATTGTGGAAAGGAACTGTTGAGTGATGTTACATGGATAAAACATTGTTGTGGATTTTTAACATGGAAGAGATAATGGACTTTATGGTCTATTTGACTCTTCTAATGGATTGCATGTTCCGCTGCAACTATGGTTGAAATTTTTTATCATCTACCATATGTTCTAAATCTCTGATTTATTATTGATGAAGACTATTGATAATTTATTTATCTTTAGTCATGATATTCTTTACTGAGCTAGTTGTGCTCACCCTTTTGCTTCACAATTCCTTTCAGGTAATAAGAGTGTAGCTGGGTCGAGCGGGGGTAACAAGGGAATAGAACGGTGGTCATCATTTAGTAGTTATATTTGGTGAAGAAAATAGGGTGAGGCGAACCCAACGTTGGAAGGGTGTTTTGTCACTATCATACAAGATGTCTAATGACATACAACCTCGTGTCATCATAGGACAGGGTTGTGCTCATCCACTTGCTGAGTATATCTATGGGCACTACCTATATAATCTTGGTGTTTGTTTGAAGTATAATTCTCAATTAGAGACAGTGGAGATAATGATAAGTCAAGAGAAGACTCACCATTGGGAAGAATATGATAGTAATCTTCTCGTTTTTCTTTGGGGTCTATTGGGTCAACCAAGGATAATTCTGTGGCCATATGATATCTATCATAACCTAGACGCGTGGCCTCCCATGTACGAAGGTTTCCTTGAGCACTTCCCAAAGATTCTAGTTTCTAAAACAGTTTTTGACTGTACCTTTATGTAAGGTACCTTTGTGAGGTGCTGATACATGATGGTGTCCAATGTCACATTTGGTATATATTTGTATCCAAACTCACAGTATATGTGTTGTTGTATTTTGCACGACAATTGTTGTAATAAAGTTGTAGTTGTTTTCTGTACCATGTATTTGACGACTCAGAATGGGTTGGGTGGAATGGACCTATTTTGGGGTCGTCACAGGTGGTATCAGAGCTTAGGGATATGATCTCTGGCGGAGATCGGGAAATAGAACTAGGAGGGGAGAGATGAGTAAATACTTCGCTAGTGTGTCCTACCTAAGCTTATTTGTTGGTCAGTCATACTATCGGGATATGATGTGATATGTTAATTTGTTAAATTAACCCTTGTTTTGAAGCTGTATTCTAGAATGATATTTGAAATACAGGAGATGAGCAATGGAGAAATTATGATGACAGGAAAGATGGAATTTGAAATGAAAGGAAGGTATTCTCAACTCTTTGAAATAACAGGTACGTAAATTTCGGGGACGAAATTTCATAAGGAGGGGAGATTGTAAGACCCCAAATTTTATGAAATAAAAGTATTCAATTTTTCTTATAATTACTATTCAGTAAATGGTTAGATTGATAAAAGTTTAAAGTTATGAGTGAAATATGATTTTTTTTCAAAATAAGCAAGTGGTTATAAAATAATCATTGTTGTCGGGGAATATTCGTTTGGTCGTGGAATATTCTTTCTGTCGGGGAATATTCGTACGACGGCGCAGCCATTTGTGGGCCCCATAACGAATAACTGTCGGATGAAGAAAACGACAAATTTGAGTTTTTACAAATAACGGCGTAGTTGTTACCGTTAATACTGTTGGAATTCCCGGTGGTTAAAATACAGTAATACGCGTTATTGCACAGTAGCACACGGTATTGCATAGTATTTTTGAAATTATTGATTCTTACGTAAGAAGGCACTACTCAATAATTGTTACAGTAATTACTGTTCAATATTTTATTTTATTGATTCAATAATTGCTACGTTGAAATTTTGTATTATTGTTGTTCAATAATTGTTGCTGCACAGTATTTCCCATTATCAGATCAATAATTCATATTATTTGAATAGTATTATTAGATAGCATTATTGGCAATGTCTAGAAAGTTCTGTCTAAGGAGAGGTTTGGTCATCTAATTGCGCGCCAGTAAGGAAAAATTCTTATTGGAAAGCCCCCTCTTTCCTGGGAACGGCCTGGTTGTCATAAATGTGATTCTGTAATATTATTTGCGAATAATTAATTATTGATTCATATGATAAGGAAATATTTATTTTATGTGGATATAAACGAGGGATATATTTTTGTGGTTAAAAATGAAGGAGTTAATGTTGAGGTTTTTATCGGTATTTTTGTTGGAATGGAGGTATTAAAAATTAGGGTTTTTGAGATATTTTGCGAGGGTTATAATTTTTAATCCGACCGTTGGATCGTGGTAATATTTGGATATGTTATACATATATAAGTTGAGTATATGTCCACAAATTTTGAACCGTTAAAAATGAACGTATGATTTATTATGAATTTTACGAGATGACTGGTTCAGAAATTGTTGAATTTTCGGAGTTTATCATTTTGATGGAAAATTCTAGAATTGGTGGGCCCCACTTGTGGTTGGTGAAGAAATGTGCTGAATTATATTTTAAATGTGGTGGGTGGGAATAGTAGCAGGTAAAGCCATCAGGTTGCAGGTCAAACCTACCAAAATTTTCCTATAAATAGAGGGCTAAGTTAGAATTGAAAATCACACCAAAAACATAAGCTTTCTCTCTTTCTCTCTCTATATTATGAAGCATATTTTGTGAGTATTTAGATACTTTGAGAGTTGCTATTCAGTGCAAGTTTCCTTCGGCTTTACATTCCGGTCAGAAGTACTGCTGTTTTGAGGTAAGGGATAGTAAGGGATTGTAAGGGATAGTAAGGGATAGTAAGGGATTTTAAGAGTTGTTATGTTTTTCAGTTTCGTAATTTTTCTGAACTTCAAAAATTCTGGAAAAATTTGAAATGATATTTTGATGAGTTTTATTGATTGTGTCCAAAAATGGTAATTTTTGGATGTATAGATTGAGAGTTATGAATTTTATGATAAAAGACTATTTTAAAAGTAACTGCTTATAATTCCTTGTGGTTAACTCCAAAATTGATAAAATTTTTATTGGGAGTATATGTATATGATAGAAGTATACTCTGTAAATTTCAGAATTTTTAGACAAAAGTACAATTTTTGATAAATGTCTAAATATTCGGCTATTTTGGCCATATGAAAAATAGTAAATGACTTTTAAAAATTCTGAGAAAAATATATGTTCACTATGGGACTATATTATGCTAAATCTCAGAAAAAAAATATTTTTGGAACTGATTTGGTATTTTTCATGAAAATGGTCTAGTTATGAGTAAATGAATTAAATATGTTTTGTGAAGAAAGAAAATTGGAAAATAGGATTTTATGGCTTGAGAATCCTATATGAGGTATATGCAGATTTTTGATGAGGGTTTTGGTTATTGATGATGAAATTGTAAGAGTTGGCATTTTATGATGATTAAATGCATTAACTAGTAAAGTGTAAACAATTAAAATAAATTGTTTATAAATTTAAGTAATGTTATTCTTTCAATATCATTATACCGAAATATTGGTATGGATTTTATTGTAGAATTTTTATCTTTTGTGTCGGGGTTACTATTCATGAGTTACTATTCACGATTTACTATTCATGAGTTACGAATATTACTCTTGAGATTAAAATTATATGTTGATCATATTATTTTTATCATCATATATAACATTTTTATAACCCTGATGTTGAAATTCTCTTTCACTGGAGTGTAAAGATGGATAGATTATTGGTATGATCATGACTAGGGTTCTCTTTGGCCTGTAGTGCAAAGTTGAATTGTGACTGGTATGATCATGACCATTGAATTTATAATTGAATATCTTAAGCTTAAGTGCAAAGGTGAATTGATCAACATGGTTATAATTATTGTTTATATAAATTTTGAAATGATTATATATTTCTTTGAGATATGAATATATTTGGCCTGTAGTGCAAATATGAATTGTTGATGAATATCTTTGGCATGTAGTGCAAAGATGGCCTGTTGATGAATATCTTTGGCCTGTAGTGCAAAGATGAACTGTTGTTGAATATATTTGGCCCGTAGTGCAAAGATGATTTGTTAATGAATATCTTTGGCCCGTAGTGCAAAGATGGATTTATTAGTAAGATTATGAACAGGAACTGTGATTTGGTATAACCATGATCTTTGATGTTTCAGGTAAAGACAGGTGATGAAAATATTCTTCGTCCTGGGTGCGAAGAAAAATTTAGAGTCACAATTATGATTATGAGTTATTCATATGATTGTGGAAAGGAACTATTGAGTGATGTTACATGGATAAAACATTGTTAGTGGATTTTTAACATGGAAGAGATAATGGACTTTATGGTCTATTTGACTCTTCTAATGGATTGCATGTTCCGCTGCAACTATGGTTGAAATTTTTTTATCATCTACCATATGTTCTAAATCTCTGATTTATTATTGATGAAGACTATTGATAATTTATTTATCTTTAGTCATGATATTCTTTACTGAGCTAGTTGTGCTCACCCTTTTGCTTCACAATTCCTTTCAGGTAATAAGAGTGTAGCTGGGTCGAGCGGGGGTAACAAGGGAATAGAACGGTGGTCATCATTTAGTAGTTATATTTGGTGAAGAAAATAGGGTGAGGCGAACCCAACGTTGGAAGGGTGTTTTGTCACTATCATACAAGATGTCTAATGACATACAACCTCGTGTCATCATAGGACAGGGTTGTGCTCATCCACTTGCTGAGTATATCTATGGGCACTACCTATATAATCTTGGTGTTTGTTTGAAGTATAATTCTCAATTAGAGACAGTGGAGATAATGATAAGTCAAGAGAAGACTCACCATTGGGAAGAATATGATAGTAATCTTCTCGTTTTTCTTTGTGGTCTATTGGGTCAACCAAGGATAATTCTGTGGCCATATGATATCTATCATAACCTAGACGCGTGGCCTCCCATGTACGAAGGTTTCCTTGAGCACTTCCCAAAGATTATAGTTTCTAAAACAGTTTTTGACTGTACCTTTATGTAAGGTACCTTTGTGAGGTGCTGATACATGATGGTGTCCAATGTCACATTTGGTATATATTTGTATCCAAACTCACAGCATATGTGTTGTTGTATTTTGCACGACAATTGTTGTAATAAAGTTGTAGTTGTTTTCTGTACCATGTATTTGACGACTCAGAATGAGTTGGGTGGAATGGACCTATTTTGGGGTTGTCACACATAACTTCATCATGTTGGTTACTATTTACCTTTTTATTATTTTAACACATTGAACATATTGAGGAATTCAATTTTTACGTATCCAATTTATAATATTTTCTGAATTTTAATTTAAAAGTATCTAGTAATAGTATGTCGAAGTTCCAATGTATAATATACCCTAATTAGACAGCGCAATAAACATGTCCAATTGTCTAATATGTAGTGACCAATAAATCTCATTGAGGTATCCCGAATGATCAATTTTATAGTGATGGTAATGTATTTATGATTTATTTTTTTCCCATAGAAGGTACAGATGGTATCCGAAATGTATGTAAGAGTTCCCATTTATGTAGCTGCTAGTTACTTGTAAATAACCTTTTAAAAATAAAAGTATTTTGAATATGGTGTAGTTGATAGCCAAACCTTCACACAAAGGTAACTATTTTTATTTTTACGGGTAACCAAATAGTCATAAAAAAAAATTCAGTCTCTCCAGCAGAATGTCGGTTTTCAAATCCTTCGATTTTTTCATGAATGTCGTCTTTGTATTTCCTTTTTGCGGGATTTGACTACTCCGACTTCTTCTTTTTCGTGATTTTGAATAGACTGGTCGATTCGTAGTTGGATTGTCAGTCTCTCTTCGGTTTGGATGATCGATTTGTTTAGGTTGCTCGATCGTTGAACCTTTGCAAAGAATTGGTAACTGTTGTAAATGGCAGTAACTTCTCCTTGATTTTAGCGTTTTCTTATTTATGTGAAACTGAATGATCTGACGTGGTTATTGTGTTGCACTCTTTTTATAATTATTTTATAAATGCACTAATCTTACAATTACTTTATAATTGTTATATAATAATGTAAAGAATCATTTTTTTCATTAATTTACATGTACAAGTGAAGTCAATAAGTGGAAATGATATTGTCTTGTTTATCCCTCATTAGTCATTATCATTTTTTTAACTCCATAGCTCATTATATATATATATATATATATATATATATATATATATATATATATATATATATATATATATATAATAACGATGTCATATTAAATTTTAAATTTAATATAACTCATAAAAATTTAGAACAAAATAAATTTTATAATTAATAATTTTTGTTATATACTATACAATTATAATAATTGTATCAACTAAAATTAAATAAATTTACATCAATTTAAAATTAAATATATCATCCTTTAACCTCAAAAATTAAATTGTATATTTAATTTTAGAATGGAGATGGTAGTATTTTATTTGACATTGATATTTTGATTTATTATGTTTTTTTTTCATAATTTTATTAGAACACATTGCATTTGAAAGAAAAAAGAAAGAACATTTCACCAGTTTGTACAATACGGGTAAAGGTTTAAACGAACCGAGTCGAGCCGAGTATTGAGTTGTTCAGATTTGGTTCACAAAATTTATCGAGTATAAAATAAAATTTGATTGAGGCTCATTTAGCTTATCGAGTCGAACACGATAATTTGATAAGGTTAGAGTAATTTATCAAATTTTAAAATTTGTTCATATTTGATTCGTTTATATTTCGAGTCGAGTTTAAATTAAATTTTTAATCAAATTAATATAAATTAAATTCAAATTATTTACTCATTTTATATCTTTAAATAGGAAAAAGCCGACGGACTGAGCGTGAAATATGGATCTTGGTAGTAATTCCGAGTTTATGTGAAACTGTTTGGTGAAAAACATAACCACGTGGACGTTCACAGCTGAGTTTAATTTAGTTAAGTGGTTTAAGGTTTTTTCCGTACTATTTGTTTGGTTGGAGATTGGAGATTGGAGACATCCACTGCTCACATTCAGTGTATTTCATTTTTACTAAAACACCCTTTCTTAGGTCGCCTATGATATTTGATTATTCTCAAATAATCTTTGGTTTCATATTATAATATTATTTTTAATTTTTAAAAATTAAATATTAATTATTTATAAAAAATATAATTTTTATAATTCGCTTTTTTTATTACATACGTGGATAATAATATTTTTACGATGTATTTGAAATAGTGGATAAATTTTAAAATTTTATCTAATTTTATATATTAATATACATCGCAATCGTAATTCGACAGAAATATTTCGTAACATATAGCAGGACTCTAAACAGTTAAATACTTTCCAATTTTGTAACGCAATTAAAAGGAACTTAAACCTATTAGTGAAAAGAAATGTATTTTTGATTTTTATATCTCTAATAAGAAAAGAAACTTCTAAAGCAATTATTATTTTTGGTTATATCAAATTTATTACAATATAACAAATCTATGTAAAGATAATAGATCTTAGCAATAATAAAAAATGATTTTATTATTGCAAATTTATAAAAATTGTAAATCGCAAATATCTTCTGACATATCCCGCAATTTAATGGCTTAACTAAATTGAAATCATTGAAATTAAAATTTTTTATTATACAATTATATTAATAATATACATGAATTATTTTGAAACTTATTAATCGTAAAATTAGTTGAAAATTATAGTGGACTCGTTACCAATTAATTAATATAACTAAATTAAAATTTATTAAAATTTGATTTTCATTTTTTTTGAATTAAAATTTCAAATAAAATTTATCAATATAAACACTGATATATACATTCATTACAAACGTAAATAAAATTAAAATAATTATGATTATCTTTAATGATTAATATAATAAATCTTTATTCGAACGGGGTTGATGAACTTGTAGTTTTGTTATCCAATAAAAAATTATTTTTTTTATCCAATATTAAATCAAATCGTCAACTTGGCAAAAGAATTTGGGGGTAAAGTCGACATCACATCTAATATATGACTACTCTACCAAACGGCAGACAGACGAGTCGGTAATTGTCGGCCGATGATCGGGGAGAGCACGACGGCGAAAATTCTCAATTACATTTTAAAACCTCTTCAAACTCTCGAGTAAACAAGTTTAAATTAATTATTAAAACACTCTCACTCCCCACTATCTGTTACCATTTACGCTCTCTGGTGTAAAATAACCTAAATACAAGACCCCTTTCCCTCTTTCAAACCCCATCTTTCACTATCTATTCGAATCAGCAAGATCCGAACACAAAACCCAAGTGTGATGTTATGGAGTACAGATGAGTGGATATTTTATCTAGCTTACAAATTTGATAAAAAACTTATCTGTATAAGTTTGTTTTATGAAGCCTCCTTGGACAATAGTTGGATTATTTAGTTAATTCCGGTATGAATCCCTTTTTCTTTTTCTTTTCTTTTTTCCAGTTGATAACCACTGCTTGTTTTTATTCCTGGAAATTGTTATAAGTCTGCTGTTTAGCTCTTTTTGGATTATAAATTGGATATAGTGCTGACAATTCACGTTTTATTGTGGCTGAAAGAGAATTTCTTTGTTTTCATAATTCTTTTATTTTAGTTGGAATTTCGAAACTTTTTCATGTTCAATTATTTTATTTTATCGATTGATTGTTTGTTTGTTGGTTGGTGTTTTGGGATGTTTACAGCAATCTGAGTTTTAAGCTGTAAATGTTGGATGTAATAATAAATTTTGAATTTTATTTTATTTGCAGTTCATTTACTTGATTGGTAATTAGCAATTGGATTCTTAGGCTTAGCGTTGCTTGATTTCCATCTTCTACAGCTGTTACTGTTATCTCATTCTTGTTTGAGTAATGTTATACATGTGTATTGTTCTGTTTCGTATTTATTAACTTGGCTCAACCAGCTATGTGACAGATAGTATTGTTAACTGCTGCTGTCATGACTTCTTATTACATAAATTATCTGATTTTTGGAACGAGCTTCTGCTCGCAATAATCATTATTCTTGTAACCTATGTTCTAATTTCAGGTGACAAGAACTTTGTAGTACTGTTTAGTATGTAAATAATGGACGCTGCTGAGGTTCAAGAGCATTTATTCTCAATTGGGGAGCCAAAGGTATATATGTTTTTTTTCTTCTTCTTATTGTGGTGTACTTTAAGGGTGTTTAAGCTTCTTCCCTTTTTTGTTATTGTTAAAACTTATGACATGCAATTAAACCTGCCACTCGGTGAATATTTGATTTTACATTTCAAAGTCGAGGTCGAATATGAGTTGTAGATCTATTGATAGCAGGCTTTTAGCAAGACTGCTTCTGTATCTGACTTCAAGTTAACAAGCAATGATGTCCCCTTTGCACTAGATTCATTAAGTGTGAATTCTGGTTATACTTTTTGTGTTCATATTCTTTCTTTGTTTGCAAGTGTTTTTCCGCAGTTCTTTTAGTTTCTACTGATTTGGTGGATTGATGACTTTGTTATTGCTGTTGCAGTTACATGGAGGAATGTGCAAAATTCTGTCTGAAATTTATTGCAAAGTGTTGGGAATTTTTCCTGACCTGGAAGCAGCTAGGCCTAGGAGCACATCTGGTATTCAGGCACTATGTTCTTTGCACATTGCACTCGAGAAGACCAAGAATATTCTTCAACATTGTACTGAATGTAGTAAAGTGTACTTGGTAAGAAATTTTCTTGTTATAGGCTTAATGTATGTACGTTGCACAAACATAATCTTTTGTATAAGATTTTTGAGACTTTTAGACATTGAGAGTCATTAGCTGATATTCATGTTCTCCCAGCTGAGTAGTTCAGTTTCTGGAGTTTGTTGGGTAAGAAGAATATGGTTTGAACACGGGCTTTCCCACTTATGCATTGATGCTTACACATTCATATGAATAGATCTCTAACTAATAAGACATAGGTGATTGTGTAATGAGAATGAATGGGTAGATGAGGTCCAATGATGGAAGCATATTGAAAGTTTATTTGTAATACACTTAAATACTTCTTTACTGATTTGTAAATAATCAACTTTCATGAGAAGTAAATAGTTGATTATAAGTTAGTGTTCTTAAAATTTACTAAGTGTGTCATTCGTACTTAATTTGAATGTCCTTAAAAGCGCATTGTATATATATAATCCTATGTTTTAGGGATGTTTTACGAATAGAATCATTCTGGTCATGCAGGCTATTACTGGGGACTCTGTTGTTCTAAAATTTGAGAAGGCTAGATGTGCTCTTGAAGGTAGTCTTAGAAGAGTCGAAGATATTGTTCCACAAGCTATTGGTTGTCAGGTAATATTGATCTAAGGTTTTTATCTCTGTCTTTCTGTCTCCATATTTGAATCTGTTTTCTGCTCAGTTTGTTTATAATTTTTTGTGTGACCTATTCGAATGAAATAACAAAGTTTTTCTCAGAACCTTTACAAATCTGTTGACCATCAAGAAAAAGACAAAATTTGACTCCATTTTATTAAAGAGAGAATTCTCATTCTAATTTTATAATTTTCAGATTTTAGAAATTCTAAATGAAATTGAAGGGATTGAATTCTCACTTGATCCATTGGAGAAGCAAGTGGGCGACGACATAATTGCATTGCTCCAGCAAGGGAGAAAATTCAACAGCAACTGCGGTGACACTAATGAGCTTGAATCATTTCACCAAGCTGCTTCCAGACTTGGTATCACCTCTTCGAGAGCTGCTCTTAGAGAGAGAAGGGCTCTGAAGAAGCTCATAGAAAGAGCTAGGGTTGAGGAAGACAAGCGGAAGGAGTCCATTGTGGCACATGTCTTGCATCTCATGAGAAAGTACTCAAAATTATTCAGGAGTGACTTCTCAGATGATAATGATTCACAGGGTTCAACACCTTGTTCCCCCACTGTTCTGGGGTCTTTTGAGGGGTATGGTGGGCCTGAGGGAAATGGGCACGCCTTTGAGCGACAACTCTCAAAACTCAGTTCATTCAATTTCAAACCAAACTTTAGGAAATCAGGGCAAATGGTTGTCCCTCCTGAAGAGTTAAGGTGTCCAATATCATTGCAGCTCATGTATGACCCAGTCATCATTGCTTCAGGGCAAACGTATGAAAGGATTTGCATTGAGAAATGGTTCAGTGATGGACACAACACCTGCCCAAAAACTCAGCAGCAGCTCTCTCATCTCTGTTTGACTCCTAATTTCTGTGTTAAGGGTCTGGTTGCTAGCTGGTGTGAACAGAATGGAGTTGTTGTTCCAGATAGTCCCCCAGAGTCCCTTGATCTCAACTACTGGAGGCTGGCTTTGTCGGAGAGTGAATCTGCAGATTCAAAACTAATGGAAAGTATTGGTTCCTGCAAGTTCAAGGGCATGAAGGTGGTTCCTTTAGAGGAGAATGGTATTATTGAAGAGGCCGAAGGCAATGAACAGGAGGATGTGTCTGCACCTGAGAATGAGCCTGAGGGAGAGGTTAATGTATATGGAAGATATGAAGAGTTCTTGATCATCCTTGACAAAGAGCAAGACTTGTGGAAAAAGTGCAGAGTTGTTGAAGAAGTAAGGCACTTGCTGAGGGATGATGAGGAAGCTAGAATTTACATGGGGGCAAATGGTTTTATTGAAGCATTGATGTGGTTCTTAGAATCTGCTGTGCGTGACAGGAATGAGATGGCTCAGGAAATTGGAGCTATGGCTCTCTTCAACCTAGCTGTTAACAATAACAGGTATGAACTCATTTTCATTATCCTTTGTTTGTTTACTGAAAAATGGTTATTCTCACTGGAACAATTTGAACATGGCAGTTTATTTGTGTTTTGTGTTCTGAACATCAAAGATGGCTCTCAGGATATAATAAATTACCAGCAGCACCCACCCTCCCACAAGCATGAGATGTTTTGGTGGCCCCGTTTGCATTTTTGCCCTTTCTGACACTCCCCCTTTTGCATTAGTTTCCATGTGTATGGTTTGCGGAGCAGATAAGATATTAAACATTAAAGCAACCTTTTGCATGGTTTCTTACAAGCAACTTGTGAGTTTTTGGTCTGTTATACTACACACCAAACTTCTCTTTCTGGCATTCTGAAGTAGAATCAATACAAGGGGCAATTGACAGATCTTTCTTCCTTTGAGGCTTAAATTCAACTCTTTGGTTCATTCAACCTCACCAACCATTTATCCTCCCACGAAAAGAAACAAGGACAATAAGCTTCCCATGGACTTGCACAATGTGGCTGGCTTTTGTTGTTTGGAATTGGTTTATGTCTTCCAGTGCCATTTTTTATGTGGTCCTTGGAGCTTTACATCCCTTCAATCCCCCAAATGCTATTGCTTGCTGTCCTTGAAAGTAGTCTTCTTATGTCTTTCCACTTTGATTATTATATTTTCCCCACATTTTCAGCATGCAGTCTTATTAGACATGACATTTTTAATTGGGCATGGGGACTCATTGAAGAGATAGGAGTCATATATTTTGTTGATAAGTGGAATACCACATAACATGCTATTTGCCTTGCATTAAGTGGCATTTAGGATAGGAAGGAGTTTCTGCAAATTCTGCAAATAAAATGAAGTTGGTTAGGCGATGTTCTGCTGAAGCTTGTCTGAAACCCTTCCCACTGGAGCTATTTGGATATGCTTTCAAGGAAGTCTGTGGACTTCTACTGTCAACGAGTTGTGTTATAATCTACCTTGAATATATTGGAAGGTGGATTTCTCCCCCCCCCCTTTAATAACTGCGCCACTGATTCTCGTAATATGGTCAGAGCACAGGATTTGATACTTTCCTTTTCTACCCTTACAATTTGTAATTGAAAAGTTGAGTGGTTTTACTTTTTGAATAAATATGTACTAGTTGTAATTCTGAGGTATCATATGCTCTTCTTGCTTCTTGCATAATGCATGTGGTTTGATCTCTAATACAAGTTACGTTGGCCATATGGTTCTGTGTTCCTCTTTTAACCATGAATTGGTACTATCCACGAACTTTAACATTTATTTTTTTACCTTTCAGAAACAAGGAATTGATGTTGGTGGCAGGATTACTTCCACTGATTGGGAAAATGATTGTCAATACCAGTTCTCATGCATCAGCAACAGCCCTTTACCTGAATCTTTCGTGCCTTGAAGAAGCCAAGCCTATTATTGGTTCGAGTGAGGCTATTACTTTCTTAATTGAAATCCTTCAAGGAGAAACTGACCCCCAATGTAAGATTGATGCATTACATGCCCTTTATAATCTCTCCAGCCAGCCCTCCAATATTCCTCACCTTCTCTCAGCTGGAATCATCGATGGTCTTCAAGCTCTGATCAAGGATTCTGGTGACCATACATGGACAGAAAAATCCATAGCTATCTTGATAAACTTGGCGTTGAGCAAGTCAGCAAGAGATGATATCATATCAGTCCCGGGCCTTATTAGCATCCTCTCAACCATATTGGACATTGGTGAGCCTATTATGCAGGAGCAAGCTGCTGCGTGTCTTCTGAGTTTATGTAATGGAAATGATAAGTGCAGTCAAATGGTCCTTCAAGAGGGTGTGATACCTTCATTGGTGTCAATTTCAGTGAATGGAACCACGAGAGGAAAACAGAAGTCTCGGAAACTTTTGATATTGTTCCGGGAGCAACGAGAACGGGAAAGGCCACAAGTTGAAACTCGTAATCTGCCTGAAAGCAGTGAGATGGCAATGCCTCCTGAAGATTCAAAACCGCTATCCAAGTCGATCTCAAGAAGAAAGATGGGGAGGAACTGGAGTTTTTGGTGGAAGAATAAGAACTTTACAGTGTACCAATGTTGAGCCACCCATACCTGTTATCTGGCCAGCTTGTAAATTTCTGATGACTGACCCTTTTTATGTTTCATTCTGCCCTTTTCTCGTGGGCTTCACCTTCTGTTTTCCACAGAAGGGAAAGTGTATAGGCCCTGTATCCCATGGATTTTGGTAACTCTTGCCTTTCTTCAGTCTAGGTTTACATGTTTTTTCTACCTATAGTATAAGCCTTACAAAACATTTCAAACCAAGCCACGTGGACTTGCATGTTACTGTAAAATGCTAGTGATGAAGTAATGCAGCTGAATTTCTCACTTTACCTGTTTGTTAAGGAGCTGTTTGTTTAGGACTGAATATATTTGAATGGCTGAATCGGTCAGTCATTAAGTCCGTTTGTTTTGGAAAAAAATCGTCTGAATGGTCAAATGATTGAGTTGAATGGTTAAGTCAAATTTTTTTGGCTGAATGGCTGAATGAGCAGTTAAATAAAGTAAAACAAAATTAAAATTTTTTTAAAAATTAATTAATTATTATATTAAGTAATATTAAATAAATTTACAACAACTTTGAATTTTTTTAGAGGGGTAAAATAATAAAATTTTGTCATTCAGATGTTTCAGACATGTTAATTATCAAACAATTTTTTTTTATTCAGATTCAGCTCAGTTAGATTCAGATTCAGATTCATTCAGTTTTTATCAAACACCCCCTAAGTTAAGATTGAGGAAAGTTAGGATTGAGGAAAGTAAGAATGGCGGAAGGAATAAAATGAAAAATAGTGTATTTGATGATCAGTTTGGAGCATAAATAATTTTAATGGAAAAAAAATCATTACATTTGTTTTTTATTTCACGGGAAAGGTGATGGAATAAAATATATTCTAATGGAATGGATATATAATAATTTTGTCATCTTATTACACCTCTTGTTACCATGAACAATTAAACCTATACTTGAAATACTTTAAAATCATTCTACACCATTCCTTCGATCCAAATGCAGTATTATGGTTACCCTCTTCTAATCATTCCAACCAAGTAAAAAAAAATAGGGAATTAATATTTTAACAAGTAAAATTTGATATTTTCACAAGCTTTCACTCACATGAGTGTGTGATCCATTTACTGTTCATTCACGTGAGAAGACTGAGAAACACCTCGTGGAACTATTATTTTTGTTTGTGAAAATATAAATTTCCAAAAAATAATCATTCACTTTTTTGGATGTTTGGTATGATACCGAAAATGTAGTAAGCGGTGTAGAATTAAAGCCCAGGTCTAGATTTCAACTCAAATAGACCTTCCCTCTTATCTCTCGTCTCAGGTAAGGCAAGGAATTCAACCCCTAACCAAAACGTATTACTTAAAAAATGCAGGGAATAACTCTTTCCTTTCCCCATGTTCTTGAAAGCTAAAAGCAATGTACTCTTTTATAAGTAGTAAATCATTGTAATAAAAAAACAACTGTGAGTCATTAATTGTAGGCATGTCAATGAGCGATTCGTTTCAGTCTAATTTATTGAATTAGAGTTGTAGCTCCTCCTTTTATCCAATCATCCAGAATGTGTTTCGTTGGATCAATATGTATTATAAATGGGTGGGTCAAATCATTGATCTGATTTTATTTGATCCACTGATCCCAAAAAAAGTTTGCTTTATTTCACTACGGTCCGTTAAGTTTTACTTCTCCCACGAAACCACCAAACATTACGAATTCTCGTCTTTCCCATCTTATTTACTTTCTCTCTTCTATGTCTAAATATTATATATATAGGTTGAACCAATAATATATAATGTAAACTTACTATAATACTCGATAGTAATTTGTTCTACTAAAATAAAAAAGTCTGTGAATTTAAAATGCAGCAATCAATAGTTCAATCCGTAAATGAGTATATTTGTTGAAGTATTTTCTAAAGCTGTTAATTAAATACAACAACTAACGTACGACGCTATGGTAACTAGAGACTGCAAATATAAAAATTACATAGCGTTAGAACAACATATGGGTATTTTTATTTTTTTCCTTTCTCTAAAACAAATTAATTATGACGTTACTAAGAAAACTCCACTATTATTACTTGAATCAAAATATTTAAATTATGAAGTTAAAAATTTACTTATAAATTAAAAAAAAAATACTGTGTCAAAGTATGTCTCACGAAAAAAGTGGAGAATGAATAACAAAAAAAGTTTTAGAGAGATGATGTGAAATTCTTTCATGACTTAATATCAGTTTATGAAAATATTATATAAATTAATATAATTTGATAAATATAAAAAGAAAAAATAAGTTTTAAATGGATCGATTTGGATTAAGTGGATCATGGGGGTCTACTACATAATGAATCAAATTATTGATCTATTATCACATTTGGTGATCCATATCAAATCAGAGTATAATTTGCTCATTCGAGTTATTTGACCCATTGACAAGCCTAAAATTTACTGTGTTCAAATGTTATCTGAAACAGTTTACTTGAACAAGTGAAAGAAAATAATCAAAAAGTAGTTACTAATCTGGACCTTGTAATTTTCTCTATGACGCCCTGCCCTGCCCGGCTGGTAGAGCGCAACGCTCACGGTGCCAATTTTTGAGTTCAAATTGTATCTCTAATTTTGAAAATAAGGGAGTACAACATAATAACACATGTTTTATTATTATAACTAGAAATTACAACAAAGTTAAATTGTATTTCTAATTTTGGGACGGAGGGAGGACAACATAGTAACACATATTTTACTATTATAATTAGAAACTAGAGCAATCGATCCTCAACGGATACTAGAATGAACTTATTGGATACAATAACAATATAACATAGAGCAATGCAGATACAAATACTTATAAACCAGCAGCCAGGCAGGCAGCATAAGTATTAGAATCCTACCTTCTGTTTCTTGCCCATTCTCCCCTTCTTCTTATTTATTTTCCCTCTCTTTTTCTCATCTCCTTTCTTGATTTCCTCCTCATTTCCTGTTTCATCAATTTCGTTTTCTTCTTTTCCTCCTGGGGTTTGAATTTTCTTGATTTGAAGGAAGTTGACAAGTCCTCCGAGAGAAACATCCGCTTCTTCACTTTTCATGAGTTGCTCTGCAATCTCTGCCGGGGTCACTTCCACCTCTGTAATGAGCTTTTCAATCTCAATGAACATGGAGTGATTTTTTACCCCTAGGTAATTAGAAGCAAGTATCCTAAACCCACTGGGGCTGCAATATGACATGTGGATGTGCATGTCCATTCGGCCTGGCCTCAACAATGCAGGGTCTAGTCTCTCCTTGTGATTTGTTGTGAACACAATTATTCTCTCATCTCCACAGCTTGACCATAATCCATCAATGAAATTCAGCAACCCGGATAATGTCAGCTGTCAAGTCGATAGCATCGCCGTTGTTTAGGAATAGGAATACAATACACACACGATTAATTAATGAGATAAATATATATGTATATATATATATATATATATATATATATATATATATATATAATTAATAATTACCTGGCTGTCGTCACTGGGATTATAAGTTTGGACTTGTCTATTCTGCAACTCAACGCTGCAATCAATATCCTCAATAACAAGTATAGATCGATTTGCAGTGTAAAGCAAGAGTTGTCTAAAGTTTGAATTGTTGCGGATACTAGAGAGCTCCAAATCATAAATGTCAAATTTCAGATAGTTAGCCATGGCTGCAATCAAGCTTGATTTACCTGTCCCAGGGGGGCCATACAGCAAATAACCGCGTTTCCATGCCTTTCCAACTCTTTGATAGTAATCTCTTCTCTTTACAAATCTATCCAAATCATCCATCACTTCCTTCTTCAGTACTGGATCCATCGCCAATGTGTCAAAAGTGGACGGATGGTTCAAGTTAGTGTCTCCATGGTAACTCCCAATTGAGTAAAGCTTCACTACTTGGTTCTCTTCTTTTATAATTTTCCCCCTCTTCATAACATAAGGCAAGTAACAACTCAACACCATTTCCATGTCCTTTCTGTTAAAGCTCAGCTCAAAAGATTTGCTCTCAACGTTTTCAGTTGAATATAGGCCTTCATAGTCAAAACTTGTCTTCTGGTTTTGGACGCTTATCATTTCCCACGTGAGTTCAATTCCTTGGAAGTCGTCCACGATCTTTTCCCCTTTGTTGACGGTGAGGGAAAAGTTAGTTTCTTGGGGTGCCTTGGATAGCTTGAGCCGAGAAATGGAAGGACTGATTTTTGTGCGCAAGTAGGCTTCGGATGACTCGTAGACTTGGTTGAGGGTATGGCCATTAATGTATTCATCAATGACTAGGGTCATTCGGGGAGAGAGGTTTCCGATTATGCCTCCAATTTTAGACAAGATTTTGTCCAGGAGAGCTTTCGGTATAAGCTGCCTGCTCATGTTTTGGACTTCATTGAGCACAGTCCTAACGAACATAGCTGATGCAGCAAATGTGGTATATGCTGATAAAACTGTTGTTGTTGAAGGCACACTTGTCAAAGAAAACATGTTTCCAAACTCTCTATTTGGGATTGGGATTGGGATGGTTTAATTTCTGACCATTTCTTTACTTCTATATATATAGTAACTGTACGTACCAGTACCAGTACCAGTACCAGAATTGAACTTTCAGCGGAAGCTTTTTGAATTCATTATCATTTCAGGGAGCGGAGTCTAAAACAAACAAATTGCTAGTTTGCCCAAGCTGAGTCAATCTTATGAACAAGAACAAGCTTCTTGAGCAATTCTCATAAAAAGGCGACTGATCAGACGTCTGCTATATCTTCACCAGTTCCACACCCTGCTGCAATAATTAATTAATTTATGTTCAATCACTCTAATTTTTAACTTCAAATTAAACCATAAAAAAAAACAAACAAATTGTTCGTTCATCTACTTTTTTTTTTTTTTTTTTGAAGTTTTACCAACCTTATCAAAGTTTTAAGAAATGAAAAGTTAAGGAGTGTTTGTTTAGAGCTGAATGACTGAATCGGTCAGTACGTTTATTTTGATTTGAATGGTTGAATCGGTAAGATGGACTAGTTGAATAGCTAAGTCATATTTTTTTTAGCTAAATGGCTCAATGAGCAGCTGAATAAAGTAAAAAAAGATTTAAAAAAAATATTAACTATTATATTAAGGTTATATGTATATACACGGCTGTACATTATACAGTAGGGCTATGACAACGAATTTTTTGGGCTAAGGCGATGGTTCACCCGTCACTATAACCCAGATAACTATGGCGACGGGTGAAACCGTTGCTATAACCCAAAAAATGGCGCCATAATACACAGCTGTGTACAAATATTTATCCCATTATATTAATAATTTAAATAAATTTACAACAATTTTAAATTTTTTCAGAGAGGTAAAATAATAAAATTTTGTCATTCAAATGTAGACATATCAATTATCAAATAATTTTTTTCATTCAGATTCATTTAATTTTTATCAAACAACCCCTTAATCAAAAACAAAAAATATTTATTGAAAAATATAAACAAATAATATTATTATTATTTTTTTAGGGGAAAGATGGACTTGATTTTATGAATTCGAACGCTCAGGCCGATGTGGGGCACACCCTTAATTTGATTTAGTAACCGAGTAATATTATTATTAATAATTATGGCGACGGGTGAAACCGTCGTTATAGTCCAAAAAATCGTCGCTATAATCTACTGTGTAATACGTACAAATATTTTTTCCATTATATTAATTAATTTAAATAAATTTACAACAATTTTAAATTTTTTCAGAGGGGTAAAATAATAAAATTTTGTCATTCAGATGTAGACATATCAATTATCAAATAACTTTTTTCATTCAAATTCAAATTCAAATTCAAATTCATTCAATTTTTATCAAATACCTCCTTAATCAAAAACAAAAAATATTTATTGACGAACAAAATATAAACAAATAATATTATTATTATTATTTTTTGAGGAAAGATGGACTTGATTTTCTGAATTCGAACGCTCAGGCCGATGTGGGGCACACCCTTAATTTGATTTAGTAACCGAGTAATATTATTATTAATTTAGGGGAAAGATGGACTTGATTTTTTCTGAATTGGAACGCTCGGGCCGATGTGGGGCACACCCTTAATTTGATTTAGTAACCGAGTTTGGACTCAGAAACTTTTTAGTACTCGTTGAGAACTGAGTCGTGGTGGAATTTGAGTCGAGGGAGAAAATTGGAGGAATCGAATTCAATACTCTCCACCTTTGTCTCGTCACCATCGTCTTTAACATCACAGGTTCCATTCCATTTCTCTTATTTTTTCCGACTCCTCCTCACATTCATCTTTAACTGGTAATTTTCCATATCAACATCTCATTCGTTCCCTTATTAATTATTATAATAAATAAAATATAAATAGTACCATTTTATAGATTTATCAACTGCATCTCTTATCATGCAAAGATCACAATTTTCGCTCGGTAACGATTCCCGTATGATTAGTATGTTTATTTTTGTTGTTCTTCGTTAATATTTGTTGTTTGATTGCTACAAGGGATGATGCTTTTCTTCAAGTATTTGTGTTTGGTGTGGGTTTGATTCTTTTTCTCGCGTTTTAAGCTTCCCATGGAATAATTTTTGTTAAAGCATTTCTTTTTAATGGATCATGAAGATTATTGACTCTTCATATCTGGTGATTGCAATGAATGTGGGATTAGGTTTGTAATTTGTATGTTTATTATTCTCTTTCTGTTTTTTTTGGGCTTCTTTGGTTTCATTTCTGAAGTTGATAAATAAACCGTTTTATGATTTGGCTGATCATGCCTATAGATTTAATTTCTTGCAAAACTGATATCTATCACTATGTATGCAAGTTAATTGTGTCTGCTCAAATAGTTGATTAAATTTTCACAAATATAATTGAATGATTTTAACAAAATACCCCTAAATAATAAAGTTGCACTATGAGGAAAAAGTTGAAAAGAAGATCCAAGGAGAGAGCTTATCGTTCTTTACATTTTTACCTTAGTCATTATACACTTTAAATTTTTAACAAAAAGGAATAAACATATCAAAAACAGGGTTGAAGTTAAATTACTTAGAGAAGTACCAGGAATTATGGCCTTCACTCACAATTCTCATCGTTGAGTTTATTGTATTTGTTCATCCATGTCAAGATCATGGGTTGAACACTGTAAATTTGAGGTATTATTGTAGATAATTGTTTCAAAAGTCCTTTTAGATTTTCTTTTTCTAATTAGATGGGATTAAATTCTCAATCATAAGCGACATGAATTTGTACACCTTTTGTGTGTTACTACATAGTGCAACTCTATGGTTCCAGCATTCGACTCTCTTACGAGGAGTTTTCTTGAACTTACCTGTATTTTAAAAGCTTTCCAAAACTAGATTATGGAACCCTCACACTAGTAAAACTAGATGCAGCTTAGGAGGAGTATTCTGTTTTTACTTTGCTGGCCTTATATGTTATAGCTCATGGTTCTTTTGATGTATAACGTGTATGATTGTGATTGTACTTTTTGTCTTATTAATTACATCGGGGTATGAGAAATTTGGACGCCTTATGTTGTTTGATGTGGAGTATGACCATTTTTGTTGGATGATTTTATTCATCTCCACAATCATGCTTCGGTGTTAATTTTCAAATAATTGGCATGTTATGAGAGAGATGCAATTTATATAGCCATTCCGAAATTACACTTTTCTTGAGTTCACATATAATTAAACTGGATTCGCTGATGCGTCAATATCTTACAAAGTATGCAAATTTAAAGTTTTATCCATGTTCAAGCAGCCCTAAAGGTGTTGACATTTGCAAATCTTTTCATCAGGCATACCTGGAGACGGAAGATGCTTGTTCCGGTCGGTTGTTCATGGTTCTTGTTTGAGAACAGGAAAGTCATCTCCATCTCAGAGTCTCGAGAAGGAACTCGCTGATGAGCTCAGAGCCAAAGTATGATACAAAGTTTCTTCTCTTTTGGTCTTCTCAAGGAGACATTTGTTTCATTAACATGTTATAGCCAACATTTGTTGCATGTTTAGCTTTACCTTTTTTTAGCTTCTCATGGATGAAGTTGCCTAAATCATTTATGGTTTGGCAGGTTGCTGATGAGTTCATCAAAAGGCGAGCAGAAACTGAGTGGTAAGATGTTACGTCCTGGCATTGGACTTATCGCACCACTACAATACTTCTTTTGTTTGCAAGTCGATCCCTATAGCTATTTAATTTGAAATTTATAATTTGTTTGGGAACGTGACGTTCTATTAGACAATCTTTTTATTATGCTAGAAAAGATAATTTTGCTTAAAGTTACAAGTTCAAATTGGCTAGGATTTTATAGATGACATGGCAGGTATCTAATTCATGCGTAGTCGACCGATCTTTTTTATGTATTTACCCGAATATATTCATTGCCCTCCTTTATTGGCTTTAGAGTTGTGTTCTCAAGAAAGTAATTCATATGTTTGCAGGTACCTTGAAGGTAATTTTGATAGCTATGTTACACATATGCGACAGCCCCACGTTTGGGGAGGAGAACCAGAGCTGCTCATGGCCTCCCATGTTCTACAGTAGGTCTCAATATTCACTTCTAAAATTTCATTCCCCTGCTAAAGTGAGTGGACTAGATTATGGGTTTTCATTGGTGTATTAGTATCAGGGCATTATCCCTCCAAATCTCGTTTTCAAGAACCTCAATCAAATAATGCATTTAAAGTGATCAATTTTGGAACGATTAGGATTGGTTCTTGGCAGTAGACACGTTTGCTAGAGCGAAGTTTGAACTATTATCCCGTCTATCATTCCATTTATAGTTGATATATTCTAATGTTTCCTAATGAACCAACTTTCACCTGTTTACAGGATGCCTATCAACGTTTGTATTTTGGATAGCAAGTCCGGTTCCCTCAGAATTATAGCAGAATATGGTCAGGGGTATGGAAAAGAAAACCCAATTCATGTGCTATATCATGGCTACGGACATTATGATGCGCTGAGGAGTCAGTCCTTTGGGTGTTCCAGAGTCTAAATTGTACGATCTCTAACTATGCTTAGTTATGCCAAAACAACTGTCCAACCGAAAATGCATACACATGATATCGCTTTTAAGATTATCTGTATGCAAATCTGATGCATAATCTTTTATCGTCTTCTTATGATCTATGGCTGTCAATTCACTCATATGCATTTGATCCTCCTAACAGTAAATTATATGTATTCAGCTTGCTTAGGGTCAGTAGCTAAATGTCGAAAAGTTCCCTGTAACTCAGGTATTATGATGAGGTAAGTTGGGATTATTGGCAGGTACACGGGAAGATGAAGGGAACCCTGGACTAGATTAATTGTAATGTAAATCCATTTCTAATTAGATTGCCTTGTTTGTGTGAAATAATGGGGGTAAATGATATTTGAACCTCTCCTAAAATTGTCACTTTTTCCATGTTTCTATTTTTTGGTCTGTTTTTCTAGCCCACCAACGCAGGTACACATTGAAAAAAGGATTGTACCTGGAAAGGATTAGATTTATTACTGAAAAATGGAAAATTGTTGATATATTAATAAATAGATAAAGGAACCATTAGTTTTATCTTTCTTTGTTTTTTTGGAGGCACACCCGGCCAATACATTTACTTGGGAAGTTGCACTAATCTTGATATTCACTGCTACTTGAGCTACTTGAGCATAGGGCTGAAAATGAAACCATTTTGAGATTCAAACACTTGTACGAGTAAAATATGAGCTATTTATTGTTTATTTTTCTTACCTCACTAATTTATATTCGATTCAAGTTCATTAATTTGTACTCATATACTGTATCGAGTATAATGCTTTTATTTAATATATTATTCTCCACATATATTTTGAGAGTGAAAGGAATTTTTATGTTTCTCGTATGTATTATCTCATTAATTTTTTTGCAAAGGTCGAGATCTAGTTTGAAGAGTTCAAATTTAAATTATACCAAATAGTTGATGAAGGTCATTTTAAATTCTTGTACGTATCAAATGTTTGAGGGAGTCAACTTGAGTACAATAAAGTAAGTCAAATTCGAATTTGAGTAAAGATTGTAAAATTATATTCGAATTTGAATACAAATTGGAGTATCTTAAAAAAATTGAGTAGAATCTAAGCGAGTACTTGAGCAAACCTTTTACGTACATAACCCCGCAACTCGGGATGGAAATTTATTTCACTTTTTTTTTTGGTCTGGAACATGTGTAAACATGTTCAAGCAAAATTAAAAAGTATTGTAAATGTGCACCATAGGCACAAGAATCCCGCAGATTCAGACAGACTCAAACACAAACACGGTTGCAGAGTTGCAATGGAAGAGAATATATAGTTGATGACCTTTCAGCTATTATGTGATGTTTCTGGAAGCATGGATGGGACTCCAATGGATGTATCTCATCTGTTGCACCCAGAATACTTATTTCAGAATTGAGTGAGGAACCCCGTAAGGGAAATTAAAGCTCCTTACATTCATTCAGCCGCGATCCTCAGCTTCAGGTGATTCAAATAAGTACTCTTTGGTCCAAGGTTGATTATGTTAAAAACTCTTTCTACTTGGTTTAAATGCCAGTCCGCCCGCGTGGGAGAACTATATGACCCTGACCCCCTGTTTGTTGCAGCTTATTTTAGAACAGTTTATAATTTATTTACCAGATTACTTTAAGCAGCTTATATTATAAGTACATGCAATATACATAATCCAATCCAACAGACATGAGTAGGTTGTGTTGAGACTTCCATGTCAAAGCAATCAATGCAGAAAATAGTACTAATCTTTGAATCATTTCAAGGTTGACAGCTTGGGATGTTCAGAGTTCTATTGTGACAGGAAGATCTGCTTAAAATCTTAGCAAGTCCCCAAAAAAAGCTATATTCTTTGTTTTATTGACAAAATAAACATTTTCAAATCAATGTTTCTTGCACTATCAAAACCATGTTGAATGATCTTATATCCTCGTACACAGAAAACATCTCCTATGCAGTCATGGTTGATACAAGCATAAAAACAAACATATTACTCCAAAGGACAGACAGCATCCTTTGTAGTCACTTCTCCTTCCATTTCTGGAGAGTACATTCCACATTTTATTCCACAGTATGCAGCATCTACATAACATGATATAAAGGAATATATATTACAAACACTAAATTGTGAGTTAATAACAAATCGCAAAGATTGAACAATTTATAATCATATGCTATTTGACTAAAAAATTATTCACTTGCAAGCCCTGTTATTGATTAAATATGAAATCTTTGAGCTACATCTAGTGATGTATTGGACTTCTTAACATCTGCAAGGAGGTATAACGGCGGCTTGAAGTACTTCGCACTAATAAATCTACTCTAGCCACAGCCCTCAGGCTAGATAAATCAAACTCGAAAGCTTCAACCTTTGAAGTGGGATCATGGACATCACATAACCCTTGGGGTGTTTTACTCTATGAAAGTGAACAAATGTAAAACAGTAACCCAAAACTATGAATGTCTTGCCCTTTTCTAATTTATATTTCGAAGACTAGATGTAGATAGCAACTAAATTATAGAGGCTTCAATAATGAAGAATGTTAGAAGCAAGATAGTACTTGGTCCTATAATGATCTCATTTGATACTCCACAAATGTAATGTTCATCAGTAACCAGATTTCCCAAAAACATTAGAATGAATTTGCAGAGCTACATACATTCAACAAATCACTTTTACTGAACAGTCAGAACTTAATAAACAATATGCCACATAACTCTGTGTACCAAGTGCAAGGATGCAACTAATTGGAACCAAATAATGGTATTTAGCAGCCAGAAAAGAGTCGGTTGTTCCGACTGTTTGAATCACAAGAAACACCCTACCCTATACATTTGTAGTACCTCTGATTTCTAAAGCTTCTAGTTGTTTTTTCCCAACACTCCATTAAAAAAAATGATCAAAAAACAAAGGAAAGTGTTTTGTACCTGTATTATGTTTAAGCACATTTAACAACAGGATATGATCCTGTTAGATTCCCTAAATATATTTGATGGCACAACCAACAGATCATTGGGCTTAAGAATCAAAATGAAAGCGCACAGGTTTAAGGGCCACCTGTTATGGGCGTTCAGGCAGCAGCAGCCTGTTGTAGCTCCCTATCTGCTCGCTCCCTGATTCTCCTTTCAAGCTCTGGTCTGAAGTGCCTGATAAGACCCTGAACAGGCCAAGCAGCAGCATCACCCAAAGCACAAATTGTGTGCCCTTCAATCTGCTTTGTGACCTCCTGTAGCATGTCAATCTCCTCCAACTTTGCATTCCCAACCTTCATTCGCTCCATGATCATCCAAAGCCATCCCGTGCCCTCCCTGCAAGGAGTACACTGCCCACAACTCTCGTGCTTGTAGAAGTAAGATAGCCTCGCAATTGCATCCACAACATCAGTTGACTTGTCCATCACAATAACAGCTGCAGTCCCCAATCCAGACTGGACAGCCTTAAGTGCATCAAAATCCATTAGCACATCCTCACATATGTTCTTGGGAATCAATGGAACAGATGACCCACCTGGAATTACTGCAAGTAAATTGTTCCATCCACCTCTAACACCACCGCAATGCCTCTCTATCAGCTCCTTCAATGGTATACTCATCTCCTCTTCCACCGTGCAAGGCTTGTTAACATGACCTGACACGCAAAATAGTTTTGTCCCAGAATTGTTTTTCCTGCCAAAGCTAGCAAACCACTCAGGCCCGCGCCTTAAAATAGTTGGAGAAACTGCTACTGTTTCCACATTCGTAACAGTTGTGGGACAGCCATATAGCCCTGCATTCGCTGGGAAAGGAGGCTTCAATCTGGGTTTTCCTTGTTTTCCCTCGAGACTCTCTAGAAGTGCTGTCTCTTCGCCGCATATATAGGCACCTGCACCATAGTGGATATGTACATCAAAATCATAACCGGATCCACATGCATTCTTCCCTAAATATCGAGCTTCATAAGCCTCTTTCCTAGCTTTTTCAAGGTTTAGCCGTTCATTCACATATTCACCCCTAATGTAGATATATGCAGCACTAGCCCTCATTCCCACTCCAGCAATCAGACATCCCTCTAACAACTTGTGTGGATCATGACGCATAATTTCCCTATCTTTACATGTTCCAGGTTCACTTTCATCAGCATTGACAACAAGATAGGAAGGACGGCCATCAGATACCTTAGGCATAAAGGACCATTTGAGCCCAGATGGAAAACCAGCACCACCACGTCCACGAAGGCCAGATTTCTTCATTTCATTTACGATCCAATCAGTTCCCTTGAGTACGAGGTCTTTTGTTCTATACCAATCACCTCGTTTCATAGCACCTTTGAGAAACGGGTCATGCAAACCATATACATTGGTGAAAATACGATCTTCATCTTTCAGAGCACCGAAGTGGGTTTTCTCAGGCGGCGGGGGAGGTGGTGGAGGCTGTGGGTTAATACCAGTTGTTGCAGACTGGGTACTGAAGAGTCTAGTGCCTACTTCCCAACTCTCACTGTGAAGCCGAAACAAAGCAGTTCTTTGCAGAGGAAGTATGCCTTTGATAGGTGCCTATCAAAACAATGCAGAATAACATCAAGGTTAGAGAAACAAGTCTTATCAGTCCACCATTCAACAAGTGTGTTTCTATCAACTGTCATCTTTAACATTCAGAACATAACTCTCAACAATAACTTATTCAGAATGTTCTCATCAAGGAGCTTACTATGGTCAGAATACGCACTTGTAATAACACTAATCAATAAACCCACCTTCCACTAGTAAGCAGGACATTGCAATTTGTATCACTTCCTTAATGAGGAGGTGAAACAGTGAAAGTCTCCAAAGAACCTCATAGAATAGGGTTGAAATAACAAAAGGTTAAATAGAAATTAGATGTAATGACCTAAGAAGCAGAAGGTATTTTAATAAAAAAAATTCCTAAATCCTTTAAAACAGGAGCAAGTTCTCAATCTCCAACCTTTCCAGGGGAAATATCTGGTTGGAAATGTTCAAAGACATTTACCACCACATTGATCTGTTAGCATTCACATCTATCTAGGAAACCGTGCATGGTTTAAATAAATATGAAAAACTTAAAAGCCAGGGAAGTAAAAGTGCAAATAAAAGCTCATATTTCTTCATGAATTTGGTGCACCTAGCCTTTTAATTTATAAAAAGTTTTTTCTTTTTCATTGCACAAGGCATAGAAAATTAATTCATTAGAAGTTTTCACTTAATTCAGATCAAACAGAACGGATTGCCGGTACATACATTCTCTTAATTAAATTCATTATCAAATTTTAACAAAGAATCACCGGCGGATCCATAAGCAAGCTCAACATTAGCTATTACCCATGTAAATCTCTCCCTATATATAGATATATACATTAGATATAGACATCTCAAAGAAGTAAATCAGAGCGATATTTGTACCATTATACCATGAAAAGTTACAGAAGAACTGAAATTGAATCAGCAATTCAGCTCAGCTAGCTGATCTCATTAACAAATTTTTACTTGCAGCTTTTGTCAACGAGGAAGATGATGAGAATTCAGAGATACCGGCCAAATGTGAATGACGAAGTAGGACAGGAACTGTAATTGACGGTGTAGATGTATTTAGGTGAATGGGAGTAATTATTGTTAACAGTGAAGATTTAATGCTGGTGTTAGTGATGATTAACGGAACGCGTGGAGAAAAATCGGGAGGTTGGATTCAACTGTTTGACCCAACTAGCTAATGAGTTACTTATTGGGCCTGTTTGACCCAACTAGCTAATGAGTTACTTATTGGGCCTCCATTTAAATAAATGAAGACTCTTCATTTTATGGTTCAATTTAAAATATGTTAGAATATAATATCATGCGGACATAAATGAGAAAGATGATTTTAAATCTAAATCATTACAGGAAGTGTCTCAATTTATTTGAAATGGAGAGGATCTTAGTGCCCAATTTAGTCTATTTAGGAAAGTGGTGGCCCACTAACTAAATCAGGTACACTTACCATATATGACAAAAATGTTTGTATTCCTTGCAATTCTCTTTAAATTTCTTGTTGTGTTTATCTACATAATGGTGATAATTTTGAACAGATTTTAAAGTTCTTAACATGGTTATTACTTGTATTATAGGTCAGTTGAATGTTATCATTATTATTTCTAGCAAAAATTAAGACTATATTTGGAAAAATAAAATTACCCTTAAAATTGTGGTTTTAGATTTGTATCTCTAATAATGGATTAATCATCCGATCAATATTATAAGGTGGTCATGAACCGTTTGGTGTAACAATGTCACAATATTTTTTTTTTCCGGTTCTGCCCTTACAAATTTAATTATATTACTATTTTATTCTTTTTATATTAATTTTTTTTTATCTTTCTATTTAGTCTTTCAAATTTTATAAATTTTTTATTTTATCCCAGTAATTTGCATAGGCACTGTATGAGTCACCGAGTGGTACGTGTCTAAAATACATAAAGCATAAAAGAACTGCTCTTCTGGTTATTTTGACTGTTAAACATACGAAAGTATTAAATTTCTCATTTACATTCAACAACACCAGCTCACAATTTTTGTGCTCTTTTTCGTCTGATTTTCTAGTAGTAAATTTAAAGGCTACTTTCCTATTAAAATTACATGTTTTTACCATAGTTTTCTTTTCAATTAACTCTTTTCTAACTGAATTTTGTAGCTATTAGTTTTGTTTTCTAAATCATAAAATACATTTTTCTTTCTTTTTAAATTTTCAAACATTTAGTGTTTAGACGTCTTTTTTGTTCTTCTTTACAGATTTCTTTATTTTCCTTTTTCGGTGCTTTAATACCCCCACCCCCACCTCCACCCCCATCCCCCATCAAGTTTAATTTGTTGGAAGAAAGTTAACTTCAATTTTGAAAATAATAAATCTTTTAGTTATTAATAGACTTTAGATAGTTTAGCGTAAAAATAATATTAAGATGAAGAAGTGAACATTTTATTTTAAATTCAAAAGTAACTTCTATTTTTATTATATTAAAAAAATAAAAATAAACAAACGTATTCAAATTTTTATTTCAGAAAAGAGTACAAGTGGCATTCCAGAGGTGAAAACGTATGGCCACATGACATCTGTTCCATTCCTCCACGGCACCAAGTCGGAGTTTAGCTTCACAAAAATAAGAAAAAGCAGGAGGCAGCATATACAAACATCCAATCCACATCACACAAAACAATTAAATTTAGATCTCTACATCACCTCATCCATTAATGACAACTATAATTAACCTTGGCATATTATTTAATTTAATCTCTAATAAACTGATTATGCTACAATTTACCACTTCCATAATCTTTTTTCATAAATAGAGGACAATATCTAAGGCGGTAAAATGAACAAACAATTCAGACCCGTCTAACAAAAAGTTCAATTCGAAATATAAATGAGTCAGATACAAGTAAATTTTAAAATTCGATAACTTACTCGAACCTATTCAAATTGTAATTTTCTATTGATACTCAAATCATATTCGTTCAAAAAATTCAAACTGCTCGAGCTCGATTCAAAATCTCGAATCATATTCGTTTAAAAAATTCAAACTGTTCGATCTCGATTCAAAATCGTGCTCGACTCGGTAGCTAAACGAGCTTCAATCAAACCTTATTTTATATTTCCACATTAAAAAAATTAATATTTTCACATGATCACTCTTACTTCATAAATAGTGAGTGGTCCCACCCCATGTGAAATAGACTTTCATGAAAATATCAGTTTCCTAACTTAAAAATCAGTTTCTATCAGTTTCCTAACCTTCTGTTTGAGATAGTCAATAGGGATGGAAAGGATAACCGTCTCTTTGAGAGTCAATAGGGATGGAAAGGATAAAAGGGGAAACAAAAAAGACTCCACAAAAATTGTTTACACCAAATTAACTACTACTCTTTCCTCTAGCTATAGTGATAGAAATAAATAAAAAATAAAAACTTTGCAATGACACATTTTTGTACTAAATTTAATATTGGGAAAAACTGAGTAAATTTTATTTATCTCCAGTTTATAAAACAAACAAACAAATAGAATTCACTTTGAGGTGTAATTTTCCTTTAACTTAACCATACCGACCCAAACATCTTGTAATGATGTGTTGTGGCGGTTTTTGTTTGGGGGGTGGGGGGGCATGTTTGGTAAACGACACGACCAATTTTCTCATCAAACTCATAACCTGACATCAAAATTAAGTAAACATTTATCCCCACTTTTCCACTACTAAAATTCCGTAGACAAACACGCAGTCCAGAAAGAAAAGAAAAGAAAAAAACGATCAACAGAAATAACCCAAGGAAAAGAGATTTTGTGTGGAGAGAGATTATTATAATCTACTTGATTAAAAATATCATCCTACAATGGGGTTTGACAAGTAGAGTGACAGGCAGTGTTATTCGACCCAAAAGAACATCAAAAGACAATCCAGACAGCTCAGGCTCAACATCAACAATCTAGAGGTTCCTATTACTGAATGAGTTGCACACCAATCTTAGAAAATAATGTCAAGAAAATAAGAATCCATACCTCAAATAATTATCATCATCCTTGCACCAATTTCTCAGTTCTCATTTTGTTTACCTGGTTTGATATTTAGCCATGTAATCGAGGAAAGGTCATTTGCAGGAAAAAAAATATAGCATCCACTTTAAGTGGCGGGACTTGTCTCTCAATATTAAGTTTAAATAACCCGAGAATACAGGAACGTCATTTTAAATACGTGTTAAATATCAGGACCCCATATATTCAAAATCACTGCAAAGCAATAGATGCATTGTGAAAATCAAAACAAATATATTTTTTAAAAAAATAAAAAGATATATCAGGATCCTGTTTATACAAATTTACTGCAAAGCAATAGATGCATCGCAAAGATAAATAACATATATTTATAAATAGAAAAACTTCAAAGAAAAAAAATCAAAGCTGGACACAAATATAGCAGGAGCAAGTTTAGAGAAGATTAATAACAAACATGGGCTAAAGAGAGGCAGCAAATTAAAGAACATAAGAAATGCAGCAGCATGTTTCAACGACTCAAATCACTATACCAAAATGGCAAAAATATAGCACGTCTAGTTCGAAAATACTCGAGAAATAAGAATGCTACATTGATTGAAAAGCAAATGACTTACACTTCCTCCTAGATGATTGGGACCATAAGCTGATTATAAACAGAGCACACACAAACGCCCCCAAGATCCAACAGTAAGTAACTTCCAACAAGATACTAAGATTACCTCGTAAGACTTCCAATTTTCAAAGACACGTGCATTGAATGAATGCATTAAAAAAGAATTTTAAGAACTAATACTGTGTTGGTGAGTTTGAAGAGAGAAGAGAAGAAAAAGAATTTAAAACCTATGAGATAAAAGAGAGTGAAAGAAAGAAAATTTACCTTCTTTCCTTGTGTTTGTGAGTTTTTAACTTACAAGAGTACAGTACTATGTTAGGAGTTATCCTAATGAGATCACATTTGAGAACTATTATAACGATAGTTTTGATATTTTAGTAGGTCATACAAGTCTTTAATAAATTTCCTTCAAAATCTTCCCAAGTTTGGGGAGGAAATTTTTAAAATCTCACCCCTTCTTTTTTCTCGCCTTAAAAAACTCGCAAAGAATGGCCATCATATTAGTAGATAAACGTATCCCTGAGCTTAATGCGCAAAAACATTAAGGGATTATCTCAAGGAGTACTAAAAAGGATGCTAACGGCAGAGGGACTCCTGCTGTCCTGCAGGTAATGAAAAGCTTAAAAAATGAAGTCCGTTTATTTGAAATCCCACTATAGTAATACCAATAAAAATGGAAAATGAGAGGGGACCTTTGATCTCTTCCATAAATTTCTCTCCTTTCTTTTATCTCCTTTTTAAAACTCACAAACAGTGTAAGAAATTTGTTGCTGTAACAAGTTTTGTCCTTTGCCCATCAACAGCTATTCAAGCTACTCCTGAGCCGTAAATCGGGTCAGGCCTTTAGGCCTATTTGGTTAGCCTCTATTGTTTACCATTTCCATATTCTTTTTCTTTTATCTAAGGTTTAAAATCTTATTTCTAAATTATCTCAATATGAAAATATGTTTGCTAACAATTTCGGAAAATGTTAGCAGGCTTGTTGCACCAGGAGCAATTGCCCCAGGTGCAAAAGCATTAGTTTAATGTATTTATGCAAAATCATTAGTTTAATGTATTTATGCAATAAAAGATAACAAGTTCAAAAAAAATAACAATAATAATGCATGCTCTTTACTTGCTCCAACTCCAGCCAAAGACCTCCCCCTGTTAGTATTTTGTTATTTCATCACCGTAAAACAAGGACATATAGATGAATAAATCACAGGCTCAGAACTATTAAAACCCACAAGCCGTGCAAGAGAAATATATACTAGACTACCCCTTTAATTTTGGCATCATGCATCAAAGGAGTTTACACAATAAGGCATCTATTTCGTAACAGTATTTATAACCATCCACAATCATAAATAAGGAGGGGGAAATCCTAATATCTAGTTTATAAGCTTGAAGTGTAATGTGAAATAGGAAACTTTAGTACAGCAATGTAGGAATATATAAATCAACTTGTGTATATTAAGGGTGGCAAAGTACCTCTATCAGGACTGAAGGGACAAATTCAATATCTGAAGCACGGATAAATAACTGGAAATTCTATATATTCCAGTGTGCAGGTAACCTCCTCAACCTGCTTGCTTTTGATACTGCAGTGACATTTGCAGATTGAATGTCATAAAAGCTCAGAATCTATTGCATCTTTTTACTCCAGATATAATAACTAAAAAACAAATAGATGTAACTGATCCAAGTGAGTTTCTGTTCTTTCCACATGCAGTTGTGTGAGGAAATAAGAATCAGAAGCAAGTACACTCTAAAATGGTATGCTGTAGCATAACAACAGTAATATACACAGTTTTGGAAACACCCAAAATATATTTCTCACAAATAGTCTATAGAGTTCTATCAGATTAACAATGAGATTTGTATTGTAACATCAAAGGTCAAACCACTGCAACTGGAAAAAAAACAAATGTCATACAACACCTAATTTAGTAATACTACATTCACTTGTATTGAATCCCAACATCAAGCTACGTAATTTTAACACAACCACGGCAAACGAATGGATCAACTTTGACATAATGCAAAAAATTGCATATTTAGTGTCGTGATTATCTCATGACAATAGTATGCAATTTTGATTACAAACCATGTTACATGCATGCATTGACAATCTCATGTATATTTCATGACACAATTCTGATTTCAAATCTATTGTCATTGGGAAATTTGAATAAATATTTTCTAGCAAATTCTGTGCATAAAGCCTAATGTCACTTTTGCAACCAAGTTCAGTAGCAACTTTCATAGGAACAAGTTATTTCTAAGAAATAGCAGATTGGTGTTTTGATCTGTTGACAAACAATATAATTTCTATCAACTTTTCATTTTTATTGTCTGTCCGTAAACGTGTAAGCTTACATTTGGAGTGTTGAATAACAAACATACGGTAATGAGACAATAGTTACGGTTGCAAAAAGACCTTATGAAACCATTCCACAAATATAACAGTCAGTCTCATCAAATAGGGGAAAAAGGGGAAGGGGAAAAGTTGATATGGGTCAAGCTACATGCTAGCATTCTTTACTAAATTTAATTATACAAGTAATTATTAAGGTATGACCATACACTGAACAATGTGCACTGACACATAAATTAGGATTCATTTGCTCCATGAATCCAAAATTTTGCACAGGCACTTGTTGAAACAAACATCAGCTAGATAACCAGAAACGCCGCAAATACAACTCAACTACATATCACATGTCAGATTTTACAAATTACCTTAAAAGTCAAATACTTTCGATCAAATACCCCGTCAATGAAAAGCTAAGAACTCCCCTTCCGCTTTACACCAATCGCCTCTTGCAAACACAATACAAAGATTAAAACTGATAAAACTAATAATAACATGAATAATTCCATGATTTCTGGTAATCAAAATTAATTATAAGAAAACCGTTTACAATGTGCCAAGAAAAATATGTTACATACACAGAGTTTCAACAGAAACTGTTCCTTAAAAAGAAGGCCATTATGCCACACCTTGCAATGCAAGCAGTGTCACAGATGCAATTCTATAACAACTAACAAAGCTGGAGAATTAAGTCAACCTGCTACGTATCTGATTGGCAAGCAGAGGTAAGAAAGTTCTTCCACCCAGATCATCAAGGGTGCCTGCTAAAAAACAGCATGAATGATCTTCTCATAAACAAATTCGCAACACCTTCGGTGCACGGCTCTCACCTCAACATATGTCAATCTGTGAGTACACACAATAAAGATCAAAGCTTCTGAGCATCTACTATATTTTCTTAGCCAAACAAACCACCTGTCCCCAATTCCCCTTGTTGCAACTCCTTCCGTCGCTGCTCTTCTAGAGGATCTGGACTCTTCATTACTCTTCGTGTTCGTCTGAAAATAATATCAAGCCTATTTCAATAAGAAAGCTCAAATAGAAGGACTAACAAGTTGGCTCTGTACCCGACAAATGCCTAAAATTTACCTGTCTTGAGCATGTTGAGCAGGAAAGGTGGGCATGAAATCTTTTGACTTGGGAAGAGGAACTTCACGGAACCACTCATGGTCAAGAGCAGCATCAGCTGTTATCCTCTGCACATTGACCGGACGCATGCATAAGTAGCTTTTCTATATAGTAATAAAAAAATAGTTTTATTAGAACATTATAACTGCAATGTGAGCATATGTATACCTTTTCTGGGTCATAAGTTAGAAATTTGTTCAGTAAATCAAATCCAGCATCTGAGAGAACTGGTGATCCTGTGAAAGATGTAGCCGGAAATTTCCTACGCAGTAGATTATACCTGAAAAAAATACATAACTTGTTAATAGAAACATGATATACTTATCCTCTAACTGAAACTGTCACCAATGGAGGACAGAAAGCCAGACCAGAATCACCCAAAGCTGGAAGCCTGGGAAAACAGTGGCAAATAAGAGAAAATGAATCTCATACTCAATTTTGTAAATAATGTATTTAGATAGATTGGATACTTACTGATGCTTGACAAAGTTCACCTTGACTCCAGGGAGTTTAGAGAAACCAGGCCAAATTGTCTCATTTGGTGTGCCAAGCATTCTGAATATCTGCAGCCATACAGCCCAAGCACAACTAGTTAGCACAGAGGTAAGTATGCTTTATACCTACGCTACTAAGAACTTGTATCCAGTAATTACCAAGGACCGGCTGAAGTTGGAAATTTAATTTACCTTGTCAATCTGATCAAATTCTGTTTTCCCATTGAATAGAGGTTGCTTTGATAACAGCTCAGCCATGATGCAACCCAACGACCACATGTCAATTGCAGTTGAATACTGTTTTGCTCCCAATAGAAGTTCAGGTGCCCTGTAATAGTTGGTTATATTAATACTTGGACCCCAAAAAGAGTAAATAAGCAAATGAAACACAATGGAAAAATAATTTAAGATGCTTTAAATTAAAGAAACAATCAAGAATACTTCATAAATGGGACCTTGTTATTGTAGTGCCAAGAAAGATACTAATAATGACTACAATGACCACAAAAATTACATTTCACTTTATATGATATAACGACGAAAATATCAAGTTCACAGATTAGTAACCTTGAAACTTGTATACTAAAATGATCTTCACCACAACTAAAACTCAAGAAAGAATATGTCGACCAAGATAAAATAAAAGGTTAAATAATTATGCCACAAAAATAGAATAGAGATATACATATAACAAGGTCAACCAACAAGACTGGCAGCAGATGACTGCCCTCAAAATTGACTTCAAAAGACAGGAAGGCGTGTACTGCTAATCCTGAATGATAAGTAGCCCACATATGATATACCCACTTGAGCAAAACACCATATAAAATAAAAAATGAATAACGATAACAAGCATAATATTTCAAAAGAAAAGATGATGTTTACAAATCATGTGTAGCTCACCTGTACCAAAGAGTAACCACCAAATGAGTGTATGGTTTCAATGGGCTCCCATATTGACGAGCCAACCCAAAGTCGCATATCTTCAACTCACCACGATTATTTAAAAGCAAATTAGAAGTCTTCAAATCTCTGTGAAGAACCCAGTTATCATGAAGATACTTTACTCCCTCAAGTAGTTGAAGCATAAGACACTTGACCTCGCTCTGACTAAATGGCTGTTTTTTCGTCTCCATCAAAGCCTTAAGATCATGCTCCATGTATTCCATTACCATAAAAATGCTGTCAAGACTGCTTCCCACTACTACTTCTTTCACATCAACAATCGAAGGGTGATCAAAGGAAAGAAGAATGTTTATTTCCCTTAGAGAAGTCAAAGGAAAACCTTCTCTCTCTTTTTCCATCTTAACTTTCTTCAATGCAACAATTTCTCCAGATTTTTTATCTTTGGCTCTGTAAACGACCCCATAAGTGCCTTCATCTATCTTGTTCAGCCTCTCAAACTCATCAACACTTCTACAACCTTGAAGCATGTTCACACTTCTTTGAGGGGGGGCAGCAGGTTCAGGTGTACCATGAGAAACATGTTCATCCTCAGAATCTGTATCCGTCTGGCTTACACTAGTACCACCACCATTATTGCGTTCCTCATCTATCTCCATGTAATCGTTCATGTCCAAATCCTTGTCAGCATAATCGTCTCTACTAGAAGACCTACCACGGACACCAACTTCATCAGATTCAGATGACCTGGTCCTGGCTCCTTCAGAGCCTTCTCTTTTAAGCTCCCCAAACTCAGGACTAATAGACTTATTGTGTACCCTCATGTCAACTTGTGCAGCAAGAGGATCTTTCTTCCTCCTTTTATGCATTCCATTATCAGCAAGGGTATCAGAAATCTCACCTTCATCAGCTGGGGAATTAGCATCATTCGCCCATCGAGAGGATCTAATGTTCCGTGTTGGTGCATCATCGTCATTGTACTCGACACGCTGATCCAGAAGTGGTGAAGAAGATAAACCAGCTGGGGAATCTGCTGCATCAGAGACCTGTGACACAATATCCACAAGAGGCTCAACCAGTGGCTCTGAGCTGTGAAGCTTACTATCATCAATTGGAGAAATTTGTACACCACCTGTGGGAATAGAGTTGGGTGATTGTCGGTATGACTTAGGCAGTGGAGGTGGGGGAGGGAGAGCACTAGTTGCTGAGGAAGTCCTACTCTTATTTAAATTATTCACTTCATCTCTGTCCCACACAATTGGTGAGAACTTCCTCTTCTTACCTTGCGAAGGTGAGTGAGTCCCATTCTCCAACTTCAAGGAGTCAGTAGCTTCCTCTGACCCACTTTCACTTGACAATTCTCCAGGCTCACGGTCCATTGCTGCAACTGATGAACCACACCGCTTTGGGCCACCACCACTGCTCCCTGAATCACTCCTACTTGAAACAGAGCGGTACCCACCGTTCATCAATTCCCTCTCTTTGATATCCTTCTGTCTAACCCTGCCCCTATCCCTTCTATCCCTGTCACGAACACGACCCCTCTCATAATCATGATCGCCATTCCGCGTACTCTCATAATCTCCCTTTGAATATGGTAATTCCCGTCTAGACACATCAAGATCCGACTCACGCTCCCTATATTCGTTGTCACGGTAACCACCATGTCTTCCTGCTGCCATATATTTTGGCATAGATATCACCCCAAATCTCTCGCAGATATAAAATAATCCCTAAAATATCTTATCTTGATAGAAAAACCCTAAACCTAGATTCAGCTACAACAATTTTTTAAAATTTTCTTTTGAAAAAGCCCTAAATAATGATAGGAAAATTTGAGATTCTAGCGAATTCAAAGACAAGGTCTGACAACGATATAAAGTCAAACGGGAACAAAAAAGGTACAATTACTTTTGAAGAAAATAACTTTCGTGCTAGAGAGCTCGATAATTGCCAAAGAATAAAGAAGATCGAGATCGAAACCCTATAAATGGAATACAAACCAAAGAGAAACAGTTGTAATAGAAACCCCTAAAAATTGTATAGTACCGGTTAGCGATCTCTCGGGAGATAATGAAATTGAAAGGGCTTACCGATGAAGCGAAATGATAAGAGAGATAAAGGGCGGCGACGCTACTTCTAGAGAGAAAGTTCCACGATTTAGCCTAAGTACGAAAGAGAAGCGAAATCGCGACCGCTGAGAGACTGATTTAGATTGCTTGGGTGCTCTAAATAAACGATATTTTTATTTAATTAATATGAAGGGTAAATATCTTGTACCTACCCTGATACTTATTGATATATCATCATTTCCCGCAATGGTTTCGTAAATAAGATTTAGCTCCCCTAACACTCTAACATGTAACACCAAGTGTTAGTGACGCCAAACTAATTTTCAAACGAAATTCCTTAGTCCTTGTAATTATACCCACACTAGTTAAGTGTTCCGTGGTTATTTCTAAAATAAAATTATTTATAATTTATTTTATATAGTTATTATAAAATATATTTATGCATTTTGTAGTATCAATCAACTTATACAAACAACTATAAGCTATTAAAATTAATAATATCAAAAATGACCCTCCGACCATATTTTTGAATGGAATGTTGACGTGTAACGGCAAAGTAAGGTATTTATACGATCTTAATACTTTTTAATGTATTTAAAGTTAATTTGATTGTATTTTCTTATACAGAACAATACATTAAAATAGTATAAACTTGTATATACTATTTAAAATAAATAAAATTCACTACAAATTATCACAATACACATAAATAATTAGTCTCAATAATTAAATTTAATAATTTTCTCAAATAAAATTTTAATTAATTTATTGGTATAATTTGAAAAATTACAGTGAAATTTATTAGTTTTACCGATTAATATACCATTTGTTTCTATCTAAATAAATATGTTTAGTTAAAACTTGTCAAGAAGTTTCGAGAGCGGTTGCTATTTGCGGGCTTGAGGTTTATTTGTGTGGGAAAAAGAACCACGTAGATATCTTAAACGCCTACAATTTAGCTTGGGAGTACTTTTATATATGTACAAACTACAAATTATATAACCAAAAAAATATATTAAAATTGTGTAAACTCCGGTTACTTTCTGCACTAAAAACTCCGGTGAGTTACGTCTTCATCAGACCACAGCGCCGGTCACAAGGTATTCATAATCCCTCCGTCTCACAATGTTAACTCTCATTTTTTTTGCAAAATACGAATTCTCATCATCTCTACACTCTTAGGTTCAACTATTTCGTAATATGCATGCCATCTGCTATACTATTTCATACTGTCGGACCGACGGACCGTGAGATTAAACCCTCTTTATGTTTTGATCTTTAAATAGCCCTCAAGGTGTTTGTCTTTATGCCTGAAAGAAAATAAACTAAGCAAACTGACCATGTTATATTGGATTTTGAATGCAGATGTCATACCTGTATAATGCAGAGAATTTTTTATTTTTTTTTGTCGAGGAGTATCTTATTTCTTTGTGACCATTCCTTTGACACTTTAATGTGACCTTCTTTATTGTCAATGTGATCAGCAGTGAATTAATGCTACTTTCGCTTTAGACTAAAAACCGAATACAACCACCTCACCACACACGTCTCTTTAATTGTCTCTCTCACAAATTTACACCTCTTTTTCGAGTTAACTTTCTCCGCTCCACGGTTTTTTATGTGTTTCAATTTTCTGGTGAACCAGTTGAATCCTCAAATGATTATTAAGTGTTTTTAATGAAAAAATTGCAGCAATAATTCAATTCCGCCAAAACCCAAAAGCATCCCTTTGACATGTATAGAAGTATATATTTTTAATGCTTCTTATGTTTGTATACATTTTTTTTACTTTTTATTCTTGTAATAACAATCATTCAAATATTTCTATGTAGCTTTTTTTTATCACACTCATCATGTGTGCCCCAGTGGCTAATGTTTCTAATTCTATACAACCTCTTTACTTCTCTTCTTCCTTTGGTTTTGAATCTACAAGAACAGAATTACAGTTGATGCCATACTTTCAGAACACGACCTCGTACATACTAGTAACTAGTTTTCTTCAATTTCTCTTCATCATATTGGTGTTGTGTTTGTGGGGAGTACGCGATGAATGGAGTTTACTACAACTTGAGAAGCAGAGTGGTGAATAGGAGCTACCTTCAATTACAAAAGAGGGACTTATCCATCTCAAATAACGGCCATGATGATAATTCCATACTTCCTGTTCTGATCGTCGGTGCTGGGCCCGTTGGTCTCGTCCTCTCTGTACTTTTAACTAAATTAGGTAATCAAAACCCCTTATTTATTCTCCGTTTTGTTGCTTGATGAAATTATGAAGATGAGCTGAGTTGAAATTGATGATTAATTCTCTGTTTGGGTTTGGATTATGTATTATTTCTATGATTTTTAGGGTGCTAAATGCTATTCACTTTTCGTCATTTATGTTATGGTGCAATTTTAAAGATAGGCTCTCATTTACACTTTAATTGGAAGGATGACAAATTGATGCAATACAAATTTAGAATGAAGAATTAATGAAAAATAAACTAGGATTTAAACTCCACATCTAAACCACTAGGATCTCTCAAGTTATCAACTCTACATATGAACATCAAGATGAATAAAATACCTCTACAGTATGAATAAAATAATCAACTTCAATATCAATAGTATGTAGTCTACAAAACTTGTGAGGATTACATCACTATTTAAAGATACTTAAGACCCTAATATTACTTGGGAAAATAATAAAAGTATTAAACGACTAAAATAACTTATTAATAATTCCTAATTACTAATTAATGTCCTAAATCCCCACTAATAAATAAAATTTAGGAAATTTATGATATCATCCATAATAAACGGTCAAAAAAAGTAATATTAAAATGTAGTAAGGGAATTGATACGTCCACAAGTTCCTCTCTCACATGAAGAGGGACCCACCCCACTCCCATGTGAGAGGAGAGTAGGAGACCTTGTGGTGGAAATAGTGCTCCTGAAAATTAATTAATATTTGGTAGAATACTTTTGTTTGTGGGCTCTAATTTTGGATATCCTGGAAAGAAAAGTTGGACTCTCAGTTTGAGATGAAGGCAGTATATAATTTATAAACATCTAAGATCGAATATAACACTATAATTTGCTGTGATGGACAGATGGCAAAGCTTCATATTCTTTCTAATTATAGTTCTTTTCTTTGTATTCCTTGCTAAGTTGGAGTTCCATAACAGCCAAAGGATTCGTATTGAAATTGCATTTATTTTCCCAGAATGTTACCTTTTTTTTTTTTGCCAACTCAGAATGTTACTTTCTGATTGTTTACATTCAGAGCTTTTACTTTCAGAGTATGCATAATATTGTGACATTGTTGATAACAATTAAGTTACTTGTATTGATTATTTAGTTTATTCTCGTAGACTTCTCATACTAAAATTATTATTTGTTGGACTAGTAAAATTAGTCTTGTTTAACGAGAAATGCCATTAGTGATTCTTTCTTAGTTCAAGTCACATAGTGAGTTCTAAATTCAGCTCTTATTACTGATGGATTAGAAAAATGAAACATTTCTACATACCTTACTAGTACTTATTATATCTTATTAGTGAGTTGCTTAAGTTGAGCCTGTTACAGGTTCCTCTTCCTTTCACATTCAGTAAATCAGAGTTGCAGAGAATATAATAACTTTTTTTTAAGTCAGGGAAAATTTATGCATCAATCCAGTTCAACTACTTAGCACTAGTCAAAAAAAGTAAAAAGAAAAGAAAAGAAAAGCATATGTGCTTGATTAAACTAATTACTGTGTTTAGTTCTTTATGAGTGCTTGTTACATTTTCCTCAGTTGTTGTAGGAGCTCCATTTTGTCTGTATTATCTATCTCTTCTTTGTGGGGCTTAAGGTTTTCTGTTTTGCGGAAATTTAATTAGTCTCTTAATATCTGCTTTTGCTTCATGGCAATTTGTAGGGGTCAAATGTGCAGTTCTGGAGAAAAGTTTGAGTTTCTCTAGACATCCACAGGCACACTTCATCAACAATCGCTCTATGGAGGTTGGTCTCTTACCTTGATAATATAGTTCATATTGTGGCAACCTAAAAGTTCAAACTTCATTTAAAAGCATACCTTTGTATTGATATAGATTTATTTGTCAGGTGTTCCGCAAATTGGATGACCTAGCAGATCAGATTCAAAGGTCTCAGCCACCAGTAGAGTTTTGGAGAAAATTCATATACTGCACGTCACTTACTGGTTCAATTATTGGGTCAGTAGACCATATGCAACCTCAAGGTAGGATTGATCTCGTTATTTCAGTATATGGTTATGTAGATTGAAGTTTTTTAAACTAAGTTCCTGTAGCTTCTAACCTTGCTTATGGAAGTGTAAGAACCTGGGAATTGGATATATACCTGTGATTATTCACTTATTGTCATTCCTTTGACATGAAATATTGGGTCCACTTCTGATTTATGTTACAGTAATATTTTTACTTCAAACTTTGTCTGCAGATTTCGACCGCATTGTAAGCCCAGTCTCTGTTGCACACCTTTCTCAGTACAAACTTACAGGGTTACTACTCAAGCAACTTGAACACCTTGGTTTCATTGTCCGCAGTTCTGAGGGGTCAGAAAGTCTTAATCATGGCCCACTTAGGGAAAGGGAGATATTAATGGGGCATGAATGCGTATCTGTTAATGCCACTAATGATTGTGTTACCATGACTGTATCTTTTCTGAATGAAGGGAATTACGTGGAGAAAGATATAAAATCATGTATCGTTGTTGGTACAGATGGTGCGGGAAGTACAATTAGAAAGCTTGTGGGAATAGAAATGAGAGGTGAAAAGGATTTGCAAAAGCTTGTTAGCATCCATTTTATGAGCAAAGAACTTGGGCTGTACTTGATAAATGAGAGACCTGGCATGCTATTTTTTATTTTCAATACTGAAGCTATAGGGGTTCTTGTTGCTCATGATTTGATGGAAGGGGAGTTTGTATTGCAGGTAATTCTGGCATAATAGAATGTTCCATTTGTTGCATGATACTGCTACAAGATGAACAGTAAACCTACAATATGTTGGTTGATTACTACCATGCAGATGCCTTTTTATCCGCCTCAGCAGAAGCTCGAAGACTTCAGCTCTAAGGTAATTTTCTTTGCTGAATAGTTTTTGCGTAAGATGCTAGGTTTCAAACTGCTCAAGTGCTGAGATGAATGGTAGAGTTAGGTTGAGTGATTGAGAAAAAAATGACACTTTGCATAAATTTGATACTCTGCATTTATGTCTTGCTGAAAAGTAAAATTTTTGAAGGATTTGTTATATCCTATGTTTTGACGGATTGGTATAATCTCCACTGTAGATGTTCTTTTGAAGGTTTAATTTCTTGTAGATATGTGAGAGTTTAATCTTCAAATTGGTTGGGCGAGAGCTGGCAGATATACGTGTGGTAGACATTAAGCCATGGGTGATGCACGCTGAAGTTTCCGAGAAATATCTGTTACATGACAACCGCATAATACTCGCTGGTGATGCTGCTCACCGGTTTCCTCCTGCTGGTGGTTTTGGTATGTAAATTCTTTACTACAGCCACTAAAAGTAGTTTTCGTTTTTTCAAGGAAATAATACAGTATTTCTTTTGGTTCAAGTGATGAAAATTTGTTTCACATGTTCCTGCTGAAGCTTTGTCGATTAGTTAGCCTATAAGTTACACGGAAAGGGTAAACAAAATCAGAATCTATCATAAAGTTGTTCTCCCATGCCACTTTTCCCCTTCACATTGAGGTATTCATTGTTAGCTAATCAACTATTCGATCAAGGCTTTGTTGAGTGATCTAAGATGTTGTTATTGTTTTCTCTCACATTGCAAATTATTAAGTAGCTAGGGACTGCAACATGTACAGTCAGATATCATGTCAGATTATATAATGCCTAACTATTCTTTTAACAAGCCATTGTTTGTCAAAGCCACAGTTTGTCAAATTCCCATATAGAATATTTCTTACTTCAGTTCTTCAACCACCAAGTGTGGATTACTTTCCGCATATGAAAGGTTTTGGTCTGGGACACAATGGTGGGTCCACAGCCTGATTTATGACCTCCATGTATTTGGGTCAGTTGATATTGAAGTGATGTTCCTTTCTGAAGGGAGATAGATCAACTTAGCAAAACCCACATGATTTATGCAGGAATGAATACCGGGATTCAAGACGTGCATAATCTTGCCTGGAAGTTAGCTTCAGTGGTCAAGGGTATTGCTCCAAAATCAATTCTGGCAACTTACGAAATGGAACGTCGGCCGGTATTGCTCTATTGTTATGTCTTCCTTGTTCACATTAGTTTTCATCTTGAAAATTTGATGAAAATTTACTCTCTTGACCATTGTCAGATTGCCATTTTTAATACGGCACTGAGTGTCCAGAATTTTAGAGCAGCCATGGGGGTTCCTTCTGCACTGGGTCTTGATCCAATGATTGCAAATTCAGGTATGGTTTCATAGCTCATGCCCAGGACCTTCTTCTTCATCCTCCTTTTCTTTCTTTCTTCGTTTCCTGGACTTCTAATTCATTCATTTTTTGGATTAGGATTTGGATTTGGATTCGGATTCATGCTTTTAGATGACACATATTTGTTCTCTGCTCTGGTTTGGCAGTTCACAAAGCTATTAATAACTCAGTTGGTTCCATCTTACCATCTGAACTACAGAAGACAATTTTGGATGGCATTTTCACTCTAGGTCGTGCACAGCTCTCTGATTTTGTTTTGAATGAGAACAATCCGCTTGGATCTTCAAGGCTTGGTAAAGTTCGGCGCATATTTGAAGGAGGAGAGAGCCTTCAACTCCAGTTCCCTGCAGAGGATCTAGGTTTCAGGTATGGCTTTTATGTTACTAACTAAATTTTAATTCTGCACTTACTCCATATAACTATACAAGTCAAGTTTAACTGTTTTAAGTTCTTGATATACTATCCTTCCTTTCCAGAGGGATCAAGTCCATGGAGTTATCAGCTTCATGTTGTTCTAACTGTGGAGCTTGAGTTGATTGTTGTAAAACTCGAAGTTATTTGACACCAGTTCATCTATTTTTACACTTCGATGAGAACTACTATAGTTATGCTTGCTTTATGACCTTTTTCCCTTTAAATACTGAATTAACTTTTGTGGTGATCTTTTTTTTTTTTTTGTTGAGTCGGTTTTCAGACATTTTTAAGTCGGGGAGTTTTAAGGTACCCGTCTAACTTTAAGCCATTTACCTTAGGTACCTCCAAGGAGCGCTTCTTCCTGACAATGACAGTGAGTTGGATGCACCTGAAGCACCTACCGGACGTAGGCGGGAATATGTTCCCTCTGCAAATCCAGGATCAAGGCTGCCTCATATTAATGTGAAGGAATTGTCAAAACTATCAACTGAGGTATTCCTATTTTAATTGTGCTTGCTTGGGTGTATTGGGGTGTTTAGTATGTAGATATTCTTGCCTTCTCATCTCCCAATATGCAAAGCCTGCCATATGTGTTTATTATAGTGGAAATCAGGATCCAGGAGATTTCAGCTCCAAAATCTGGATTAGTTACTGGTGACCAGTAATCACTATTTGTTGCTCCAAATGCCAGCCTTTTCATCCCTCACTCCAAGAAACTCGGAACCTTTTGTCTGTGTATGTGTGTAGATATAGTACGTGTTCATTGTCTACCATACATAATCCATCGTTTTTGTAGGAGATATTTTCTACTCTGGATCTTGTACCAGGAGATAAAGTTGAATTTCTCCTCATTATTGCACCAGTAGAACCATCCTATCGTCTAGCTCGGGCTGCATTCCAGGTGGCTGAGGAATACAACGTACCTGCAAAGGTGTGTGTGGTGTGGCCTGCTGGTACAGTTGATGGAGCTGCAAGAAGTATGGCAGCATTGACACCTTGGGAAAACGTCATAGATGTTGTGGAAGTTAGACACTCGTCAACTTCATTGTCGTGGTGGGATATTTGTCAGGTGACCTACAGAGGAGCTATTCTAGTTAGGCCTGACGAGCACATTGCTTGGCGCGTCAAGTCGGGGGTGGTTGGGGATATTATTTTCGAGCTGAGAAGGGTTTTCTCAGCTATATTAGGACTGACATTCTAGCGTGGGCGGATGCAGGCTTAAATTGGCGATTGTCATAGATTTTTAGAATAAATTTTATATATAGCTCATTTATTCAATTTCTAAAAATAAATAATAATATATTTTAGTATCCTTGAATTTTTCTGTTTAGGGTGTGAACTAATTTTAGCATATTTAATTATATGAAGGTTTGTTAAAAGTTTACATTAATTTTTTTTATAGCTATTGTATGGTTAATATTATTTGTTCACATAGAATTAATTTTCGAACAATCACATGTCTAGAATCTAGCAATTAATTTGTAATTAATATATACCTATGTATTAGAATGTAAATAAAAAAATATCACAAAAATAGGAGCACATTAATCACATTTTTGACTTTATCAACACCATTAATTTGACGACTGCGAAAAAAAAAATGTATAAAGTTTTCTTACACAAGTTAATTAATTATTGTGTTTTTGTTTCTTTTTCTTTTATCTTCTGCACCCTATACCCAAATAATTTACAAATAATTAAAAATCACCGAGACTGAAATACATTCTAAAATATTTATTTATATATCAACAATTAAGACAACTTCAACGTATATATTATGCAAACTAAAATAAATTAAACATGATCTATGCAATATTGTTGAACAAATTACCCAAATCATTTGAACAACTTTCATTGAATCATTATACTGCAACCAGTAATATCAATTTACAAGTACCACAATTTACAAGTACCAGAGATCAGATAGAAAGAATGTTTGTTTTCTATTACGACGGCGTCCTAATTGTATTACAGTCAGCATCTTGACATTCAAGCGTAAAAATCACTTTTGGTGACAAATTTACAAATGACATACTTGCGCATTACAAACCCACAACATAATCGGATTTCCATGTCACAAATGCTGCCAAATGACATCTACCTTGACTATCAAAGCTAAAACTAGCCTCTAGCCTCTTGTTAAATGAACAAATGTTGCGGTGACAACCCCAAGCAAACCACCAGCAATAACCTGCAAAGCAGTGGAAGTTTCAGAGAAAAACTAACATCGGTATCATGTGCACAATTAATCAAAAGCATTTGAAGATACATATATAATGTACAACGACAAATTGTACTATTGTTATACAATTATCATTAACGAACATTTGCAAGAGAGAATTCAAACAACAGAGTCAAAAGCTTGAATTTCTTTAAATGGCATAACTAAAACCAGGAGAAAATATTATTCCTAAAAATAAATGGTATATGCTATGGCAAAAACATGCTAAAAATTGAGTTTGACGAGCCTTGAACTTCACAGCATCACCTTGGATATGGTACGTAAGATGCATCGAGATTTTGGGGAACCTCAGTTCTCAACTTCTCAAAGCTAGAAACCAGTTGCCAAATGGAAAAAAAAAAAACAGTGAGAAAACACATTCTGTACACTAGGGGGGAAACATCAGAGATAACGCCTTGCGGTAGAATTAATTTAGCCATTTAGGTAATCAAACCCAAGGAGTAGTTAAAGGTAATATTGACAAAGAAGATTTTGAAATTTACCATTATAAGAGAATTTTAAGTATTTGTTCACAGAGGTAGTTCGGTGACTTCGGTCCATGCAACAGTATTGATCAGAGGTAGTTCGGTCCATGCCACAGTATAGACAAGGGGATGCAAAGTAATTATGAAATTACCGCCAGAACCTGTCTGAATGTTTTTCATACATCATTTTTATCGAGCAATTGAACAATTGGTTTCTCCAAATCTCCACAATGTATTTTACTTTGCGTCCAGTATAAAATCTAATAGAAATGAGTGTGTACCGACAACAAAAGGAGCGAGGCCAGACACACACACACACACACACAGAGAGAGAGAGAGAGAAAGAGATATGGATGAGGCGGTGAAAAAGGCATGATGGCCTGCAATGGGTTTGCCTTAATAAAGTCGAAGAGATGAGTGTTTGAAAGGATTCATGCAGCTTATCATAGGCAAGCCGAATTCAGGTATCAATGTGCTGAGTAATTGTAATCATTGATCTTTTGGTATGGAAGGTAACCTCCAGTTATTTGCAGTTACAATTGTCAGGGATTTATGTATCATTGAAATTATGACAATCTATATAAATATATAAAAAGACAAACTCACTTTTTTTGGTCCTTTGTCCTAGACTTTTTTTGGTACCTTCCTCCTAGAATTACTAGAAATAAAACTCAATCTTAAAAGGAAAATTTGATTAACATAATATACATAAAAAATCAAAAAAAAAAAAACTGGCCATTCGTCTTATAGTTTGACTAGAAATAAAACTCTATCTTAAGAAGGAACTTAGATTAACCTAATATACATTAGAAAAAAATAATCAATCTATAATTGTACATATATAAAACGAAGAACACATTTTTTTTTTGGTCATTCGTCCTGGAATTTGACTAGAAAGAAAACTCTATCTTTAAAAGGAAAAAGAGATTAAACTTCATATACATAACAAAAAGAGAGGCGGGATAAATAAAAAGAATTTAATTAATCAAAGAAAGAGTCTTTATTATCACGATAGTGTACATGTGCAGAATATTGGTAAAAGAAAGGCTTATCTTTTTACAGTTCTTACCAAAAACAATTAGATTACACTAAATTTCTTATATTAATAGAATTTTACATTAATTGATTTTTACAAACCTATTCATCTATAATCATATTAAATTAAAACTCCTAAATAGATTATATTATTTCAGTTAATAACTAAGACATATGAAAAGTTTTAACCCTAATATAAATGAACACATGTGACTTTACTAACTTTTTTAGTTAAAACATGTAAGAAAACTTTATAAATAGTACTTTTAATAATTATAAAATTTAAGTCTCCCACGATTATCAATTATAACATAGTTGACTCTAATTTAATCTCTAAAAACAAACCGTGCTTCACAGGGATATTGGCTAGTCAATCATGATATTAAATAAGCAATAACAAATCTATCAAGATTTCAATTCAACAAATTATATCATCTACTGCATCAAAACAAACCTGTGGAGGGGTGTGGCCAAGAAGTTCACGTAGTGGTCTTCTCTCAGCCAAAGGATGTTCGGCAGGAAGTTCATATACAATTTGATTTAGCACCTGAAGAATTGGAATTTGAATATATTAAATGGATGCATAAAATCTATTCAAGATGATTACAACATTACATTTTTTCCCCCTGATAAAAGATGTTTACTTCATTATTACTCCAGCTACATTGTAGAAAGAGCTTAGTGCATGCCTATGCAATGAGCACAATGCTTCCAACACTTGTCAGATTTTTTTGATGGGGATCACAAGTCAAGACCAAAACAAAGAACTTTTATATTTATTAGTTTAATGTATACGTAAGAGTTGTTGATATAATTTATTTATTAGTGGGGATTTAGGGATATTAATTAGTAATTAGGAATTTTTAATGTTTAGTAAGGGTATCTTAGTCTTTTAGTACTTTTATTATTGTTCAAGTAACATTAGGATTTTGAATCTTTTTAAATAGTTATGTAATCCCACAAGTCTTTTAGATTATAGACAATTGATATTGAAATTGATTATTATCATTCATACAATAGAGGTATTTTATTCATATTTAGTGTTGATTCGTGGAGTTGATACACTTCAGAAACCCTATTGATTTAAACGTAGAGTTTAAATCTAGTTTATTTTTCATTAATTCTTCATCCTAAATTTGTCAAAGGTGCTCCAAAATGTTCTTTTGGTGCAAAGGAGTTCATGGATTATATCATGTTATAAAACTCGGGGTCGAGTTTTCTCCAACAAGGGGAGAATGATGGGGATCACAAAGTCAAGACTAAACAAAGAATTTTTATATTTATTATTTAGAGTTTTTATTATGTCTAATGTATGCCTAAGAGTTGTTGATGTAATTTATTTATTAGTGGAAATTTAGGGATATTAATTAGTAATTAGGAATTTTTAATGTTTAGTAAGGGTATCTTAGTCTTTTAGTACTTTTATTATTCTCTAAGTAACATTAGGGTTTTGAGCCTCTTTAAATAGTGATATTCCCCACAAGTCTTTTAGATTATAGACTAATTGATATATAAATTGATTATTATCATTCATACCATAAACGTATTTTATTCATACCGTAGAGGTATTTAATCCTCCTTTAGTGTTGATTCATGGAGTTGATACACTTGAGAGACCCTAGTGATTTAAACGTCGAGTTTAAATCCTAATTTATTTTCCATTAATTCTTCTTCCTAAATCTGTCCTACATCATTTTTAGTCGGTCCGAAATGCGTGGGACCATGGGTATTTGCCCATTCACACACACACACACACACACACACACACACACACACACACACAGACACAGACGAATGCTTATGCATTGAGCACTAAGCTTCCAGGAATTAACAAGTTTTCAGTCAATTTAAACTGTCCATCTGAACTCATATGCCTGTACACACATATAATAACATATGCACACACAGAAGCAGAAAAATCATCATACCTCTGCTTGGCGTCCTGCTTGTAATCTCACACCAGTTGCGTCATACATCACCTGCCACAAAATTCTCCACATGAGAAATCTTATGTATAGCACAAGGAATGCGAACAACAATATTAACATGTAATTTTTTTTCCAGATCTAATGATGAAAGTCTTTTGCAAATCAAGGACATGAATTAGAAAAAAATGTATGGAACTTCAATATATTGAAGGTTATTAATAAAATAAAGATAATATCACTATATGCCGGTAGAAGTTTTACCCGCATTTAATTTAAAATATTGGAGGATATGAAATAATGAGATAGGTAAGCAATCATCACATGACAAAGACTCCAAAATAAACTTAGAAAACGAAGGGTGGTAAAAGATATCCCAAATTGAACCCTGAGACTGATAGGAACTTATAAAAGAAGTCTTAAAGACTAATAGAACACCACATGTTAAACATATATTGGAAGTAAAACAATGTACATGCATAAAAACATCAAAAACTTAATTTTTCCTAAATCCAGTTAACTTCTCAACACCAACAGACCACCTTTTCTCTTTGAATATTCCAAAGACTGAATACTAAACCAAATTCCCGATTATTTTTAGTATGAGACTATATTTCTGATTTTGAAATTTACTTGCCTGATCAAACCAGATGATAACCCATCCTGGTCTTTAAATCTATTTAAGACTTATAATTTATTAAGTATGCGTATATCTAGTATTACATTACATATTTACTTTCTTCACTTGAGAGAAAGATCAGTCAAAGATAAAATTGGCCAACTAGGAAAAATAAAAAGAATAAGAACCAGCTAAATCCTAATAACAGTCACAGACTGTACTAATTAGTGTCAAGCGATGGAATTTCAACCACCCAACATCTTCAAATAAAAATTTGTAAAAAGAGAGTACACGGAAAAGGATAAAATTAAGATGCTAGATTAATTTTTATTTAACGAAAAAGTAAACTAAACTGAAGCACGTGACAAGGGATTAGCTGGTATTTGAATGCCTTTCTTTGTGTTTTACCTCTTGAAAGACGGTTATGTTATACAGGGATGTACAAAAATTATACTTGTACAAGGTGTATAGCAATAGAAAACAGCTCAAGGTTTAATATAACAAACGCTGGAATAGTACAGTAATACTGAAGAACTTCAAAAATGACATTTAAGGTAGAGATCGTACAACACATGCTAAAACTAAAGCGGCAGCAAACAGTGATCCTCCGAAGCCATCATGAAAACCAATGCCCGCAGCAAGAGCAGTGACAATTGCAGAATGGGATGATGGCATCCCACCAGATCCAACAAGTTGCTGGAGATCCCATCGTTTTTCTTTATACCTGCAAATCTATGAACGATTAAGACTCTTAGGATGATTACCCTTAAAGCAAAGCAAAGAAAAGAAAAGAAAAGAAAAAACAATTTTCTACAATATCTCACTACAGCACACCAATATAAGCCCAAATATATTTTGAGAATTTGGCATAAAGAAGTAATAATTACATCAGGAAACCAATCAAGAAGTAACTTCATTATGAGTTCCAAACTAGATTTCCTATTACTTTCAAAGATTTATAAAATTCAGTAAGATGGAATTAAAGAGTAGTAGGACTAAGCTGCCTGCTAAGATTGGGGCACAACAAAATGTGAGTGAAACTACAGCTGAAAATATGATGGTTTTCATAACTGGACTCAATACTTACACTTCTTGGACCCTCAGTGGTATTTTTATGTTTTTTTAATATTGACAAGTATTTTGGACCCTGATTCAATAACTCACAAAAATTGCAAGAAATGAATGAATTAAGATCCAATTTAATATGTATATAAGGAACTATAAACTTTTTCAATCCAGAGAAATTCAAGGGGGAGAAAACGGTAGAATTGAAATAACATAAAGTAAGAAAAACGTAGTCAATTTTAAAAAAAAAATATCAGACAAGATAAAATTGAATTTCAGAACGGAACAGATTCAATTAGAAGAATAAGGACATTAGGTAAAGAATGAAATAGAAACAGATATAAAGCCCAATAATAATAGGATGCAACATTAAAGTAGAAATGAAGAAGAAATTACCAAGTGGTGAAGACTTTGATAACTTGGGCGAGAGCGAAAGCTACAAGAGCGGAGATGAGAGGGAAATTTGTAAGGACAGAGGAGTAGGAGGATTGTTCTGTTGAAATTGAGTTTTGGATCATGGATCCTCCACCTCCTGATGAGGCCGTCAACTCATCCATCCTCTCGAGCAACGATTCAGTAAGCAACGATTCTTGAGCGTAGTAGGAGGAGCGACGATTACTTCTTGAATAGAAATTAGTTAGGAGAGAGAATTTATATCTAACGGTTTATATACGTATGCTTTCTTCCTTCCTAATTCTTGCCAGGCCAGCCAAGGTTTTTTTTGGTAAATTAAATATATATATATATATATATATATATATATATATAAAAATTTTAAAAAAAAAAGTGAATGGCACGTCTCTCTGTTCAAATCCATATCTCTAGAATATACCTCCTCAGTAAGCATTATTCCTTCCCATATGAATATGATACAACTTGTTTTAACTACTTACATTTAAATAAATACTACCCCTATATGAAAGCTATAACTTGTAATTAAAAGAAAAGAAAAAAAATTATAAAATAATTATTATTTCTATTGGTAACAGAATAAAAGTTTGTTAAAAGTTTACATTAATTTTTACTGGTTTGTTAAAAGTTTGGTATATAATACTATATGACAGGTTTGTTAAAAGTCTACATTAATTTTTTTTGGTAAAAGAATAAAACTTTTAATTATTTTCACTGGTAACAGAATAAAAAAATTTATATAGCTGTGTATGTTTTATTTGTTTGGTAATAGAATAAAAATTTTAATTATTTTTATTGGTAACAGAATAAAAAAAAATTTATATAACTGTGTATATTTTATTTGTGCACAGTTTGTCAAAACTACGTCGTTTTGACAGTTTATTAACAAATTATTCAATAAGATGTACAAAATTTTTGAACCGTTAATTAATTTAACAATGAGATTGGTAGCCTACTGATAAGTTAAAAATCACTGAGCTACAATGTAGTTGAGAAAAATTGTAATTTTATTTACATATGTTGCTTCTTATATAACTCTCTAAATGGATTAAATTGAAGAGGAACTCGTACGAATGAAATCAATTCAAATTGTATTTGTATGCACTAAAACCAATTTAGCTTAAATTGGACCAAACCCGATAAAATAACTCAGTATGAATGAAAGTGACTCCTAATTAATAAAGGATCAATTTAAATTGAGATCGCCTTACGGTCGGTTATATATTAGTATTAAGGTGGTGTTTGTTTGGGTTTTAAAGGTTCTTAATAGGTGTGCTTCTGATTCGGTCAGAGACACAACTTGTTTGGTAAAAAAAAATTTATCTCTTAATGCCTCTTAATCGGTAAGATGCAAAATTAAATCTAAACCATTTAGAAATCCATCTGAATGAAAATAACTATTTTTTGGATAAAAATGACCTTTTTAAAATTACAAAATTCCTATTTTATTCCCCAATGACCTTAATGAATTTGCATCATTTTCTCTCTCTTTCCTCTTGCACTTGCCTCCGTTTCCTCTCATCACCCCAAAAAAATATTGACAGAAAAAAGGGGAAAGGCTGGATTTTATCTGGAAACAAAGGGTGGGGGGAGATTTACATGATTCCATAGAGGGGATTTGGGGATTAGGGTTTGGTAGAGGTCGAAAATGTTGGGAATTTGTTGGTCGAATTAGAGTGAAAATTATATAGATGTATATAAAATCATATTTATATAGAGCTTCGTATATATGTGAGATGGAAGTAGAGATAAAATAGATATAGATAAAGATTTAGAGGAAAAATAAATCAAGTGAGAGAGAGAGATTTCAGTATCTTCAGCTCAGATTTGAAAAGGGGGTTGCTGTCTACGATCCTTGATCAAGTTCTTGTTTAACATTAGATTATCTGTGACACTATGCAAGGAAGGAAATTGTGACCTGTCGATGAGAATGATTATTGCTCTTGGAGGTGTTACATGTTCATCAATCAATTTTAGTATCTTCAGCTCTTGCACAGTTGGTCTGTGATGGTTGGTTTTGAAAAAAAAGAGAATGAAAAAAAAAAGATATTTTGGACATAGGGTTAAAATTGTAAAAGTATGTTATTTAGATATTTAAAAAAAATTAATTATCAAACAAAATTTTTTCATTCAGATACAATTCTGGACAGATGCTCTATATTATTCACATGTCTAAACTGTTCAGGTCTTGACACTCAATTTTATCAAACACCACCTAAGCCAATTTAGTTTAAATTAGACCAAACTCATAAAATAACTTGGTACAAATGAAATTGAGTCCTAATTAATTAAGAATAGATTCAAATTAGAATTACCTTAGATCTTGTTATATATTAGTATTGAAGAGTAAATACGAAATAAAAATACATTCTTTATATTTGTTAATTTTATAAATGGAAGAACTGATTTGGTAAAGTCTTGCTGACGTGAATCTTTCTAATAACTTGAGTAATCCAATCAAGGAATTTCAATTCATCTGATTCGGTTAAGGCGCCCCTATATTGTTTCAAAAGAAATTCAACTTTTGTATTGTTTCAAAGAGGACGAATTTAAAGTATATCTCTTAAATAGCATACCTCTCTTAAATAACATATATTTATTAAAACTATATCGTTTTAAATATTTTTTTTTAAAAAAAAATAATATTAAAAAAGAATGATCCCATTATTTTCTTTTCATTTACAAAAATATCACCCACGACCTCACTTGTTTTTAAAAAAAATCTCCAAAACTACGTAATTTTAATAAAAATATGTTAACAAAAAAAAGTATGCTATTTAAGAGTTATACTTTAGATCCGTTCTTCAAAAATATAATAAAATAGAAATTCACTTTGTATAGACTTAGCAACTTCAATTTTTTTACAGCCGAATGGAAATAAGGACAAATATCAACAAAAGTAATAATTCACTAGTATTTCTCAACGATTTGAAAAAAAATGAAAACTCACTTGTATATTGTTTGTGTATCTATCTGCCAAACTACTCTTTAGGTCAATACAAACAACTGCTTCCAAGAATTAGCTACAAAATAAATTGACCAAGGTTCATGCCACAGCCACATAGTGAACAAGAATGGTTGGGCTGACATTCACATTCCTCTCAACACCTAAAGAAGATATTTCAATCTTCCTCTCTCTGTGGAACACTAGGACCAAATACAACCTTCAATGCCTCTCACTATTATCAGCCTAATAAGAATCGGAACTTTACAAAGATTACGAATAAACTGTGGGAAGCCACAAATAGCAGCTGGCAATTATGTAAGAAACCGCCCAAATAAAATTACAAGCACCCAGCATCATCTCTTCCAAATCGGATGAAGAGAGCACCTAGACAGTTGCACCAAAAGGCATGCTTTGAATGGAAAACTTTTACATTATTGTGCAATTGCATTTGGACTCCAGCTTAGGGGGTGCCTTCATACTCTTGTCATCATTATTATACACCCCAACAATACGAGTCATAGAGACATCGGTATTTTCATCATTCTTGGTGTTGCTAGGAGGCTGTGTATCTGTTTCCACCCGCCTCTGCCTAGCTTTTTGCGACTTTGAAGCACGTTGAACCACAGTTCTGCCACGGGGATCCTTTCTTTCTGGATTTGCTTTTCCCAATATAGTAATCATTGGCCGAGAGCCTTCTAAGGGGACAGGGTTTTCCTTTTCTATTGCTATGGTTGCAGCATCATAGGCTATATTGTGAACAATAGATCTGCAGAACAGTATTGCATCTGTTGCTTCTTCCAAAGTCAAGCTTCTTGCTTTAGATCCACCTTTACCCTCAACCAATACAGTTGACTCTGTCATGACAAATAGTTATCTGAGTATTCACATAAAACATATATATACAACCTTTAAATCTGCTGTCAGCAGGTCAAATGTTGCAAAAGTAAAATACAGGACATAAAGCAGATAGTAACATATTGGAAACGAAATTGGTAAATGAATGGTGCTTGTCCCTCCTATTATCTTTTCTTACTTTTGCTGATGGCAACAAAGATCATTAGATAACACTTCCACGCCATCATTGAAAAAAGGGAGAACAAAATAAACAAATAGGGGAGAGAGGGAGGGAGATCCACTAAAACTTCAATAACATAATGAGTATATATGAATTAAACAACATTAACTTGAGGCAAGTGTCACCAAGTGAAGAGAAGCCTGAACTCTCTGAGTGAACCCTCCAGCTCCTGATTCTGAAATCAGGTTGGTTCCTATCCCTACTTTTCTCAGTTTTGATGTTCTGACTGGGTAGCTACTAGTCATCTTGGCATATATATATGCAAATTATACAGAGTAAAATAGTACACAACCTCCTTGATTGACAGAACTGGTTATGGCTATTCATACCACCAAATTCTATTGCCAGAGGCAGTTAGTATAGCACACTTGATGAATATACCATATATCCTACAATGATACCTTAACCTCCAGTTATTAAGAAACCCTGGATGGCTGGAAGTAGAAAGACAGAGACATTAAGCAGGCTTCAAAACCTCCTAATAGATGAACAGATCTAGGTTTAATGCAACAACTTGTATTAATTTTGATTTTATGGCAATTCTTTTATCAAACCAAAATCCGGCTGAAACCAATAATATATCCGAAGCCACCCAATTCATTTAAAACCACACTTCATGGTCAGCTTCGGCATTGAAAACCAAAGATGCCAACCGGCCGAAATCGACCATGTGCGCCCCTTGCATTAAGAGGAAGTTTATATCAATCACAAGTGAAAAGTTATATATGCAATACTACAGCTTGCTTTAGGTTCATTTATGCAGCTGGGTGACGGTGTACATAGTTGAATAGTATTGAGAGAAAAAAATAAAAGGCCACCTAAATGCACTTGCTTTTAATAGTTTGTTACAACTGCAGTAAACCATAAAACTACTTACCAACATTAAAATCGCACTAACCATAAATATTACATACATTTCGATACTATATTTAACATTAAAACAAATAGCATATATTGAGATTAAATTCAACATAATGATGAGAAGAGAATATCTTAAAATATATAGAGTGCTTCAGAGATTATGGTTTTCTAGATACAAGTAATTGCGGACAAGATCCAAGAAGCTGGGCACAAATTGTAGAAATTGTATTGAATGAAATTGCAAATCATTTACTGCTTCATGTTTTTTCTTTTTCTGTTTTGGTTATTCATCCAGTTTGGACAGTTTTTAGAATTTGAGAAGCAGACTCAATTAATGTTTAGGCTGTGATGTTTATAGATTCCTTTCCATTATAAAAGTTGTACCCACTGCACAAGGCTCCCGTAAATAGCAGGGGGTCTGGGGAAGGTCATATGTACACAGCCTCACTTCTATTTGGAGAGAGGTTGTTTCCCTTCCATTATTAATTTAAATTTATCTATGAGAATAGGGATGGGTGCACTAAAAGAAAAATGGTCAACATAGGCTAAAACCAATCATAATCAAGATACACATACCAAGGGTGCCATGTTCGTGATCTGAAATGGCAAGTTTTGTAAGTGAAATTGTTCTATCTTTATCAGATGTGGCAGTAATATGAGGCTCCAGCAATTCGTCAATGCTGCTTTTTGTTCTTGAGGAACATGCATCAGGAGAACCCTGATGAGCATTCTCAATCTCTATTTTAGATATCTTATCCAATGAGCTCTGGGAAGTAACTTCAGCATCTTTCACCCTGTCAACAGAAGAACTCGGCATGGTCCCTTCCACTGCAATAGAAGACTCTGGAGGAATAGCTGATGCTTCTACATCCCCAACATTCTTCCTATTGTTGGTAAGGTCTTCACAATTCTCACGTGAGGAAGACTCTTCGGAATTCGAAAATGAAGTCACTGGACTGTGCCCTAGATGCATGTTTCGTATATGGCTTGACGATTCTGACGTGGAATAATCCATTGTTCTGCACTGATAGTTACTCTCAACATCTGTGCATGCATCATCTTCTTTCATATTTTCTGAAGATTGCAACTGTTCTCGAGTAGCTATCAATTTTACATCTACATCATTTTGCACTTGGGAAAGAGGTGTGTCAAAACTTTCTTCATGCATGCTTGTGGTAAGACCTAAAGGTTGGAAAGCAAGACTCGAAGTTACGGATAAAGATGACCCAGTTCGCCGGTGAGCTGTGTTCATGTCATGCCTGTAATTTTCCAAGTCAGATTTTCTCCCACTAAACTGCCGTTGAACACGAGTCTCTGTTTGTCTATATGAGCCCAAGTCAACAGAAGATGATGCAGACACACTGCCATGCCCATAAGAGCTTCTCAAGCTATATGTACTGTCTCTCACATATGATGGATCATCATAAGAAATACTACTGGCGGTAAAAGACCTACTCTGGAGAACTGCACCCTTGCCACTGCTTGACCTGTTTAGCAGCAAAGAAATGCCTGCACCTTCTGGAGCATCAACCTTTGTAATTGGATAATCAATAGATTGCTGCATTTGCTGAGCACCAGTATCACCATCAGGTACACTAAAGCTAACAGTAGGTTGACCTACTACTTGCTGGTTGGCATGCCTCTGATTACCTTCTTCTACCAGTGTCCGTGAAAGGCAATCTGTGGACAAGAAATTCCAGATTGGCTCACTGTAGGAAGTATGGTTTTCCTTAATAATATTTTCATGTTGAATGGTTCTTGATGTAGCCACGCTAGCCACTCCTGGAGATTCAGGAGCAGCTATGAGGGGATCTGCTGCATCAAATGTATCTGACTGTTCCAAAATCTTCGTAGACACTCCAGGGTAATTGTTCCCAGTAACGGTTGTGGCTGTCACTGCATTGTCGATAGTCAACGACACATCTGAGCTACAGCAGTCAGGACAAAGTTTCAAGTCCCCTTTTATTGAGTCAAGGGTACGATATGTACGTCCACAGTTAGAACAAATTAAGTTTTCTTCAGAACCATCAACATCCAAAGAAGCACCCTTTACATCCAAAGCTTCAGAAGTAGTGGCAGTTGCCATAGCAGTATCATGGTCACTGAGATTTTCAAAGCCATCCATATTATAGTCATCTGTACGGCCTCCATTTAATTCACCAAGCTGAGAGCTAAGAGATTCATCTTGGGTTCCATGCCCAATATTTTCATTCAAAGCATCCGTCTTATCAAAGAGAAAAGCTTCATCATGGGCATCCGCATAAGGAGCCTTTACACATGCACTAGTTACATCCTCCTGGATTTGCTCACTTCCTTCAGTATCATGTGCACCACTAGTAACTTGATCAGAACTTACATTGCTGCTAGTTGTGACTGAAGAATTCCTAGATATAATGGTGCGCTGCGCAGCATTTGTTTTCCCAACGTAAAAGGTTGAACTGGGGACGCTAGATAACAGTGGCCTGAACATATTCTGTGGACTTTTCCGATGATCCTACAAACATGTTAATAGCAATATACATTTAGATAATAGACAAATGCATAGTTCATTGGTAGCTCAATAAGCATCTGCAAAACTTAACGACATCATTCCCAAAAGTTGGTGAATCTGATCAGCCCTTTTAATATCATCCCACTTTCCATTTCTCGTCTATATCAGTTTGCCTTCACGAAGTTTGAACCCAAAAGCAGCCCAACCCCTAACCACCTGAGCCAATGCACTAATACCAGATTTTTCAAAGTTGTCAAGCCAAATTATTGCACCAATGTCCAGCTGATAGACAATATTTATCTGTAACTAAAAATACTAATCATAATAGTCATAACATATCTGACTGTATACACCTTTTGTATTTGATTCCAAAGGGTTTGGCAAACTCTGTACAAGTGCCATTGATTGAGGAACTTTTTGTGTTATTTTTGTAATTGAATCATTGATAAATGCAATTTTTACAGATCAGAGATGCTTTTGAAAAATTGTTAGATTCCATTGTTAAGAATATGGTGATTCCAATTTCTTTTAAATTTTCTAAGGAAAATATGAAATGACACAATATTCTTAAGTTTCTAATTACAAATATATTATTTTTATTGGTAATATCCCCTCCAGGGCCAGAACTTTTTGTTTCAGAAGGCGAATCTATCAAATTTGATCAATAAATTTAAGGTTCAGACTTTAGAATTTCAGATTTTTTGTCTGATTCATTTCATGATTTCTATTTATGTTTGGTTTATATATATATATATATATATAGAGAGAGAGAGAGAGAGAGAGAGAGATTAAAGTTAGAAAGTGATATAAAATTTTAAAGAGAGAGTTTTATAAAATTTTAGAGAGAACTTTATTTATGTTAGGCATACAGAGATAGAGATAGAGATAGAGATAAAAATTAGATGTAGAAAGTGACATAAATTTCAAGAGAGTTATAAAATTTTAGAGAGAAACTAAAAGATGGGATTTTTGTAGAGAATGTGAGGAATTCATACATACAAAAATCTATACTTATGCTAAAAATTTATATATATATATATATATATGGGTTAGCCCATATCCATTTCTGACCGCCCATTTACAACCCACTAAATTTTCAACCCATTTAAACTTGACCCATATAAACCAAACCAATTTATGCACACCCAAACCCCGCCAATTTTCCTATACCAGAGGGATTGGACGGATTCTCAAAGTGGTATAAAACCAAGATAGTAAATTATCATTACAAGTCAACTAAAGTATCTCGAATTAGTTACTAAAATATTCAATGCTTAACACTGAACAGTTCCTAATATTTCTCGTCCTTTGCAGGTCCATTAATGTTCACAAACTAATCTAACAAGGAATAAATCAGTATTCTTTAAATGAAGTAGATAGTAAAATACCATTTGCCGAAGTGCCAAGTCAAAGGATCTTTTTGGAGCAGAACAAGAGGCGACTTTTCTGGTTGGCTTCTTGGAAAATGCTGGAGCTCTATTATTTGGAAGTGAACCAACCCTCCTTGTTGAGGAGTGGTCTGAACTGCCCACCGGAATGGATAACAGAGAATCTACATCATCATCACCAGAAGATGCAAATGAACCTTTACTTTGGGAGCTAAATCGGTCCCGGTCATGACTATGTGATGAACTCACACTTCTAGAAGCAGTCGGAGACATTGATTGTCTTCTAGATTTGGAGGAAGAATCTCTACCATTTCTGGATGCCGGTGAGGATCCCCTCACATATGATGCTGGTCGATCAGCCAGCGAAGTACGAAGATTAGGAGGTGCCTCTGAAGAAAACCCTGGAATGTTTGATTGCCAGGCCCTTACTTTTGGTGAGGCGGAGTTCCCTCTACTTTCCTTGACAGGGGAGATACCCCTTAAACCTGAAGAGGCCACAGTAATAGAACTTGTACTCACCCGTCGAGGCGTTGGTGTAGTTGACCTTCGAGTTGGTGGTGAGGGTTTATTTGGTGGTGGAGATGGTCTGCGCAAAGGAGTAGAATGCCGTAAACTAGGGGTTGGACTTGAATGAGGTGCTGAAGATGCCCTGCCTCTCGCTTGAACTGTACTACTGCCAGACCAAGGAGATGGGCTTAAGCTATTTGGACTTGCACTACCTTTACTACTTCTGTGACTCTTCTCCATCTGTGGTTAGACATGCATTTAGAGTATTATTATAGCAAGGAAAAGAAAGACATTACTAAAAGTGTTCAAACAGCCATTGGAAATTATAAGTAAATAATCAACAAATATCTAACCCACTAAATTAAATTCATGATACCGTGGATGATCTTGAGATCGAAATGGGTTGACTTCGAGGTCTTCCCCTCTGTGAAAGATTAAGTGGTGGTGCCTCATCGTCTAGAGAAGTGAAGAGAGGAGTGTCGGGAGGAGTTAATAACCTTCAAATCAAGGACACCAGAAATTACATTAAAGATCAGACCAGTGAACTATTGAGACCAATATATCAAACAATGGTGACAAAATGAAAAGCATTCATTTTTGCTTTAAAAGTTCAGTTTTAAGATGGCAAGCTGCTGACTCAACTTCCTGTATCAACAAAAAACAATTTTTTCGTCCAATTTTACTTGTACCCCTTCCTTATATAGTAAATCATGCCTCTTTCCATTGTCAATAATACAACATTTAACAATGTCACTAAAGGCCCAAAATAATTATTTTGAGATTATATATTATATATATATTGGCCAAGGCGACATGGTTGTATACCTGGTTCAAGGTCATGGACCTAGCAAGAAGAATAAATGGGGGCAGCCCATTAGACTTTGAATAAGTTATTGCATGGTTTACACGGAACTGAGGAATTCTCAAGTCTAAGTTCGAATTTACAGTTGAATTTACAAGTCAATGATGCGAAAGAATTTGAAATAGGAAGTTGAGAGAGTTCAATTAGTTATATGGGAATTTCTTAGTGGGACACTTGTGCATTCATTTGTTTACCCAACGGGAAGTTGAGATAAATTAGTTCAACTAGTTATTAAGCAGTTCCTTGGTTGGACACTTGTCCTTATAGGATTCATTTGTTTTCCTAGGTAGTACTGGTTGTTTTAGTATAAATAAGTGTATTGCATTCATTGTAACGAAGGACTGATCAATCAAACAAATCTATCTTTTATCTTTCAATTAGAAAAATAAAAGGTCAGCTTTTGAATTCATGCAATGTACCTTTTGTACGTATTTAAAATTTCAAAATCATTTACTTTTCTTAGATCCTAGTTATAACAAATCTTTTGTTGTTAAAATAACACAATTAAAGTCCTTTTTCAAGGCATTACCGAACTCATTCAACAATCACCTCATTTTTTTCTTTTCTTCCATTTGAAATGGATTTTCTTTAGAAAATAAAACAGTTATACAATTTACTTCTCAAATTCCCCACAAAAACTTTTATCTTCTATTTAAGGATATATTTGCGGTCCTTAAAGGGTAAAGATGACATTTTACCTTAAAATGCTCAAACCATTAATACAGACAGATAAAATGGGACAAAGGGACTAATTAACATAACTTGGAATTAAATAATTCGCCAGAGAGAGAGAGATCAATTTTCCACTTATTCACTGGAATTCGTAGATAAAAGTTAAATGATGATGACACATCATAAAGTATAAGCATAAGAACAAAGACCAACCAGTCATAATCATTTTTTTCCCCCTGGGCATTGAGTAGGTCACTACTCTCTCCTCGGACAGGAATGGATATTCCAAGCTTATGATGTGAAAAGTATCTCAATTTTGTAGCTGCACATGCAGACAGAGATAAATAGAAACAACTGTTAGCCAGAGTTTAAACAAAAAGACCAAAACAATTCATAAAACAATCTCAAAATGGAAGTTGATATTAGTAATTACAGAACGTGTCTTCAAAATCATCGTTTGACTGAAGCAAGAAATTGTCTCTCTCTTTGCTTTGCACCTCGTTAAACAAAGCAAGATCTTCATCTTTCTCTCTGAAGAGTATTCCACTCTCAAGACTACGCCCTCTCTTGTGATTATCCGCTCTTAGCTCCCTTCCAGGTGAGCGTCTCATGGCCGGAGAAGGAGGCATCAGCGCCACCCAAATTTTGCCAAACAAATCTTTAAACCTCCTGTACTCCCATTTAACAAAAATGGGCGCAACCCAAATTCCAGCAGCAAATCACTGAAACCACAAAAACTTGTCAGGTTACAGCTTCCAACATAAATAACTCAAACCTGATAAAGAAGACAAACACTATGGAGTTCTAAACAACATAAACATGTTCCACAATAAAATACGGTCGGTTTGTTAAACTAATGCAGCTCCAAATATGCAGGCCCATCCCAAGTATTTGATACAACTAAAGCAAATACAAATTCATTCCACTTACCATGAGAAAGATGGTCAATGTTTGATTAAAGTTTAGTATATCAGTTCCACTGAAGTGAAATTCAAGTCAAATTCTATGTTGAATAGCATACTTTTGATCTTGAACATCTAAAGACCAGAACAACTGAAACTCCGAGCCACTTACAATGCAATGCCATGAAAACCATAATAAACATGAACCAATTCATGACCATTTCCAACTCAAGATCCTTCCTTGGAAGTATAATTCAATGAACCCTAGACTGAGATCCCAACAGTGATGATTACATAAACTTAAACCCCAATTCAAGTCAAATTTAACTTCTTAACAGTGTAAAGCTCTTGTTCAACTTTTGAATTACACGTGCAGAATCGCCATTTCAAAGAGAGAACAGTTTCGTTGACTTACCATAGACGAAGTCAAACGAGTTCAGACAAGCAATGAACAGCTCGTTCAGCACGAATTTGATCTCAAATTCGAAGACTTAACGATTCTAAGAGTGATTTAATGCATATAGAAATGAATCAGGAGCTCGGATCTGCTGGCATTTAAGTTAGTCACGAAGCAGATCGGGGATGTCGGTGTGTCGATTTGCAGAAACCCTAAAAGAACATTTTCCACTTTGCGTGATAGATAGGAATATTAAAGATAGATAAAGTAAATGGGAATGAAGAGGAAGCAGCATAAACAACAATGGCTAAAGCTTAATTTGCTCAGAGATTGCTTGTTCTTTCCTCATCTGCAAGCTTCCGTTTTTTCTCTGCTCTGCTGATTTTTTTTTCTTTTTTTTTTCAGTTGGCAACTTCTTTTATTTTCTTTATTTTTTATCCTATCATTTTTTTTATCTAGTTTGTCATTTTATAATTACAGTAATGCCCAGTTAGACTTCAGAAAGGTTCGACGTAGATAAGGAATGTTTTCTTGATTAGGCCGAATTTAACTTGGGTTTATTCTGTTCCACTATTAAAATGCGGCTGAGTAGATTAGTACCTGTTCGGCAGTGACTTATAAACTTATAATATTAAATCATTTGTAACTATTCTTTGATAATAATTTATTTTTTTATTTATAGATTGATTTTTAAATTAAAAAAAAGTAAGTATTTAAAATTTATTTTAAAATAAATTATAAGTCATTTTAAACTAAGTTAATTTGAATAAATATAATATTTATTTTACTCTTCTTTTTTATTAATGAACTTTTTATTAATCTTTACATTTGATTTTAACTTGTAAGTCATTATGAGTCGAACACCTTCATAACTTGTTTTAATTTAATTTCTGACTTTTAAGTTAAATTGTTGCCGAACACTTTTACTTATAAGTCACAACTTAAAATAACTTATAAGTTAACTTATATTCTAATTTTAAGTCATAATAAGTCGTTGTCGAACAGGTTCTAAGAGTATTTAAGCAAGTAGTAAGATTAAGGGAGTGTTTGATAAAAATTGAATGAATTTGAACATGAATGAGCTGAATCTGAATCTGAATGAAAAAAGTTATTTGATAATTGACATGTCTGAAACATCTGAATGACAAAATTTTATTATTTTACCCGTCTAAAAAAATTCAAAATTATTGTAAAATTATTTAATATTACTTAATAAAATAGTTAATTTTTTTTAATTTTTTAATTTTTTTTTTTACTTCATTCAACTGCTCACTCAGCTAAAAAAATCTGACTTAGCCATTTAGCTCGTCCATCTTACCGATTTAGCCATTCAGACCAAAACAAACGCACTGACCGTGACCGATTCAGCTCTAAACAAACACCCCTTAAGACTGCTTATTGTCCATGTTAATATATGGACACTCAAGCTAGGCTTATATTATAAAGGTGAGTACTATTTATATGTGTTTACATAATTTCTTTTTATATAAAGTTATAACTCATGTGAGAGAATACTATATGAAAATATCAAATATATATGTGAAAATATTAGTTCCATATTATAAAAGGTCTTCGAGTCGGTACTCATTTTCGATACAGTGCTTCTACGCAGACGGGTTATTTGGACCGAAAATTTGGACCATGGGTCCCATTATTCTCTCCTTCCCTAAACTACGTCGTTTTTAAATATATTTTTTTTCAAACCATATGCTCTGAGCCTCTGACCTCAAAACAGGATCAACAGAATCTCAAAAAATCAAATCCATACTAGGTCATAATCTTAAGGTAACAATCTCTTTCCAACCTTCTTGCAAAATTGAAGGTAACAATCTCTTTCCATAGTAACCCAAACCAATTCAAACCCAATTTTCATTCCAAACCATGCATTTCACAAGGCTCCAATCTCATTCCTAATCAAGTTTTGCACCAAGGTTCCTTCCTGCTGGTGCGGTGATTTCATTCAAAGTTTTGGATTGATTTTTTCCCTAAATCAAGTAAGGTTTCATATTTATTTTGGAAAATTCGACTCAAGAAAGGATTGCAATATGAGGAAGATTTGTATCGTATTGAAGTATTGATTGGGAGATTAGTTGGTTCTTTTCCTTTAATATCTCAATTGTGGATTATTAATGCTTAATAGTTAATTCTTTTATTTAGTGAGGGTTGATTTATGTATTTTTATACATATGAATTGCTTTTTGGGTGTGATTGCTTTGTCCTAAATAGGTTTGAAGTAATTGTTGGATTTGAGCACTACTCACAAGGATAGGGATGAGCTAAAAACTGGTTTGCACGCTAGGTGTTTGTTTAATTGCCTGAAAGAACTATTTGGTTTGTTTTGGTTGGTTTTAGATGTTGAGGCTGATTGAAAGGATATCATATGGCACCCAAGAGACAGCTTGGTGACATGGCCCAATCTTCTCAACAATTGGTACTAGATTTTATCTTGCATTTGGATTTCAGTTGATCCTTATTTATAGTTCATGAGGTTTTTAGTACAACAATGGCAAAGATCAATGTTTTATCGAGTTCTCAGTATGTTTAGCGATGTTCTCGTTATGTTTTGCGATGGAATTGAAGATGATTAAATTGAGTATGCTTGACTCTTGCAATTGTTGTGCTAACAGGACTACTCAAAAACAACTTCAAAGTATAATGGTGGCTTCAAGTTGGTACATTATCAGTGACCCAAAACAATTCATGGATACACTAGCATTGAGTTACAACAACTTGTCTCAACACTTGAAAGCGTGTTATCTCTATTTTGGAGCATTTCTCCCAATGCGAAAGTTAATTTGGTTATGGATCGCGAAAGGGCTTATATGTCAGATTGGGACAAAGAGCTTAGATGATGTTGCTGAGGATTACTTGATGGATCTACATAACAGAGGATGTTGATGAATTCAATATTGGAATTAGGGAAAAAGTTCAGCAATCTTTCCCGCCCTTTCAATTGATTGGATTGTTCACCAGTCTTTTATCGTCCTCCCTTTTACTTCTCTGTTATGATAGGAAGAATTGGCCTTGGGGTTGATAAGGATCTTAAGCCAATTGTTATTTTGTTATTTCTGAATATCCCTTGCAGATTTCATTGCAGAGTCATTACACTCACTTAACTCAATCCACTCAAGTGTTGATATATCATAGTTTTTTTTAATTACCTGGGGTATGCCCCTTGTAAACATGTAAATCTTGATTATTGTGTTTACGAAATGAAATCCAATTATTGTTTTCATCAATTTAGTTTGTTCTAATAACTTCTCTTAGCATGACATATATTGTGTTTCTAAAGATCTACTAACTTATACTTTATTTACAGTAAAAGAGGACAGGGGGTTGCAAAATTAATGACAAAAATTCAACAGTCTTGCAAAAATGCCAAACATTCAACAGTCTTGCAAAAATGCCAAACATTCAACAGTCTTGGTCATCTGTACCACTGATTATAATTTTACAAACATGACAAACATACATATTTCCAATTGGAAAACCTCCAACATTCATACTTTCTTATTTTACTACTCCTTAAATGGTGTCCCAGAATTTGCATGATTATTAAGACCATATGCACCATTTCAAAATGGGTATTAATAACCAGCCAACTGAGTGGAGAGACTTGTTGAATACATATTTTCAATTGGGAAGCCTCCAACATTAGCAAGAGGGAAGCTTTCAACATTTGGTACCTACAAATGAAGTTAAATTATATAAAAATAAGACACAAGAAACTAAACAAAACTACTTTGTACAAAAAATAAAATAAACAGTACCTGTTGGCCTAAAATAGCATCAACTGGGAAGCCTCCAACATTACCAATAGGGAAACCTTCAACATTTGGTACCTAAAAATAAAGTTCAATTATATCAAAATGAGACTAAAAAAATTAAAAGAACTACGTAGTACAATAAATAAATAAATAACACCTGTGGACCTAAAACAGCAATAGGTGGCCTGTAAAGTTGATTAGCATTGAATGTAATCAAGTTGCTAGAAATGTTGAGGTCTTGTGAAACATGAATTATAGAGTCTTGTGAATCAATATATCCAATTTGAGAAGCCTATACAAAAAATACCAAATGACACTTAAAATAATTACATTAAGTTGTAAAAATAAAATAAAAAAAGAATTAAAAATTTACCTTTTCCAAAATTATATCATCCACTTTATTTTCAATGGCCTTTATCCCTTTCTCTTTCCTATTCCTCCCTTTATCCTCCTTTTTGTCTTTCAACTTCTTAATAGCTTTCTCCATGTTACTTTGCAACCTTTTAAAACGGGGTCGACCTTTACCATGAACCGCCAAAGGACTGCAAATATTGGAACTTTCTTTTGATATATTATTATTATTATCACCACTTGGCAATTGTGTGCTGACTTCACTGCCCACTACCAAAGGAGTACTATTTTTACACATGTCATCTTTTTTCTTCAATTCATTAGTCAACCACTTAATCCAACGAAGAACCAATTTTGTCTTATCTTCATTGTTCGTCGCCAAATCTGCCGCTTCATAAAAGGTATTGCACATTCTCTCAAAACGTTCATTTTCAGGGTTTAACATCCAATCAGAGTATATTATTTTAACCTTCGTATGACATCTCTTCACATCTTTCCTCCACCTTCTAAGAATGAATTTCTCTGGTATGGTATGAACTCCTTTTTGAAGCAAGACAGTTAGGGCGTGACAACATAAGATTCCCCTAAACTCAAATAATTGACAGTTGCACCTAATGTCACAATCATCCTCTTTAAAACAAACCTTAAAAATGGCTTTCCGATCTGTCCCCCCATCCTATCTTGTGAAATTTCATACACTCGAGTCCCACCCTCCTCTTTCTCTGAAGAAATACTACAGTAAAACTTATTTTTTTATCTCGTCTTGAAACTCTTTGAATTTTGAAGTGGTGTAAGCTTTTTGAAATTGTTCATCTAACGGATAAGAAGTGATGCATGGAATCTTAGAGTCAAAAGAATCGAAGTCCGCTTTAGCCTCTTTTTGCACCTTGCTTCTTAGTGCATTCTCATATTGCTCAACAAATTATTTTAAACTTGTCTTAGAATTGACATAACCATCGAAGAATGCATTCATGCTTTCACTTCTTTGAGTCGAAGACATTCCCGCCCAGAAAGTATTTCTTAAAAATGTTGGGACCCAACGACTCCTTTCATTGTATAAACCAGTCAATCAATCATTTGTTTCAAGTTTAAACTTTTCAATGAATCTGCTCCAATTTTCTTCAAATCCTTCACAAGTCAAAGAATCATAAACCACTTTTTGCATCGTATCCTTAATTGATTCATATTCATTACGACCTCGTAATTTTTCAGGTAACTTCTTCATGATATGCCATAAGCACCACCGATGACGCGTGTTAGGAAAGACATTTTCAATAGCCTTTTTCATTTCTTTGTCCTGGTCAGTGATTATTGCGGTAGGAGCGCGGTCATTCATACATGCAAGCCAATATTTAAAAAGCCAAGTAAACGACTCAACATCCTCACTTGAAATCAATCCACATCCTAAAAGTGTAGATTGACCACGATGATTCACTCCAACAAAAGGAGCAAAAGGCATGTCATACTTATTAGTCAAGTATGTTGTGTCAAACGTAATGGCATCCCCGAATTCCTCATATGCTGCCCTACTCCTAGCATCTGCCCAAAATACATTCCTTAGCCTCCCCTTCTTATCCAAATCCATCAAATAAAAGAAATTAGCATTATTAGCTTGCATTTTAAGAAAGTAGTTATGAACTGCCGTAGCATCCCCATCACCCAGCCTTAATCGTCTCATTTTCTCAATATGATTATAACAGTCTTTCTCTAAAAATGGAACATTCTCATGACCACCAGCTTCAACCAAAAATGAACTAAAATTTTTATTTGGTCTAATACCCGCCTATCATTAACTTCAAGTCTCCTTTTAACGTACATCCTCATAACCCTATTCTTCTTATAAAATCTAGATTTTTCTGGGCTCAAAGCATGATTGTGATCAAGGGTTATTTGTGAGACTCGCCACTTACCATCAAAGCATTTTACAATCCTAAACTTAGCTTTACATTCTGTTTTACTATTTGGAGGCTTTTTTAAGACATTCTTTGAATTGCTTATTGTTTGTCCAGTTCGAGAGTATGAAAGAACCACACAATTAACCTCCCCATCATCACCCTTTTTCAAAGATCTTTTCTTCATTGGGAACCCTTGTCTGTTAGCATATTTAATGTAGTATTCTACAGAAGCATCAATATTGTCAAATTCCATTCCTATTTCCGGATCTTTTATCTCATCTACAGCTACTGCACTCTCCACACTTATCAAATTCTGAATTATCATTCATATCATTCTCCTCAATGTGTTCATTCATCTCTGTACTTAAAGATATATTCAATGATTCTGTTTCCATTTATGCCCAAAAAAACCTGTACAGGGAAAAAAAACACTTAATCCAAAATTAGGGCTTTTTCTCTGTAATGTTTTTTTTGAACCATGTATGGAGAGGGTAAGATGATATCAATTAAAAGAGAGAATGTTTTTTGTTTGAACCATGTTTTTCGATATCAATTAATCCATTTGTATACAAAATTAATTATGGGGGCAAATCTCAAGAGAGAAAAAGTGTTACCTGAGATGGAGACGGAATGCCCTGAGAGGAAGGATTAAATTTTATAGTAGATGTTTGGGATGGACGGATGATTATATTTAGCAAGACTATTTTGGCGGGATGAAACTCTGTTATTTCATACTTGTTCTTCTTTCATACTGAATTGTGGAGGATGACTTTTTCTTTTTTTTGGGGGACCCACGGTCCAATATGTCTGTCCGCTTAGACTTATTGTTTTCGACAAGGACTCAACTTAATAAGAGGTGATCGGACACTGAAAAGACAGATGAAACTATTTGAGAAGTGTGACGCCCCCAAAATTAGGTATACATCACCCATCTTGGGTCGTCAGATACATAGTACAGAATACAAATACAACTTACTAATACAACTTTCGTATACAATATGTAAGACCCCAACTTATTAATGAATAAAATCAAATTTTCTCTAAATATTATTGTGAATAATAAGGGGTTAATTTGATATAATACTTTGGTTATGGGTGAAATGTGCAAATTTTACAAAATAAGTAAGTGATTATAAAATATTCATTTTGTCGGGGAATATTCGTTTGGTCGTGGAATATTCTTGCTGTCGGGGAATATTCGTACGACGGCGCAGCCTTGTGTGGGCCCCATAACGGAAAGCGATTGGATGAAGAAAACGACAAGTATAAGTTGTTTATTAATAACGGCGTAGTTGTTACCGTTAACACTGTTGAAATACCCGGTGGTTAAAAATACAGTAATAACGCGTGGTTGCACAGTAGCACACGGATTGCACAGTATAGTTGAATTATTGATTCGTACGTAAGAAGGCACTACTCAATAATTGTTACAGTGATTACTGTTCAATATTTTATTTTATTGGTTCAATAATTGCTGCATTGATATTTCATATTATTGTTGTTTCAATAATTGTTGCTGCACAGTATTTTCATTTATCAGATCAATAATTCATATTATTTGAATAATATTATTAGATAACATTATTGGCAATGTCTAGAAAGTTCTGTCTAAGGAGAGGTTTGGTCATCTAATTGCGCGCCAGTAAGGAGAAATCCTTATTGGAAAGCCCCCTCTTTCCTGGGAACGGCCTGGTTGTCATAAATGTGATTCTGTAATATTATTTGTGAATAATTAATTATTGATTCATATGATAAGGAAATATTTATTTTATGTGGATATAAATGAGGGATATATTTTTTTGGTTAAAAATGAAGGAGTTAATGTTGAGGTTTTTATCCATATTTTTGTCGGAATGGAGGTATTAAAAATCAGGGTTTTTGAGATATTTTACGGGGGTTATAATTTTTAATCCGACCGTTGGATCGTGGTAATTTTTGGATATGTTATACATATATAAGTTGAGTATATGTCCACAAATTTTGAACCGTTAAAAATGAACGTATGATTTATTACGAATTTTACATGATGACTGGTTCAGAAATTGTTGAATTTTCGGAGTTTATCATTTTGGTGGAAAATTCTAGAATTGGTGGGCCCCACTTGTGGTTGGTGAAGAAATGTGCTGAATTATATTTCAAATGTGGTGGGTGGGAATAGTAGCAGGTAAAGCCATCAGGTTGCAGGTCAAACCTACCAAAATTTTCCTATAAATAGAGGGCTAAGTTAGAATTGAAAATTACACCAGAAACAAGTTTTCTCTCTTTCTCTCTCTAGATTATTGAGTGTATTTTGTGAGTATTTAGATACTTTGAGAGTTTCTATTCATCAGAGCAAGTTTCTTTCAGCCTTATACCGGTATTCCGACCAGAAGTACTGATATTTTGAGGTAAGGGATATTATTTTCTTCTTAATGATATTATTTTCTTCAATATCATTATGCTGAAATATTGATATGAGTTTTTATCAAATTTGGAACTTTTTGTGTCGGGGGTTACTATTCACGTATACGGCACTATTCACGTATACGGCACTATTCACGAATACGGCACTATTCACCGAAAAATAAAATTTTTCCTTTTTGTCCAAGATGTCTATTATGGTTACTATCTTTGATTGTATCCATGTTTTGATCTTTATTTTTGAATTCTGCTTCACAATTGATTATTATGAAGTATTATTGATCTTGGATAAACTGTTATACGAATCCCTACTATTTGTCCTTCTGTCTCATTGGATTCGTTCTCTTTAAGATATTTTTCATCATCCTCAGTCCTAAATGATGATATTACTGAATATCTTTGGCCTGTAGTGCAAAGATGTATAATTACTTGATGAATATCTTTGGCCTGTAGTGCAAAGATGAACAGGTGTTGAGATGAACATGACCGACTGATGATACAAATGAATATCTTTGGCCTGTAGTGCAAAGATGAATATTTGGTTAAAGATGATTATTAATTGATGTTACAGGGATAAAATATTGATGATGGACTTTTAAATCTTAGAAGATAGTAGAATTCTTTCTCTACTTGACTCTTCTAATGGTTTGCTGTTTCCGCTGCAGTTGTTGATCTAAAACTTGTTGTCGATTATATTTTATCAGATTTTTCCCTGTTGAAGACTAACGATAATTTGTTGTATATTATCTTAGTCATAATATTCTTTACTGGGCTAGTTGAGCTCACCCTTTTCCTTTTTGTTCCATTTTTCTTCTCAGGAGGTGAGAACATAGCAGGATCTAGTCGGGGTATGGAGTGATGGTTCTAGAAAGATGTATTAGCAGTCCTCACTATTTCTGTAAAATAGTGTTTGAATAATTGTAATGAGGATTTATTTGAGTGTGGATATTGTCTAGAAGACAATATTTGTATTTAAACTCACAGTATGTGTTGTCGTATTTTGCACGACAATTGTATTATTGAAGTTGTAGTTTGCTTTCTGTACCATGTATTTGGCGACTCAGAATGGGTGTTGTATACCTATTCTGGGGGCGTCACAGTTGGTATCAGAGCTTAGGGATATGATCCCTGGCTGAGATGTGAGACAAGAACTAGGAGGGGAGAGACGGGGAATTCCTTCGCTAGTATGACCTGACTAAGTTTATTTGGTGTTTATTTGGTCGGTCAGAGTATAGGGATAATATATGACATGACTATTAACCCTTGTTTTATGGCAGTATTTAAGAATGGCAGCTGAGAACGTTAATAATGGAGTAAATCAGACCGTGGAGACACCTTTGATCACTACCCAGGGAACGTGCAACAGGAAGGCAATATTCCTCCTGTAAACAACGTTACCGAGCAAACGATGAATGATGGAATGTTTAGGAGCTTTTTGCAGTTCATGCAAAATCAGACGAGGGAGACTCGTGTGCAGAATACGGGTGGAAATGATAACAACGCGCGGTTTGTCACAGCTAAGCAGTTCAAAGAATTGGGACCACCAGAATTTAAGGGAAAGCCGGATCCGATCATGGCGGAAACGTGGGTCAAGCAAATTACCAAGATATTCGATGTCTTGGGATGCACGGAGGAACAGAAGGTTCCATTCGCCACATTTATGTTCCGCGGTGAGGCAGACTACTGGTGGGAGTCTGTGAAGCGTACCCAGCCTGACGCACTCAACATGTCCTGGGAAACATTTCAAAAACTGTTCAATGACAAGTACTTTCCTGAAAGTATTCGTCATATGAAGGAGGTTGAGTTTATTAGACTGGAACAAAACAACATGACGGTGTCCCAGTACGAGGCGAAGTTTGCAGAGTTATCCAGGTTTGCACCTCATTTGGTCGAAAATGAGGAACGAATGACAAGGATGTTTCTGAGAGGTTTAAAACCTGAGATTCGTCAATACCTTATCTCTCATAAATTTTCTCTGTATTCAGACGTTGTCAACAGGGCCCAATTATTAGAGAGAGATAATGAGTATACTCAACCGAGGGACCACAACCAGGGTCATACCGGTGACAGCAATCATCAGAGCGATGATAACCAACGAGGAGGGAAAAATACGAACAAAGGCGGTAACCACTCGGTGGTCATCGTGGCCATGATAATAGTAGAGGTGAGTCAAGTGGAAATTTCAGAAAGAGGAGATTCAACAATGACGGGAAGACATCAGCAGCAGCACCAGCACCAACAACAAATTTTAGGGGAGGAGAACGACCACCAGTTAGATGTTACAAATGCGGGAAAGAGGGACATATCAGCCCAAACTGTCCACAACAATCCAAGGTGTGTTACAACTGTGGGAAAGAAGGCCACATCGCTCGAGATTGTACTATAGCGAAACCAAGTTCAGCGGGAGTGGTGATTCCAAGGGCTGTCCCGGATAAGGCAAAATCAGCGGTTCCTGGAAGAGCGTTTGTCGTAACTGGCCAAAACGTGAGAAACCCGAACGAGGTGATCACGGGTAAGCTAATCTTGAATTCTTGCGAAGTTTATACTTTACTAGATACCGGTTCTACCCATTCTTTTATCTCTCCTGCTTGTGCTCAACGTTTAAACTTGACTCCGGAGAAATTGGACTTTAACTTATCTGTTGAAACTCCGTTGGGTGAAACCTTCGTTACATCTACAGTTTATAAATCTTGCATGATCCAAGTTGGCACTATCACATTACCTGTTGATCTTATCTCTTTAAAGATACTTGCTTTTGATGTGATTTTAGGAATTGATTGGTTAACCACTCATCATGCTAAAATTGATTGTTTTCGTAAGGTTGTTAGTTTTCATATTCCTAACCAACCTGTCATACGAATTCAAACTACTAAACCACTAAAATCAGTCACTGTCATATCAAGCCACAAAGCTATTCGTTTATTGAAAAACGGATGTCAAGCTTTCTTAGCCCATGTTATGGATTTGAACAAAGACAAGTCAGATTTGAATAATATTTCTATTGTTAGAGAATTTTCCGATGTATTTCCTGAAGAACTTCCCGGTCTACCCCCGGAACGAGAAATTGAATTCTTTATTGACCTTGAACCCGGTACAAAGCCCATTTCTAAAACCCCATATCGAATGGCTCCTATTGAACTTCAGGAGTTAAAAGTCCAACTACAGGAGTTGTTGGACATCGGTTTTATTCGTCCTAGTACGTCTCCTTGGGGTGCTCCTGTTTTATTCGTAAAGAAGAAAGACGGGAGTATGCGACTTTGTATTGACTATCGAGAATTGAACCATGTCACCATCAAGAATAGGTATCCGCTACCTCGCATTGATGACCTGTTTGACCAGTTGCAAGGAGCACAATTCTTTTCAAAGATCGATCTTCGTTCTGGATATCATCAGCTGAAGATTAAAACTGAGGATATTCCAAAGACTGCCTTCAGAACTCGGTACGGGCATTATGAATTCTTAGTAATGTCTTTTGGATTGACTAATGCTCCTGCTGCCTTCATGGATATGATGAACCGTGTATTCAAAGAATATTTGGATCAGTTCGTTGTTGTCTTTATTGATGACATCCTCATCTATTCCAAAAGCCGTGAAGATCATGAGCGCCATTTGAAGCTGGTACTGCAAAGGCTTCGTGAAAACAAGCTATATGCCAAACTGAAGAAATGCGAGTTCTGGCTTGAGGAAGTAGCATTCCTTGGGCACGTGGTGTCAAAACATGGAGTATCTGTCGACCCGGCGAAGATTGAAGCCATACAAAGTTGGGAGCAACCGAAGTCGGTAACCGAAGTACGTAGCTTTCTGGGCTTAGCTGGTTATTATCGGAGATTTGTGGAAGGATTTTCTCGAATCGCTACTCCGTTAACTCAGCTGACTCGGAAAGATACAAAATTCGTATGGAGTGAGGAATGCGAGAAGAGTTTCCAAGAACTCAAGAGGAGACTCATTTCGGCACCTGTTTTGACAATACCATCTGGTTCGGATGGATTTGTTATCTACAGCGATGCTTCAGGCAAAGGGTTAGGATGTGTTCTCATGCAACATGGGAAAGTCATAGCCTATGCCTCACGACAACTCAAAGAATATGAGAGGAATTATCCTACTCATGATTTGGAGTTGGCAGCAGTCGTTTTTGCGTTGAAGATCTGGAGACACTACCTGTATGGGGAGAAAGTGGAGATCTATACAGATCATAAAAGCCTCAAATATTTCTTCACCCAAAAGGAACTCAACATGCGGCAACGACGTTGGCTTGAGCTGTTGAAAGATTACGATCATACCATCCAATACCATCCTGGAAAAGCAAACGTAGTAGCTGACGCATTGAGTAGAAGATCATATGCGGGTACGAGTGCAATGTTTTTAACACAAAGGCCCATTTTGTATGACTTGCAAAGGATGGAGATAGAGATGAAGGCTCCAAGTACCCACATGATGATATCAAATATACGAGTAGAACCGACTTTAATCGATAAAGTTAAAGCTGCTCAAGCTACGGATATAGAGCTGATGCGTATGAAGAAGAAAGTGCAAGAAGGTGCTATTCCAGAAGCAAGAATCGATGAAGAAGGAATACTTCGAGTCAACTCCAGACTTTGTGTTCCTAACGATTTTGACTTGAAGCATAGAATAATGATGGAGGCACACAACACACCGTTTGCAATCCATCCTGGGAGTACCAAAATGTATCACGATCTTCGACATACATTTTGGTGGAGCAATATGAAAAGAGAGATCGCGGAGTTTATCTCGAGATGTTTAACTTGTCAACGTGTAAAAGCGGAGCATCAAGTACCAAAGGGTCCATTGCAACCACTTGAGATTCCGAAATGGAAGTGGGAACACATTACTATGGATTTTGTTACAGGTCTTCCCAAGGTTTCTCAAGGCATAGATGCGATTTGGGTTATTGTTGATAGATTAACCAAGTCCGCTCATTTCTTGCCGATACGTGAGACTTATTCCCTTGAACGTCTTGCTAGTATGTACGTGAACGAGATTGTGAGATTGCATGGCATGCCAGTATCCATAGTTTCGGATCGTGACCCAAGATTCACTTCACGATTTTGGGTTAGCTTGCAGAAAGCTATGGGCACGGATTTACGATTCAGTTCAGCATACCATCCTCAAACGGACGGACAATCAGAGAGGACTATTCAAACTCTTGAAGATCTATTAAGACTTTGTGTCTTAGATCTCAAAGGGAGTTGGGATAAGTACCTACCATTGGTGGAATTCTCCTACAACAACAGTTATCAGGCGAGCATAGGTATGGCTCCATTTGAGGCGTTGTATGGAAGAAAATGTCGTTCTCCAGTATGCTGGGACGAGGTGGGTGAAGCAACATTGTTGGGACCAGAATTGGTACGCATTACTACAGAGAAGATCCAAACGATTCGACAACGTATACAAACGGCACAGGATCGACAAAAGAGTTATGCGGATCTTCATCGGAAGGACGTGGAATTTAATATTGGGGATCATGTATTGTTACGTGTTGCACCATGGAAGGGAGTTACAAGATTTGGGAAGAGAGGAAAGCTCAATCCAAGATTTGTTGGTCCATTTGAGATTCTTGAGCGAATAGGAAATGTGGCATATAGACTCGCATTACCTCCAAGCATGTCTCGTGTTCATAATGTTTTTCACATATCTATGCTTCGTAAATATGTTAAAGACCCGAACCACATTATTGAGTTAGAACCAGACGAGATAGCTGAAGATTTAACGTACGAGGAGGTACCTGTTAAGATCTTGGATAGGAAAGAGCATGTCCTACGCACGAAGGTTATACCACAAGTTAAGGTTTTGTGGAGAAACCATGCTATTGAAGAAATGACCTGGGAGTTGGAATCAGAAATGAAAGCGAGGTATCCTCACCTTTTTGAAACATCAGGTACGTACGTCAATTTCGAGGACGAAATTTCATAAGGAGGGGAGGTTGTAAGACCCCAACTTATTAATGAATAAAATCAAATTTTCTCTAAATATTATTGTGAATAATAAGGGGTTAATTTGATATAATACTTTGGTTATGGGTGAAATGTGCAAATTTTGCAAAATAAGCAAGTGGTTATAAAATATTCATTTTGTCGGGGAATATTCGTTTGGTCGTGGAATATTCTTGCTGTCGGGGAATATTCGTACGACGGCGCAGCCTTGTGTGGGCCCCATAACGGAAAGCGATTGGATGAAGAAAACGACAAGTATAAGTTGTTTATTAATAACGGCGTAGTTGTTACCGTTAATACTGTTGAAATACCCGGTGGTTAAAATACAGTAATAACGCGTGGTTGCACAGTAGCACACGGATTGCACAGTATATTGATTATTGATTCGTACGTAAGAAGGCACTACTCAATAATTGTTACAGTAGTTATTGTTCAATATTTTATTTTATTGATTCAATAATTGCTGCATTGATATTTTATATTATTGTTGTTTCAATAATTGTTGCTGCACAGTATTTTCATTTATCAGATCAATAATTCATATTATTTGAATAATATTATTAGATAACATTATTGGCAATGTCTAGAAAGTTCTGTCTAAGGAGAGGTTTGGTCATCTAATTGCGCGCCAGTAAGGAGAAATCCTTATTGGAAAGCCCCCTCTTTCCTGGGAACGGCCTGGTTGTCATAAATGTGATTCTGTAATATTATTTGTGAATAATTAATTATTGATTCATATGATAAGGAAATATTTATTTTATGTGGATATAAATGAGGGATATATTTTTGTGGTTAAAAATGAAGGAGTTAATGTTGAGGTTTTTATCCATATTTTTGTCGGAATGGAGGTATTAAAAATCAGGGTTTTTGAGATATTTTGCGGGGGTTATAATTTTTAATCCGACCGTTGGATCGTGGTAATTTTTGGATATGTTATACATATATAAGTTGAGTATATGTCCACAAATTTTGAACCGTTAAAAATGAACGTATGATTTATTACGAATTTTACAAGATGACTGGTTCAGAAATTGTTGAATTTTCGGAGTTTATCATTTTGGTGGAAAATTCTAGAATTGGTGGGCCCCACTTGTGGTTGGTGAAGAAATGTGCTGAATTATATTTCAAATGTGGTGGGTGGGAATAGTAGCAGGTAAAGCCATCAGGTTGCAGGTCAAACCTACCAAAATTTTCCTATAAATAGAGGGCTAAGTTAGAATTGAAAATCACACCAGAAACAAGTTTTCTCTCTTTCTCTCTCTAGATTATTGAGTGTATTTTGTGAGTATTTAGATACTTTGAGAGTTTCTATTCATCAGAGCAAGTTTCTTTCAGCCTTATACCGGTATTCCGACCAGAAGTACTGATATTTTGAGGTAAGGGATATTATTTTCTTCTTAATGATATTATTTTCTTCAATATCATTATGCTGAAATATTGATATGAGTTTTTATCAAATTTGGAACTTTTTGTGTCGGGGGTTACTATTCACGTATACGGCACTATTCACGTATACGGCACTATTCACGAATACGGCACTATTCACCGAAAAATAAAATTTTTCCTTTTTGTCCAAGATGTCTATTATGGTTACTATCTTTGATTGTATCCATGTTTTGATCTTTATTTTTGAATTCTGCTTCACAATTGATTATTATGAAGTATTATTGATCTTGGATAAACTGTTATACGAATCCCTACTATTTGTCCTTCTGTCTCATTGGATTCGTTCTCTTTAAGATATTTTTCATCATCCTCAGTCCTAAATGATGATATTACTGAATATCTTTGGCCTGTAGTGCAAAGATGTATAATTACTTGATGAATATCTTTGGCCTGTAGTGCAAAGATGAACAGGTGTTGAGATGAACATGACCGACTGATGATACAAATGAATATCTTTGGCCTGTAGTGCAAAGATGAATATTTGGTTAAAGATGATTATTAATTGATGTTACAGGGATAAAATATTGATGATGGACTTTTAAATCTTAGAAGATAGTAGAATTCTTTCTCTACTTGACTCTTCTAATGGTTTGCTGTTTCCGCTGCAGTTGTTGATCTAAAACTTGTTGTCGATTATATTTTATCAGATTTTTCCCTGTTGAAGACTAACGATAATTTGTTGTATATTATCTTAGTCATAATATTCTTTACTGGGCTAGTTGAGCTCACCCTTTTCCTTTTTGTTCCATTTTTCTTCTCAGGAGGTGAGAACATAGCAGGATCTAGTCGGGGTATGGAGTGATGGTTCTAGAAAGATGTATTAGCAGTCCTCACTATTTCTGTAAAATAGTGTTTGAATAATTGTAATGAGGATTTATTTGAGTGTGGATATTGTCTAGAAGACAATATTTGTATTTAAACTCACAGTATGTGTTGTCGTATTTTGCACGACAATTGTATTATTGAAGTTGTAGTTTGCTTTCTGTACCATGTATTTGGCGACTCAGAATGAGTGTTGTATACCTATTCTGGGGGCGTCACACAATACGACAAAACATAAACTGTGAGTTTGAATACAAATATTATCTTCTAGAGAGTATTCATACTCAAAAGGAGTCCTCATTACATTTATTAACACACCATTACATAGAATAGTGAGGACTACTAACTAATACTATCATTCGGACTATCACTCCGTTTCCCGACTTGCCCCAGCTACGTTCTCATTTCCTGAAGAGAATAGTGAAAGAAAGGGTGAGCTCAACTAGCCCAGTAAAAAATATTATGACTAAGATAATGCAGAATAAATTATCATTAGCCTTCAACAATGTTAAACTGATAAAATATAATAGACATCAAGTTTAACTGCAGCGGAACAAGTAATCCATTAAAAGAGTCAAGTAGAAAATAAACTCTACTATCTTTTATGATTTAAAAGGTTTTTTAACATTGTGATCGCTGGGACTCAGCTTAATAAAATAATCTACATCATCGAATCACCCCTGCACTACGGTCAAGGATATTCGTGTACTCATTAATGGTCATAATTATGCCAACAACTGTCCATCAACGCACTACGGGCCAATGAGGACTTTTATCATATCATTTGTAAAATTACGGTCATGATTATACCGAATAATCCCTGGTCATAATCATACCAAGTCCATCTATGCACTACAGGCCACAGATGACTTTTAACATTTTATAAACATGAGGATGATGACAATGATGTAAGAATTCAATAAAACAAGTTCAAGAATTAATTTATCCAAGAATTAATAACGTCCAAATTGTCAACATGATACTGCTTTGTGTAGTAAAATTCAAGACTGCTTAGAAGAATATTTTCATGAAAAGATACTGGATGAAACATAATTATCAAGGATATTCCACAAATTTCATGGAGTATAGAAGTCAAAACTTAACCAACTGAGTACAATAAAGAATGAAATAACAAAAGAAATCACCATGCATGCGATAGACCGCACAAACAGGTTATTCCAACAGAATAATAAATAATGGAACCAGGTCCGGCGTAAACGCACAGATAGGATATTCCGATAGAATAATAAATAATGGAACCAGGTCCGGCGTAAATGCACAGACATGATATTCCGACAGAATAATAAATAATGGAACCAGGTCTGGTGTAAAACACACAGACAGGATGTTCCAACAGAATAATAACAAGACGGAACCAGGTCCGGTGTAAAACACACAGACAGGATGTTCCAACAGAATAATAATAAAAACGGAACCAGGTCCGGTGTAAAACACACAAACAGGATGTTTCAACAGAATAATAGAAGAATTCCACCAAGTATAGGGTAGACCGCGTATACAGGTTATTCCAACAGAATAATAAGAAATGGAATAACAACAGTTCTCTTTATGAATAAGAAAAAATAACACTCCTTACCGTTTTAAAGAAGAGCTGAAATAAGGAAGTAGTTAAGTAGCAGAATACTCTTCTTCTCTCTCTCTCTATTGTTTCTCTCTCTAGAGTTCAGTGAATTCGTAAGAAATAAGGAAGGAATGAGCTGCTATTTATAGAAAAATAGAATGCATAGTAACTAATCCATGAACGGTCCAGATTGATTACTTTAATCTGACGGTCCATATTTAAAGAAAATTTTTTAAATAAAATATAATATATTCTATTTATAGAATAACTTTAATAAAGTATTCTGTTTTATATAAAAAGATGTTTCTGTTTTATTACGTTAATAATACGAATAAAACAAAACGTCATTATCGCTAAATAATTCATATTATTACCTGACAATAATTGAATCAAACTGAGTGACTTCTCACATAAGCATTAATAATCAATACCGTGTGCTACTATGCAACCACACGTATTACTGTACTTTTACTACCGAGTAGTTCAACAGTATTAATGGTAAAACTTCCGCCGTTATTTTTAATAAAATATTTTTGTCGTTTTCTCAATCCGATAATAATTCCGTTGTGGGGTCCACCAATGATTGTGTCGTTGTATACTCAACTTATATATGTATAACATATCCAAATATTACCACGATCCAACGGTCGGATTAAAAATTATAACCCTCGTAAAATATCTCAAAAACCCTAATTTGATTTTCAATACCTCCGTTCTGACAAAAATACAGATAAAACACCTCAACATTAACTCCTTCATTTTTAACCACAAAAATATATCCCTCATTTATATTCACATAAAATAAATATTTCCTTATCATATGAATCAATAATTAATTATTCACAAATAATATTACAGAATCACATTTATGACAACCAGGCCGTTCCCAGGAAAAAGGGGGCTTTTCAATAAGAATTTCTCCTTACTGGCGCGTAATTAGATGACCAAACCTCTCCTTAGACAGAACTTTCTAGATATTATCAATAATGCTATCTGTAAGACCCCAAATTATTAATAAATAAAATTTAAATTCCCTCTATTTATTATTTTGAAATAGTAAGTGTTAAATTGATTAATGAGGTTAGTTATGGGTAAAATGCGCAAAATATTTCAAATAAGCAGGTGGTTATAAAATACTCATTGTTGTCGGGGAATATTCGTTTGGTCGTAGGAATATTCTTCCTGTCGGGGAATATTCGTACGACGACGCAGTCTTTTGTGGGCCCCATAACGGAAAGCGATTGGATGAAGAAAATGACAAGTATATGTTGTTTATTATTAACGGCGTAATTGTTACCGTTAATACTGTTGGAATACCCGGTGGTTAAAACACAGTAATACGCGTTGTTACACAGTAGCACACTGATTGCACCAATTATTGATTCTTACGTAAGAAGGCACTACTCAATAATTGTTACAGTAATTACTGTTCAATATTTTATTTTATTGGTTCAATAATTGCTGCATTGATATTTCATATTATTGTTGTTTCAATAATTGTTACTGCACAGTATTTCCCATTATCAGATCAATAATTCATATTATTTGAATAATATTATCAGATAACATTATTGGCAATGTCTAGAAAGTTCTGTCTAAGGAGAGGTTTGGTCACCTAATTGCGCGCCAGTAAGGAGAAATCCTTATTGGAAAGCCCCCTCTTTCCTGGGAACGGCCTGGTTGTCATAAATGTGATTCTGTAATATTATTTGTGAATAATTAATTATTAATTCATATGATAAGGAAATATTTATTTTATGTGGATATAAATGATGGATATATTTATTTTTTATGTGGATAAAAATGAAGGAATTAAAGTTGAAGTGTTTTATCAGTATTTTATCGATGTGGAGGTATTAAAAATCATCCGTTTGTAGATTTCGGATATTTTTGGTTTAGAATTTGGAAAAACTCAAAGCTACAAAGTTGTAGAGAATTCGATTTCAGTCAGAATGGACATAAAATTCTTATTTTTCTGATAAACGGTCTATTTTCTATGAATTACTGAAGTTTCGGAAAAATAAAATAATTTTTATTAAATTATGGGTGGGACCCACTTTTTGGTTGGTGGTGAATATGCATGTGGGCTGCTAGAAAATTCAGATTTTGCATGCCTTGATAGTCATGGTCTTAGCATACGTAAAGAAAGTAAAATAAAATAATATATTTTATTATTTTAGTCTCCTATGGCGTTCTAACATTTTCCTATAAATAGAGGGCTAAGTTAGAATTGAAAATCACACTAGAAACAAAGTTTTCTTTCTTTCTCTCTCTATATTATCGAGCGTATTCTTGTGAGTATACTTTGAGTGTTGCTATACGGTGCGAGTTTCTGTCAGCACTATACCCGAAATTCAGTCAGAAGTACGATTATTTTGAGGTAAGGGATGTTATTTTATTCAAAAATGATATTATTTCTTCAATATCATTATACCGAAATATTGGTTGGAAATTTTTATCAAATTTGGAACTTTTCACGTCGGGGTTACTATTCATGAGTTACTATTCACGAGTTACTATTCACGAGTTACTATTCACCGAAAAATAAAATTTTCTTCTTTTCGTCCAAAATATCTATTCTGGGTACTAGCTTTGATTGTATCCATGTTTTGATCATTCTTGAATTCTACTTCACTATGAATAATTATAAGGTATTTTTGGACATGGATAAATCGAAATACGAATCCTTAATATTTGTTATTTTGTTTCACTAGATTCGTTTTCTTTAAGATATTTTTCATCATCCTCAGTCCTAAATGATGATATTACTGAATATCTTTGGCCCGTAGTGCAAAGATGAATGATTAACTGATGAATATCTTTGGCCCGTAGTGCAAAGATGAACAGGTGTTGAGATGAACATGACCGATTGGTGATACAAATGAATATCTTTGGCCTGTAGTGCAAAGATGAATATTTGATTAAAGATGGTTATTGATTGTTGTTACAGGGATAAAATATTGATGATGGACTTTTAAATCTTAGAAGATAGTAGAACTCATTCTCTACTTGACTCTTCTAATGGTTTGCTGTTTCCGCTGCAGCTATTGATTTAAAACTTGTTGTCTATTGTATTCTATTAGATTTTTTCCTGTTGACGACTAACGATAATTTGTTCTGTATTATCTTAGTCATAATGTTCTTTACTGGGCTAGTTGAGCTCACCCTTTTCCTTTTTGTTCCATTTTTCTCAGGAGGCGAGAATGTAGCGAGTACTAGTCGGGGTATGGAATGATGGTTCTAGAAGTTACTTTAGTAGTCCTCACCATTTTTGTGAAATAATGTATCAATAATTGTAATGAGGACTTATTTGAGTGTGGATATTGTCTAAATGACAATATTTGTATTTAAACTCACAGTTCTTGTGTGGAAATAATAAAGATGTAGTTGTTTCTGTACCATGTATTTTGGCGACTCAGAATAGGTGTTGTATACCTATTTTGGGGGCGTCACAGTTGGTATCAGAGCTTAGGGATATGATCTCTGGCGGAGATCGGAGAATAGAACTAGGAGGGGAGAGACGAATAAATCCTTCGCTAGTGTGTCCTACCTAAGCTTACTTATTGGTCAGTCATAATATAGGGGTATTATGTGATTTGTTAATTTATTTAATTAACCCTTGTTTTATGGCAGTATTTAAGAATGACTGCTGAGAACGTTAACAATGGAGTGTATGAGACTATGGAACAACCTTTAGTCACAAACCAGGAGAACGTGCAACAGGAAGGCAATATTCCTCCTGTAAACAACACTACCGAGCAAACGATGAACGATGGAATGTTTAGGAGCTTTTTGCAGTTCATGCAAAATCAGATGAGGGAGACTCGTGTACAAAATACGGGTGGAAATAATGACAACACACGGTCTGTCACAGCCAAGCAGTTCAAGGAGTTGGGACCACCAGAATTTAAGGGAAAGCCGGATCCGATCATGGCGGAAACATGGGTCAAGCAAATTACCAAGATATTCGATGTCTTGGGATGCACGGAGGAGCAGAAGGTTCCATTCGCTACCTTTATGTTCCGCGGTGAGGCAGACTACTGGTGGGAGTCTGTGAAGCGTACCCAGCCTGACGCACTCAATATGTCCTGGGAAACGTTTCAGAAACTGTTTAATGACAAGTACTTCCCTGAAAGTATTCGCCATATGAAGGAGGTGGAGTTTATCAGACTGGAACAAAACAACATGACGGTGTCCCAGTACGAGGCGAAGTTTGCAGAGTTATCCAGGTTTGCACCTCATTTGGTAGAAAATGAGGAACGTATGACGCGGATGTTTCTGAGAGGTTTAAAACCTGAGATTCGTCAATACCTTATCTCTCATAAATTTTCTCTGTATTCAGACGTTGTCAACAGGGCCCAATTATTAGAGAGAGATAATGAGTATACTCAACCGAGGGACCACAACCAGGGTCATACCGGTGACAGCAATCATCAGAGCGATGATAACCAACGAGGAGGGAAAAATACGAACAAAGGCGGTAACCACTCGGGTAGTCATCGTGGCCATGATAATAGGAGAGGTGAGTCAAGTGGAAATTTCAGAAAGAGGAGATTCAACAATGACGGGAAGACATCAGCAGCAGCACCAACAACAAATTTTAGGGGAGGAGAACGACCGCCAGTTAGATGTTACAAATGCGGGAAAGAGGGACATATCAGCCCAAACTGTCCACAACAATCCAAGGTGTGTTACAACTGTGGGAAGGAAGGCCACATCGCTCGAGATTGTACTATAGCAAAATCAAGTTCAGCGGGAGTGGTGATTCCAAGGGCTGTCCCGGATAAGGCGAAATCAGCAGTTCCTGGAAGAGCGTTTGTCGTAACTGGCCAAAACGTGAGGAACCCGAACGAGGTGATTACGGGTAAGCTAATCTTTAATTCTTGCGAAGTTTATACCTTACTAGATACCGGTTCTACCCATTCTTTTATCTCTCCTGCTTGTGCTCAACGTTTAAACTTGACTCCGGGGAAATTGGACTTTGACTTATCTGTTGAAACTCCGTTAGGTGAAACCTTTGTTACATCTACAGTTTATAAATCTTGCATGATCCAAGTTGGCACTATCACATTACCTATTGATCTTATCTCTTTAAAGATACTTGCTTTTGATGTGATTTTAGGAATTGATTGGTTAACCACTCATCATGCTAAAATTGATTGTTTTCGTAAGGTTGTTAGTTTTCATATTCCTAACCAACCTGTTGTACGAATTCAAACAACTAAGCCATTAAAATCAATCACTGTTATATCAAGCCATAAAGTCATTCGTTTATTAAAAAACGGATGTCAAGCTTTCTTAGCCCATGTTATGGATTTGAATAAAGACACGTCAAATTTGAATAATATTCCTGTTGTTATTGACTTTCCTGACGTATTTCCTGAAGAACTTCCCGGTCTACCCCCGGAACGAGAAATTGAATTCTTTATTGATCTTGAACCTGGTACAAAGCCCATTTCTAAAACCCCATATCGAATGGCTCCTATTGAACTTCAGGAGTTAAAGGTCCAACTACAAGAGTTGTTGGACATCGGTTTCATTCGTCCTAGTACATCTCCTTGGGGTGCTCCTGTTTTATTTGTAAAGAAGAAAGACGGGAGTATGCGACTTTGTATTGATTACCGGGAATTAAACCATGTCACTATTAAGAATAGGTATCCGCTACCTCGTATTGATGACCTGTTTGACCAGTTACAAGGAGCACAATTCTTTTCAAAGATCGATCTTCGTTCTGGATATCATCAGCTGAAGGTTAAAACTGAGGATATTCCAAAGACTGCCTTCAGAACTCGGTACGGGCATTATGAATTCCTAGTCATGTCTTTTGGATTGACTAATGCTCCTGCGGCTTTCATGGATATGATGAACCGAGTATTCAAGGATTATTTGGATCAGTTCGTTGTTGTCTTTATTGATGACATCCTCATATATTCCAAAAGCCGTGAAGATCATGAGCATCATTTGAAGCTGGTACTCCAAAGGCTGCGTGAAAATAAGTTATATGCCAAGCTGAAGAAATGCCAGTTCTGGCTTGAGGAAGTAGCATTCCTTGGGCACGTGGTGTCAAAACATGGAGTATCTGTTGACCCGGCGAAGATTGAAGCAATACAAAGTTGGGAGCAACCAAAGACGGTGACCGAAGTACGTAGCTTTCTAGGCTTAGCTGGTTATTATCGAAGATTCGTGGAAGGGTTTTCTCGAATCGCTACCCCGTTAACTCAGCTGACTCGGAAAGATGTCAAATTCGTATGGAGCGAGGAATGCGAGAAGAGTTTTCAAGAGCTTAAGAGGAGACTCATTTCGGCACCTGTTCTGACAATACCATCTGGTTCGGATGGATTTGTTATCTACAGTGATGCTTCAAGCAAAGGGTTAGGATGTGTTCTCATGCAACATGGGAAAGTCATAGCCTATGCCTCGCGACAACTCAAAGAATATGAGAGGAATTATCCTACTCATGATTTGGAGTTGGCAGCAGTAGTTTTCGCGTTGAAGATCTGGAGACACTACCTGTATGGGGAGAAAGTGGAGATCTATACAGATCATAAAAGCCTCAAATATTTCTTCACCCAAAAAGAACTCAACATGCGGCAGCGACGTTGGCTTGGGCTGTTAAAAGATTACGATCATACCATCCAATATCATCCTGGAAAAGCAAACGTAGTAGCTGACGCATTGAGTAGAAGATCATATGCGGGTACGAGTGCAATGTTGTTAACACAAAGGCCCATTTTGTATGACTTGCAAAGGATGGAGATGGAGATGAAGGCTCCAAGTACCCACATGATGATATCAAATATACGAGTAGAACCGACTTTAATCGATAAAGTTAAAGCTGCTCAAGCTACGGACATAGAGCTGATGCATATGAAGAAGAAAGTGCAAGAAGGTTCTATTCCAGAAGCAAGAATCGATGAAGAAGGAATACTTCGAGTCCACTCCAGACTTTGTGTTCCTAACGATTCTGATTTGAAGTACAAGATCATGATGGAAGCACACAATACACCATTTGCAATCCATCCTGGAAGTACCAAAATGTATCGTGATCTTCGACATACATTTTGGTGGAATAATATGAAGAGAGAGATTGCAAAGTTTATCTCGAGGTGTTTAACTTGTCAACGTGTAAAGGCGGAACATCAAGTACCAAAGGGTCCATTGCAACCACTTGAGATTCCAAAATGGAAGTGGGAACACATTACCATGGATTTCGTTACGGGTCTTCCCACGGTTTCTCAAGGCATAAATGCTATTTGGGTTATTGTTGATAGATTAACCAAGTCTGCTCATTTCTTGCCGATACGGGAAACTTATTCCCTTGAACGTCTTGCTCGTATATACGTAGATGAGATTGTGAGACTGCATGGCATGCCAGTATCCATAGTTTCGGATCGTGACCCAAGATTCACTTCAAGATTTTGGGTTAGCTTGCAAAAAGCTATGGGTACAGATTTACGATTTAGTTCGGCATACCATCCTCAAACGGACGGACAATCAGAGAGGACTATTCAAACTCTTGAAGATCTATTAAGACTTTGTGTCCTAGATTTCAAAGGGAGTTGGGATAAGTACCTACCATTGGTGGAATTCTCTTACAATAACAGTTATCAGGCAAGTATAGGTGTGGCCCCATTTGAAGCATTATATGGACGAAAGTGTCTCTCTCCAGTATGCTGGGACGAGGTAGGTGAAGCAACATTGTTGGGGCCAGAGTTAGTACGCATGACTACAGAGAAGATCCAAACGATTCGACAACGTATACAAACGGCACAGGATCGACAAAAGAGTTATGCGGATCTTCATCGAAAGGACGTGGAATTTGACATTGGGGATCATGTATTGTTGCGTGTGGCTCCATGGAAAGGAGTTACAAGATTTGGGAAGAGAGGAAAGCTCAATCCACGATTTATTAGTCCATTTCAGATTCTTGACCGAATAGGAAATGTGGCTTATAGACTCGCGTTACCTCCAAGTATGTCTCGTGTTCATAATGTTTTTCATATATCTGTGTTACGTAAATATGCGAAAGACCCAGACCACGTTATTGAGTTAGAACCGGACGAGATAGCTGAAGACTTAACGTACGAAGAGGTACCTGTCAAAATCTTGGATAGAAAGGAGCATGTCCTACGCACGAAGGTCATACCACAAGTTAAAGTTTTGTGGAGAAACCATGCTATTGAGGAAATGACCTGGGAGTTGGAAACGGAAATGAAAGCGAGGTATCCTCATCTTTTCGAAACACCAGGTACGTACATCAATTTCGAGGACGAAATTTCATAAGGAGGGGAGGTTGTAAGACCCCAAATTATTAATAAATAAAATTTAAATTCCCTCTATTTATTATTTTGAAATAGTAAGTGTTAAATTGATTAATGAGGTTAGTTATGGGTAAAATGCGCAAAATATTTCAAATAAGCAGGTGGTTATAAAATACTCATTGTTGTCGGGGAATATTCGTTTGGTCGTAGGAATATTCTTCCTGTCGGAGAATATTCGTACGACGACGCAGTCTTTTGTGGGCCCCATAACGGAAAGCGATTGGATGAAGAAAACGACAAGTATATGTTGTTTATTATTAACGGCGTAATTGTTACCGTTAATACTGTTGGAATACCCGGTGGTTAAAACACAGTAATACGCGTTGTTACACAGTAGCACACTGATTGCACCAATTATTGATTCTTACGTAAGAAGGCACTACTCAATAATTGTTACAGTAATTACTGTTCAATATTTTATTTTATTGGTTCAATAATTGCTGCATTGATATTTCATATTATTGTTGTTTCAATAATTGTTACTGCACAGTATTTCCCATTATCAGATCAATAATTCATATTATTTGAATAATATTATCAGATAACATTATTGGCAATGTCTAGAAAGTTCTGTCTAAGGAGAGGTTTGGTCACCTAATTGCGCGCCAGTAAGGAGAAATCCTTATTGGAAAGCCCCCTCTTTCCTGGGAACGGCCTGGTTGTCATAAATGTGATTCTGTAATATTATTTGTGAATAATTAATTATTAATTCATATGATAAGGAAATATTTATTTTATGTGGATATAAATGATGGATATATTTATTTTTTATGTGGATAAAAATGAAGGAATTAAAGTTGAAGTGTTTTATCAGTATTTTATCGATGTGGAGGTATTAAAAATCATCCGTTTGTAGATTTCGGATATTTTTGGTTTGAAATTTGGAAAAACTCAAAGCTACAAAGTTGTAGAGAATTCGATTTCAGTCAGAATGGACATAAAATTCTTATTTTTCTGATAAACGGTCTATTTTCTATGAATTACTGAAGTTTCGGAAAAATAAAATAATTTTTATTAAATTATGGGTGGGACCCACTTTTTGGTTGGTGGTGAATATGCATGTGGGCTGCTAGAAAATTCAGATTTTGCATGCCTTGATAGTCATGGTCTTAGCATACGTAAAGAAAGTAAAATAAAATAATATATTTTATTATTTTAGTCTCCTATGGCGTTCTAACATTTTCCTATAAATAGAGGGCTAAGTTAGAATTGAAAATCACACCAGAAACAAAGTTTTCTTTCTTTCTCTCTCTATATTATCGAGCGTATTCTTGTGAGTATACTTTGAGTGTTGCTATACGGTGCGAGTTTCTGTCAGCACTATACCCGAAATTCAGTCAGAAGTACGATTATTTTGAGGTAAGGGATGTTATTTTATTCAAAAATGATATTATTTCTTCAATATCATTATGCCGAAATATTGGTTGGAAATTTTTATCAAATTTGGAACTTTTCACGTCGGGGTTACTATTCATGAGTTACTATTCACGAGTTACTATTCACGAGTTACTATTCACCGAAAAATAAAATTTTCTTCTTTTCGTCCAAAATATCTATTCTGGGTACTAGCTTTGATTGTATCCATGTTTTGATCATTCTTGAATTCTACTTCACTATGAATAATTATAAGGTATTTTTGGACATGGATAAATCGAAATACGAATCCTTAATATTTGTTATTTTGTTTCACTAGATTCGTTTTCTTTAAGATATTTTTCATCATCCTCAGTCCTAAATGATGATATTACTGAATATCTTTGGCCCGTAGTGCAAAGATGAATGATTAACTGATGAATATCTTTGGCCCGTAGTGCAAAGATGAACAGGTGTTGAGATGAACATGACCGATTGGTGATACAAATGAATATCTTTGGCCTGTAGTGCAAAGATGAATATTTGATTAAAGATGGTTATTGATTGTTGTTACAGGGATAAAATATTGATGATGGACTTTTAAATCTTAGAAGATAGTAGAACTCATTCTCTACTTGACTCTTCTAATGGTTTGCTGTTTCCGCTGCAGCTATTGATTTAAAACTTGTTGTCTATTGTATTCTATTAGATTTTTCCCTGTTGACGACTAACGATAATTTGTTCTGTATTATCTTAGTCATAATATTCTTTACTGGGCTAGTTGAGCTCACCCTTTTCCTTTTTGTTCCATTTTTCTCAGGAGGCGAGAATGTAGCGAGTACTAGTCGGGGTATGGAATGATGGTTCTAGAAGTTACTTTAGTAGTCCTCACCATTTTTGTGAAATAATGTATCAATAATTGTAATGAGGACTTATTTGAGTGTGGATATTGTCTAAATGACAATATTTGTATTTAAACTCACAGTTCTTGTGTGGAAATAATAAAGATGTAGTTGTTTCTGTACCATGTATTTTGGCGACTCAGAATAGGTGTTGTATACCTATTTTGGGGGCGTCACACTATCTAATAATATTATTCTAAATAATATGAATTATTGATCTGATAATGGGAAATACTGTGCAGCAACAATTATTGAAGCAACAATAATATAAAATATCAACGCAGTAATTATTGAATCAATAAAATAAAATATTGAACAATAATTACTGTGACAATTATTCAGTAGTATCTTCCTTCGTAAGAATCAATAATTCAAAAATACTGTACAAAACCGTGTGCTACTGTGCAACCACGCATATTACTGTATTTTTAACTAACGTGTATTCTAACATTATTAATGGTAACAACTACGTCGTTAATTATAAAAACTCAATTTTTGTCGTTATCTTCATCCGACAGTTATTCTGTTATGGGGTCCACAAATATCTGCGCCGTCGTACGAATATTCCCCGACATAAAGAATATTCCACGACCAAACGAATATTCCCCGACAACAATGAATATTTTATAACCACTTGTGTATTTTGAAAAGTTTTCACATTTCACCCATAACTTTAACTTTTTATCAATTTAACCATTTACTGAATTGTAATTATAAGAAAATTTGAATACTTTTATTTCATAAAATTCGGTGTCTTACAATCTCCCCTCCTTATGAAATTTCGTCCCCGAAATTTACGTATCTGGTATTTCAAAGAGTTGAGAATACCTTGCTTTCATTTCAGATTCCATCTTCCATGTCATCATGATTTCTTCATTGCTCATCTCCTGTATTTTAGATATCATTCTAGAATATAGCTTCAAAACAAGGGTTAATTGATCAAATTAACATATCACATAATATCCCGATATTATGACTGACCAACAAATAAGCTTAGGTAGGACACACTAGCGAATGATTTACTCATCTCTCCCCTCCTAGTTCTATTCCCCGATCTCCGTCAGAGACCATATCCCCAAGCTCTGATACCAACTGTGACATTGGACACCATAATGTGTCAGCACCTCACAAAGGTACCTATCAGCTTGCCACCGCAGAACGGCGTACCATACGGAGAGTCTGGCTTCGGTGCATTCCCCATCAACAGGATGTCACCAGATAGAGGCTCGGGGCTCTTTACTTATGGCTCTGATACCAACTGTGACAACCCCAAAACAGGTCCATTCCATCCAACCTATTCTGAGTCGCCAAATACATGGTACAGAAAATAACTATAACTTTATTACAACAATTGTCGTATAAAATACAACAACACATATGCTGTGAGTTTGGATACAAATATATACCAAATGTGACTCATGTCCCAACCGTGGACAGCACCTCACAATGACACCTTACATAAAGGTATAGTCAAAAACTGTTTTAGAAATTAGAATATTTGGGAAGTGCTCAAGGAAACATTTGTACATGGGAGGCCATGCTTCTAGGTTGTGATAGATATCATATGGCCACAGAATTATCCTTGGTTGACCCAATAGACCCCAAAGAAAAACAAGAAGATTACTATCATATTACTTCCAATGGTGAGTCTTCTCTTGACTTATCATTATCTCCACTGTCTCTAATTGAGAATTATACTTCAAACAAACACCAAGATTATATAGGTAGTGCTCGTAGATATACTCAGCAAGTGGATGTGCACAACCCTGTCTTATGATGACACGAGGTTGTATGTCATTAGACATCTTGTATGATAGTGACAAAACACCCTTCCAACGTTGAGTTCGCTTCACCCTAGATGATTCACCAAATATAACTACTAAATGATGACCACCGTTCTATTCCCCTGTTACCCTCGCTCAACCCACCTACACTCTTATTACCTGAAAGGAATTGTGAACAAAAGGGTGAGCACAACTAGCCCAGTAAAGAATATCATGACTAAAGATAAATAAATTATCAATAGTCTTCATCAGTAATAAATCAGAGATTTAGAACATATGGTAGATGATAAAAATTTTCAACCATAGTTGCAGCGGAACGAGCAATTCATTAGAAGAGTCAAATAGACTATAAAGTCTATTATCTTCTCCATGTTAAAAATCCACCAACAATGTTTTATCCCTGCAACATCAATCAATAATTCTGGTCCACACTCATATGAATAACTCATAATCATAACTGTAGTTTTAAATTCCTTTTCTCATCCAGGACAAAGATAATTTTCATCACCTGAAACATCAAAGATCATGGTTACACCAAATCATAGTTCCTGTTCATAATCATACTAATAACTTCATTTTTGCACTACGGCCAAAGATATTCATTTGTACCAGTTGGTCATGTTCATCTCAACACCTGTTCATCTTTGCACTACTGGCCAAAGATATTCAACAACATGCCATCTTTGCACAACAGGCTAAAGATATTCATCAACAATTCATCTTTGCACTACAGGCCAAAGATATTCATCAACAGTTCATATTTGCACTACAGGCCAAATATATTCATATTTCAAAAAAATATATAATCATTTCAGAATTATATAAACAATAATTATAACCATGTTGATCAATTCACCTTTACACTTAAGCTAAAGATATTCAGTTATAAATTCAATGGTCATGATCATACCAGTCAATAATTCAACTTTGCACTACTGGCCAAAGAGAACCCATAGTCATGATCATACCAATAATCTACCCATCTTTACACTCAAGTGAAAGAATTTCAACATCACGATTATAAAAATGTTATATATAATAATAAAAAATAATATGATCAACATATAGTTTTAATCTCAAGAGTAATATTCATAAATCAACTATAATTTGGTCAGAAAAAGAAACCAATTTTTCTGTGAATAGTATCTCGTGAATAGTAACTCATGAATAGTAACTCGTGAATAATAACTCATGAATAGTAAACCCGACACAAAAAGGTAGAAATTTCACAATAAAATACATACCAATATTTCGGTATAATGATATTGAAAGAATAATATTTCTTAAGCTTATAAACAATTTATTTTAATTATTTACACTTTACTAAATAATGCATTTAATCATCCTGAAATGTCAAACTCATAAGATTTTATTACCAATAACCAAAATCCTCATAAAAAATCTGCATATACCTCATATAAGATTCTCAAGCCATAAAATCCTATTTTCTAATTTTCTTACTTCACATAACATATTTAATTCATTTACTCATAACTAGTCTATTTTCATAAAAAATACCAAATCAGTTCTAAAAATATTTCTTTTCTGGAATTTAGCAGAATATAGTCCCATATTGAACATATATTTTTCTCAGAATTTTTAAAACTCATTTACTATTTTTCATATGGTCAAAACCGCCGAATATTTAAACATTTATCATAAATTGTACTTTTATCCAAAAATACCGAAATTCACAAAGTATACTTCTATCATATATAAAAATTTTATCAATTTTGGAGTTAACCACAAGGAGTTATAAGCGGTTACTTTTAAAATAGTCTTTTTTCGTAAAATTCATAACTCTCAATCTATACATCCAAAAATCACCATTTTTGGACACAATCAATAAAACTCATCAAAATATCATTTCAAATTTTTCTAGATTTTTCTGAAGGTCAGAAGAATTACAAACTGAAAAACATAATAACCCTTAAAATCCCTTACAATCTCTTATCTCAAAAGTGCAGTATTTCTGACTGGAATGCAAAGCCGAATGAAACTTGCACTGAATAGCAACTCTCAAAGTATCTAAATACTCACAAAATATGCTTCATAATATAGAGAGAGAAAGAGAGAAAACTTATTTCTGGTGTGATTTTCAATTCTAACTTAGCCCTCTATTTATAGGAAAATGTTAGCACGCCGAAGCAGACTTAACCTGCAACCTGATAGCTTTACCTGCTACTATTCCCACCCACCACATTTGAATAAAAATCTCAGCACATTTCTTCACCAACCAAGAGTGGGGCCCACCAATTCTAGAATTTTCTACCAAAATGATTAACTCCGAAAATTCAACAATTTCTGAACCAGTCATCTCGTAAAATTTATAACAAATTATACGTTCATTTTTAACAGTTCAAAATTTATGGACATATACTTAACTTATATATGTATAACATATACAAATATTACCACGATCCAACGGTCGGATTAAAAATTATAACCCTCGTAAAATATCTCAAAAACCCTAATTTGATTTTCAATACCTCCGTTTCGACAAAAATACAGATAAAATACCTCAACATTAACTCCTTCATTTTTAACCACAAAAATATATCTCTCATTTATATCCACATAAAATAAATATTTCCTTATCATATGAGTCAATAATTAATTATTCACAAATAATATTACAGAATCACATTTATGACAACCAGGCCGTTCCCAGGAAAGAGGGGGCTTTCCAATAAGGATTTTTTCTTACTGGCGCGCAATTAGATGATCAAACCTCTCCTTATACAGAACTTTCTAGACATTGTCAATAATGCTACCTAATAATATTATTCTAAATAATATGAATTATTGATCTGATAATGGGAAATACTGTGCAACAACAATTATTGAAGCAACAATAATATAAAATATCAACGCAGTAATTATTGAATCAATAAAATAAAATATTGAACAATAATTACTGTGACAATTATTCAGTAGTATCTTCCTTCGTAAGAATTAATAATTCAAAAATACTATACAAAACTGTGTGCTACTGTGCAACCACGCATATTACTGTATTTTTAACTACCGGGTATTCCAACAGTATTAATGGTAACAACTACGCCGTTAATTATAAAAACTCAATTTTTGTCGTTATCTTCATCCGACAGTTATTCTGTTATGGGGCCCACAAATGTCTGCGGCGTCGTACGAATATTCCCCGACATAAAGAATATTCCACGACCAAACGAATATTCTCCGACAACAATGAATATTTTATAACCACTTGTGTATTTTGAAAAGTTTTCACATTTCACCCATAACTTTAACTTTTTATCAATTTAACCATTTACTGAATTGTAATTATAAGAAAAATTGAATACTTTTATTTCATAAAATTCGGGGTCTTACAACCCCTGCACTACAGCCAAGGATATTCGTGTACTCATTAATGGTCATGATCATGCCAACAACTGTCCATCAACGCACTACGGGCCAATGAGGACTTTTACCACATCATTTGTAACATTACGGTCATGATTATACCGAATAATCTCTGGTCATAATCATACCAAGTCCATCTATGCACTACAGGCCACAGATGACTTTTAACATTTTATAAACATGAGGATGATGACAATGATATAAGAATTCAATAAAACAAGTTCAAGAATTAATTTATCCAAGAATTAATAACGTCCAAATTGTCAACATGATACTGCTTTGTGGAGTAAAATTCAAGAATACTTAGAAGAATATTTTCATGAAAAGATACTGGATGAAACGCAATTATCAAGGATATTCCACAAATTTCATGGAGTATAGAAGTCAAAACTTAACCAACTGAGTACAATAAAGAATGGAATAACAAAAGAAATCACCATGCACGCGATAGACCGCACAAACAGGTTATTCCAATAGAATAATAAATAATGGAACCAGGTCCGGCGTAAACGCACAGACAGGATATTCCGACAGAATAATAAATAATAGAATCAGGTCCGGTGTAAAATACACAGACAGGATGTTTCAATAGAGTAATAACAAGACGGAACCAGGTCCGGTGTAAAACACACAGACAGGATGTTCCAACAGAATAATAATAAAAACGGAACCAGGTCCGGTGTAAAACACACAGACAGGATGTTCCAGCAGAATAATAGAAGAATGTCACCAAGTATAGGGTAGACCGCGTATACAGGTTATTCCAACAGAATAATAAGAAATGGAATAACAACAGTTCTCTTCATGAATAAGAAAGAATAACACCCCTTACCGTTTTAAAGAAGAGCTGAAATAAGGAAGTAGTTAAGTAGCAGAATACTCTTTTTCTCTCTCTCTATAGTTTCTCTCTATAGTTTCTCTCTCTAGAGTTCAGTGAATTCGTAAGAAATAATGAAGGAATGAGTTGCTATTTATAGAAAAATAGAATGCATAGTAACTAATCCATGAACGGTCCAGATTGATTACTTTAATCTGACGGTCCATATTTAAAGAAAAATCTTTTAAATAAAATATAATATATTCTATTTATAGAATAATTTTAATAAAGTATTCTGTTTTATATAAAAAGATGTTTCTGTTTTATTACGTTAATAATACGAATAAAACAAAACGTCATTATCGCTAAATAATTCATATTATTAACTGACAATAACTGAATCAAACTGAGGGACTTCTCAAATAAACATTAATAATCAATACCGTGTGCTACTATGCAACCACACGTATTACTGTACTTTTACTACCGAGTAGTTCAACAGTATTAATGGTAAAACTTCCGCCGTTATTTTTAATAAAATATTTTTGTCGTTTTCTCAATCAGACAATAATTCCGTTGTGGGGTCCACCAATGATTGTGCCGCTGTACGAATATTCCCTGTTAAAACGAATATTTCCCGACCAATCGAATATTATATAACAACTTGCTTACTTTGTAAAATTTATAAATATTACCCACAACTATAACATTATATCAAATTAACTCCATAATATTCAAAAATGATATTTATAGAAAATTCATCTTTATTTATAAAAGTTGGGGTCTTACAAGAAGTTACGTCATTAATAATGCTATTATCACATAAAAGTATCACATACCGCTCACATACTGCATAAGTGGCATACATGTATTTGTTGTTGAGTTAAGTGTACCATGTCAACAATAAATCCATGGATGCCACCCCATACAGTATGTGAACATTATGTGATACTTTTATGTGATAGTCTCGATTGGATGTGTCCGATTGGACCCTCCAATGTTGTCTCATATAAAAGAAATGTCCAATTATTATAAAAATGGTAGACACTTATTTTACACTTAACACTCTTAATATTTATATTATATCTCTTTTTCAATTTATTAACGATTAGAGGTGAGCAATTCGGTCTATATAAAGATTTTAAAGAGAGAAATATACTTTTGTCTATTGGTATGATCAGCATTAAGTATTCAAAAACGTTAATAAACCTTTAATTTAATATTCTTGTCGTACCACAAAAAAGATTTCATTTATTAACTTTTAAAAACAACAATTTTTTTAAGTTATATTTATTTCTAAGAGTGCTACAAATTTGTTATCAAATCGTATAACATATTATGGCAACGGAGTACTAAATAAATTTGACGATAAATATTTCAAACAAAATCATTTTATTAAAATTTGTAAATTAAATAAAAGAAATTATTTTTGCTGAAATGAAAGATTTTAAAAAAAAGTAATGTCTATGTTGCTCAACTCAACCAAAGAGTAATTTAAAGTCCGTTTGGTATAACGACATTATGAATAAAAAAAAAACATTATAATTTTACCTTATCCAATTACCTTCTCAGCATCGGAGTTGTTCCATCGCCAACAATGGATATGCAACGTGCTGGACTTAAAAAAATGAGTAGTGCTAAAGTAAACTATTTTATAAATCGTTGATGTGATATATTCTATCTCAACGTATTGATCAACAAGTTATTTCAATGTAATTTTCGGTTTCACACAATATGCTGAGGTGGAGTAATAGTTTATAAAATATTTATAAAATAATTTATATCTCTAATATTATTCTAAAAAAATTAAAAATATAATCAAATTTACGGTCTCAGTTCAAATTTAGTATTTGTGTAATAATTGCTAAGCTAATTTTATGGATAAGGAGTATAAGGAATATTAATAAAAGCTAAAAGAAGAAAGGAGAAAAAATGAAGAAAAAAATAAAAATGAGGTAGTAATTGGTAAATAAGTCATGCACAGCACTATAGACGTTGGGCATAGTTTACATCGCTGCTATCAGAGTCTCCGGACTTTATGAAGCAAAAAAATCAAACACTTTGTTTAATTCCCTCTGTTTTGCTTGCTTTGCCTCTCCAATCTCCATATATATATATATATATATATGTAAGAGGTGTTTTCTCTGTGGCGACCTTCATACTTCATCGGTGTTCTCTCTCTTCAATTTCAGCCATTCGGAGATTCCACATGGCTACTACTTCTGTTGCTGGATCGGCCGTCGTGGCCTTCAGAACCGCCGGAATCTCGTCTGGAAGTGAACGGAAACTCTGCCAGTTTGGAAAATTTTCTCCAATTTCCGGATCAATTCAGCTTCGGCAGCAGCATAGCCTCAATTTCCAATGTAGATCGAGGAGCTCTCTTGTTTCCTCTGGTAAATTCTAGCTTCTTAACCTTTTAAAAAATTAGGCTTTCAAATGTTATAACAATATTATCAAAATTTATTATCTATGATAAACATTCTTACACTGCAACAATGTTTGTTAGAAGGGTTTTGGAGTGATTTTTCTGAATTAGGAAGGATAATTATAAAAAGTTAGAAACTTCCTATTTTAATAGCTTAAAAATGCTGAATTCAATGACTGCAATTCATGAAGGTGTAAGATCCCAGGTTGCAACTATTGAACAAGCAAGTGTTGAAGTTACAAAAAATGTGGAAGCTCCTGTTGCTGTCGTGACGGGAGCCTCTAGAGGTATTGGCAAGGCAATAGCATTGGCGTTGGGAAAAGCTGGTTGTAAGGTCAGATCTCACAGGCTTCCTCTTCGCTAATCAATATTTCATTGAAGTTGTTTACTACAATGACATACTTGTATATGCGTTTCTTGTTCTCTGCAGTCGCGAATTAGTGACCAGAATTCATTTTTCCCGTGTGTTATGAACTAATTAGATGGTATTGTCAGCAATATGTCATCTGCAACTTGAATTCTAGTGGATGCAACAGAAGAAACTTTGGCCATGTTTGTTTGCAAAAGTTATGCCACATTAGTCCCTCAATGTGGGACTATTAGTCCCCATAAAGTCATTTGATAGATTAAAAGGAGGGAATTATTAATCCCACATTTATCATGATATTATATAATCTCTCATAAATAGCCTTGGAAATGATAAAAGATAGTCCATGGAACTATTTAAAGGACTATTAATCCCTCATCATGGAATAAAATAGTCCGAATTAGTGTTAAATTTGTAAACAAACATGGCCTTAGGTGTTTCTATGCAAAATTAACTGAATCAGTCATTTTAGGTAATTGGCGTACGTAAGATATCTTGGTTGTGAATTTGACTATCTCAAGCTATTGCTACTCAACCTGTTCAACCCAAAAAAGAAAGGGTAAAAAGAAAAATAGGTTATCTAATGTAAACTTTACATTAACACTATATTCTTACAACTCGGGTTTCTTGGCACAGTGATGCTTGGCCAATTACGGTATGGAGAAGGATATGCTAATTACTATATTTGTTTAACCTTTATTTATTGGTTCCTGGACATATCAAGACAAATGAGTCAGAAATTCATGATAGGTAAATGATTGCTGGGGACACTTTAGATTTCCAGCAATTGCTTCATTTGATAAAACTGTTGTATCTTGTAGCATCTCAATCTGCCAAATATTGGGCATGTAGTATATCATGGGGTACATGATGACATGAAAGCCCTTGTACCGGAAACAACTCGTGTAAGTTGTAATTTCCCATCCCGTGACTTTTGATCACAAACTTTTTATTGCAGGTTCTGGTTAATTATGCAAGGTCATTGAAGGAGGCAGAAGAAGTTTGTAAAGAGGTAAATATTTTGAATATAGTTATTATTAGATCTTGTTACTCATTATGAATTTTAAAATTTTAATATAAGTTTTATCTCTAATATTTTCAATTTAGATTTTGTGTAGAAGAATGTAAAATATATCAACTAAACCCTGATTTGCTATTAATTTTAGGAAAAGCTTGTCTAAATGGTCAAAACATACTGATCCGGTTTACTAGTACTATATAAAATAGCAGTGGTGATTTAATGCTACCCACCTAGCTTCAAGGTAGAACTAGAGGATCCTACGTCTGAGGTTCTGCCCCCAAATTTTTTGTCAGGAATCACTTGCCTCATCAAACTTCCTATTTGGTTCAGTTCAAATTTAATTAACATTATGATCACACTTATCAGGGATAAAATAGATATATATTCTTATCCCCCAATGATATGTGATGGTGTGTAGTGATTTCTTTTGCTGAGAAAGGTTCATGTAATTGGTGTCATCATATTAATCACTGATATCAGTTATGCACTGGTACGTTGTAGATTGAGGCTTCTGGTGGTCAAGCTCTTACTTTTGGAGGAGATGTTTCAAAAGAAGCAGATGTGGAGTCAATGATCAAAACTGTGAGGAGATATTCTCTTTATTAGTTGTTTAGTTTGAAAGATGCGCTGCTAATTTTCAAGTGCTGCATCTACAGGCGGTTGATGCATGGGGAACAGTTGATGTATTGATAAACAATGCAGGTTACAAATAGTTTACCCCGTTTCCGTCTCATGTTTCTTTGTAATTTAGTCTGCTAATAAATTTTCAGTAATAATTTCAGGTATTACCAGGGATGGATTGTTGATGAGAATGAAGACAGATCAGTGGAAGGAGGTGATTGATCTGAATCTCACGGGTGTGTTCTTATGCACACAGGTCTGTTGCCGAATATCCTGACTGTTAAAAGACATGGGTTCTTATATCCCTTATCTGTATTTGAGCTAAATTGTTTCTTTGCAGGCAGCAGCCAAAATTATGATGAAGAAGAAAAAGGTATTCCCATCTCAGCATCTTACAGTAATTTAGTTTTCTGTATTACTGCAGTTCTTGTGTAATTTAGGCTGGCAGGTGTCCAAGAACTTGAACCAAAAGAAACTCTATTATTATTGAGTGTGTGGTAAGGGTTTCTTTTTCTCATGGGTGGAGGGAGCAGGAGTACAGTTCAGAAAAAGCATTGGGATTATATTGACAAATGGACTTCAATAACCATTTAAAAAAAAAATTATATGGCCTTTATAATTCATCATGATCTTTATCATGGAATCTGTGAGTAGTGGGTACATAATAAAAAGGATTACATTCGACAAACTTGTATCTCAGATACTTCAAATTGGGGGGTTGAATGAAACATACTTGACTTCCTTATTATTATCTAGTAACCTTTTATTTTTCCTTTGCTTTATTTCTGGTTGCATTTGCTAAGTTAGTGGTAACCTAAGCATGTTATCCTGATGTCTGTGCTCACTAAGCAAAATAATCATTAATATAAGGCCCTCTAGTGCTAAGAACTTGAAGATGAGCTACATTTTATCTGAAGTTTGAATTAATTGGTGGAGTTCTTTGCCACTAAGCCTGTTCTGGTTTGGATCTCCAATCACTGTCGACTGCTATTTCTCAGGGAAGGATAATCAATATAACATCGGTTATTGGTCTTGTTGGAAATGTCGGTCAAGCAAATTACAGTGCTGCAAAAGCAGGGGTGATTGGCTTCACTAAAGCCGTGGCAAAGGAATATTCAAGCAGGAACATTAATGTGAGTTCTCCACAAATTATATAAGAGGACACACGTTGAGATGCAGCTAATCCTAGTCGAGGAAAATTAAATTTAATAATGGCTTTTCATCCAGGTGAATGCTGTGGCTCCGGGATTCATTGCATCTGATATGACTGCTAAGCTTGGGAAAGACTTGGAGAAAAAGATATTGGGATCCGTCCCCTTGGGTGAGATATCAATCTATATGGACACGAGAACACACAATATTTCTTTTTCTTTGAACAAAGCCTTGTTCAAATATTTGTTTCCATATGCAGATTCTTTTTGTTTCTCAGTTGACATGTGAACCATTGTAGATTACTTCTCCTTTACTTGATTATAGTTTCTTTTTTATACTCATTTGCGTGGACCATTTTCCTTTTTTCCAACCATGCTACTCATTGTTATCTTTCTATTGTCTATATATATTCACATGTAAAAAGTAATTTCTTTATGCTGGTTAATGTTCATATGTTGACCTAGCTTCCTAACAAGTTTCCATGTTCATGCGCCTACCATAAGGCATCTAATATCTGCGGATATCAAAACTATTTTTGGACTCTCCTTGTTGTTGGTTAGAGACTGTCAATGTTCAAATGTCTCTAGATATGTTCAGAAACTCATTGGGGATTGACGTTCACCGACTTTACCCTTTACTGCTTGTTTCTGTTATTTGAAAAAGACTTGCAAACCTGCACTAATCTTTTGAAATGTTATGAAGAAGGTCTGAGATAATGATGCTAATCACAATTTGTTACTGTAAATTCAGGAAGGTATGGACAACCTGAAGAAGTTGCTGGACTGGTGGAGTTCTTGGCTCTTAATCCTGCAGCCAATTACATGACTGGACAGGTTCGTTATTCACTAGTATTTGATGTTGCTTTACAGCGAGGACTTGGTTTTCTCACTTTTAGATTTAAATATCATAAGCCAGCATCAATTCATTTCATGTCCTGCAGCAGGTAAAGAGCCAACTAGGTTAACCAATATGTTGAGTCCCACAACTCTTATGGCAGTACAAATTTTTTTAGCACTTGTTTGTGCTCTTCAATCTCTTCTTCTTTACATGCATATTAAGTTTTTAATATATGTTTGCAAGCTTTTTGATCGTTGATGCTGCCTTGCAGGTGCTTACCATTGATGGAGGAATGGTGATGTAATAGACCTGCAGCGAATCCTGTCCGATTAATGTCAACAAACTAAACCTCTTTGTTCAGACCACTGATAGTGGCTTGTTGTTCAGGTAGCATATATGACTATATATATGTTACATATCTAAGTGGTGGAGCCTGATAGAGGCAGATTTTGCTTTAGATAGCAATGAAATAAAAATATGTATTTGTATGCAAACAAGGGTTCATTGTTACATTTGGCATCATTGGAAGGCCGTTTCTTAAATTACTTATTTTCTTCCTAGGGTTAATAATTGATTTTGTATAATATACGAACATACATGCGCGTAAGTAACTTTTAATTAATACAAGGACAGGATAAACGAGTATTTAACATGCACGTTTGAGAATTGAGACACTAACAACCTAATTAATACTAATACTTCGTATTGCTATCCATTTTTAAATTATATATATATATAATTGAAATATAAAATGACATGAAATTCTCAGTATACCTTAATTTATTTTTGATCGATTGAGTACTATCATTATTATATTTGTAGTTAATGTTGGAGATATGTTTAAGTTTTATCTCTAATCTTATAATGGAGGGAGTAATTATCAACTTTATTTTATATATACACACAGTAGTACATTCTCTTTTCGATCAATGAACTCTCCAACTTTCAATTCCTACTCCCACTCCAAAAAGGAGAAAACAATAAACGAGTCCAAGTTATATTTTAAATAGAAATGCATCTGGTATTATATATAATAATACACCGTAACCTATGGTAATCCTTTAGAATTTCTTCTCCTTCTCCCTCTCCCTCTATACATGGAGAACGTCTTATCTATGTGGGTTGCCTGCATGGAGAAAAATAGATGGACCCTTTATGGCTCAACAACACTTCCTGCGTTTATATTGGTGTTTCTCATCATTTATCTCCTTGGTTACTTCACTGTTTTCCGAAATTGGAATGGAAAGCACAGAGCTGAAGCATCAAGCTGTTTAATATCTCTAGCTCACGGAACGCCTGCTGTTCTCTTAGCCATCTTTTCGATGCTAATAAACAACTCACAAGGCAATTTCAATTTTGCTTCTCCAAACACACAATTCCAAAACATCGTGCTTGAATACAGCATTGCTTACTTTTTCATGGACATCTTGCACTACTTGGTATTTTTTCCAGGTGACGTTCTTTTCATTGGTCACCACTTGGCCACGCTCTACATTTTCGTGACATGTCGATACGTAATTCATCATGGAGCAATTCCCATCCTTGTTCTTCTTGTTCTTGCCGAGGTTACAAGTGCTTGTCAGAACACTTGGAGCCTTGTCGGATACCAAAAATCCCATGTGCATGCTGCTGCAAGATTTTATGATTTCTTGTCCCCGCTGTTTTATGGGTTTTATACAGTTGTTAGAGGGATTTTCGGACCAGTGTTTGTGTATAGAATGGGTGTGTTCTATGCAAGTGGTGCTGCTGATGGTATGATTCCTAGGTGGACTTGGGTTTCTTGGATGTGTGTGATTGTAAGTGCAGTCTTTGTTAGTGTATTTTGGGTTTCAAATCTATGGATAAACTTCTGTGAAAACAGAAATAAGGAGGTTCTAAAGAAGTAGCAGTATTTTGTCGTGGTTGGGAGGAGGCCAATCTTTCTCTAGAACACCTGTAAATTAGGAACTATTGTTTGTTGATTTGGTTCAGTCTTCTATAACTTCACGTAATTGCTAAACTCTTGTAGAAATCGGATAAGTGCTTCAGTTATTTGCTATTTTATTATTTTTATTATTATTTTATTTGCTGATGCACTTATTGCTATTTAGATATTTCCTTCTTCATCTTCTAAAAAAAATAGTTTTAAAGTAGTTTGTATTTATTTATTTATTTTGATTTGACAGAGGCATAGCAACTAGGCATTGATGTTCAAAAAACAAATAAATAAGAGAGGACGAGGAAATAGGAATATTCCAAAAGAACCTTATTTTCCGTCATAGATACAATTCTCTCGAGGGAGCCAAAACAATATCCACGGGCATATTCTATGTACTTGTTTGTTAATGATGACCCTACCCTTTCCTGGATTTGCAGCAAGGCATTGGGTTTGTAAGGTGGGTGCTGAGCTAATTATGGCTTCAGCTATACAGTTTTAATAGTAGCTCACAAGGAGGAATGATTGAATAGATCCTGGCATAACATTTCAATAATTAAGGTTGTAGATACATACCTACATGGCTACACTACATTAATAATGGCTAACATTGACAAATCGACCCAAATTAAAATTGGGCTATACCTAACTTTCTATTCTTGGAGGAATATTAGCTTTAATATTAAGGACATCAACTGGATTATGTCGCTCTTAGACATTTGTTTCTGCTTCAAAGTAATCTCAATAAGGGCAATGCAGCGTTTAGAAATCCTTGAACCAAATCATGGATATTTCAGATGATGAATTAACTTCCCATGGATGACTCGCTCACTCTGAACTTCTTAAAACATAAAGCAAAAAAAAAAGGTGACTTTTAACTGATTTCTTTAAGGCCTAGATGCGGATAACAGAAGCAGTTGCTGAGTCGGGGCTTCCGTAGTAGTTAAGCTCTACAAAGAAACCCCCTCCTTCACCCCTTGCCAGTCTACCCGGATTAACACACAGGCATTTTACTTGCTCTTCTCCTACAGTTTTTCCCCCAAAAGACACCACCTGCAGACATGGGAAATTACAAGTTTGATTTGATGCATATAGTTTTGCATTCAACTAATTTCATGAGAGAAGTTGTCGAGCTTTTACACAAGTGAGTCGTGAGCTTTAACACAAGTTGAGACTCAAAGTTAAAGAGGACAAATAAGTGGAACGACTATTTACCCTCACAAAATGAGTCAAATCTGAAGGGAGGATGAGAATATCTGGAATGGAAGAGATTTCAAGAGCTTCTGGAGCAAGTGAAAAATCCAGGGGAATGCCTTCTGCTGGTGGATATAGAGGATAAAAGCTGTTCCCAGAAATTGTGAAAGGAATAAGTAAAAGAAAAAAAAACCTATCCTATTGTTTGAGCCATTATTAATAATAAGCAAAAGAAACTTCAGAAAGTGTCTATTCAAAACATGCCTGCGTTGGCACAAGACATGATTTGCAAGTGTACTCATACGATGCTTGGATCCCCCAGCAGCATTTCGCGAGATCTCCTCTCCACTAAGCTGTTTGATAATATCCACATTGCAGTAAGCTATCTTGACCTGAAATTTAAAACCATGAATCTCCCCTCTGAAAAGTTACCACACACGAATCCTCACACTGATAAACATCAAAAAACACATTTACACACGAGAGAGCATGTACGATACCATCCAAAAACTGCTACACGTTAAATACAGATTGCCAACAAAAAACAGAGGCAACATTTGTCTGCAATTATTCAGGGTTTTAAAATCTTTTCTTTAAGTCTGCCAAAGTAGGATGAAACTACTAATGTGATAATTTAAAGAATAAGGCGCAAACAAACCTTAAACTCATTGTGGCCAACTTTATCCATCTAAGGCAAAACCTGGAGCCTTCAGCCCATGGAGAGAGAGGACAAGTCTACCAAGTCTCTCGCTCTCAAACAGCACAAGCACACATGCTTGCATGCATGTGAACAAAGATAAACACATCATAAGCTACATTAAGGGCCGAGACTTAAAATCCCTATGGCAGGGGGTTTCTTTCAAAAACTTGTATCAAACCACCGGTTATGAGTGTTTTCTCTTGGCACTCACCATGTCTCAGCGTGTCCCCCGATTATTCATTATAGGCTTTATCATCAACCTTTTTTTCTTTCACGAGAGCTATCAGTAAAAAACCTACAAGTGACACGTAATATTGGCTGGCTTTCTTATAGGAAGTTTCCCTATAAAACTCTGTTAGTAAAGAGCTCTTGGATTTGCCTTTTTCTGTAAGCCTAGAAGCAAGAGGCAGTCAACCCCTCTGAATCTTATCCATCAAAAAAGAAAAAGATTTCAAGAATGAAACCTGCTATTTTCTTGTGAAGATATACTTAGAGGTCATGTATGCAACATTTCAAGGTTTGTGTTACTTGCTTGCAGTGATGAGTCTTAATTGAAGATGCAGGATAGATAGGAACAGTAGGATTTCATCAACTTCAATGAAGTCGAGGTGATTAATAAACCACTCACCGACATAAATGTTGATGCATGATGAATGAGCCATAGAAATATAGGTCTTGATTCTAACTAATAGCGATGTTTAATCTAGGACAAGCTTAGTTCTACTCTTTTCACTCGCTGATGCACTATCAACTGTGCACTCAGATTTAGCACAACTAAGCATACACGAATTGGAGTCTCCAAAAGTGTTTCTAAGCTCTTTACAATGCATGAAGTTATAATACAAAGTGAAAAGTTAAAACTTTATTAATGCATCTCGGCGGAGTTGGCGAGAACATAAACATGAAAGATACCTAAAAAAAGTAAGAAATGCCATAAGCTTGATAGAGTTTATTACTGTTTACCTCATTAGCACAGAACGTTCCTGGATTTGTGAGACTGGTTATCTGGGAAAAACACAAATGTGATGTCAGTAAGTTCTCAGACTGACCTGATGAAGAAATTTGGGAAAACAATGAAGCGTTGACACAAAAACTTCCTAAATCCTGAATGTCATTTACCTGATGTTTAAGGTCAGGTGGAGGGATATCAAAAGCAGGCTGCAGATCAAAAAAAGAGATTACTGTTTCTATTGATACTAATGGACCATCTCAAATTAAAAGTCAATAAATTGTGCATGATATGTAATTTATTTAGATCATCTATAAATCACCTGAGGGAAAACAAAGTCATGGTTAGCATCCCGTATGGATGGCACAAGAATCACACGTGTCGCTGAGCCCATATATTCCACATAATCTTGAAGCTGGGGAAACATTATTAGATAATTATAAAAAACAAGAATAAATACACCAACAAACAAAACGAAAGTTCCTGCATACTGAATGAATAATGAAAGAGTACATACCCTTCCAAGAATGTCATGATGAAATATTTCATCAAAGGTCCTATTTACAGTTCCTTTCTTTATCTCGGGATGTTCTGAATCAATAAATGGCCCTAGCTGCCAAAAAATTCATTAACTTAGGTGCAACTCGATAATCAGTAATGAAGACAGAAAACTATGTTCAAAGATTAATGACATAAGAAATGTTAGGTTCCTACCAGTATAAGCAACTGAGGCTGCTTTCTTCGTGCATATGCCAGCAGCTCAGTTAGAGGCTCAAACATTAAGTTGTCGGTTGTGGTAAAAGGCCCAGCTGCAATAATCTGTTCAAGATTCTATATGAATGAGAAGCGCTCCAACGAGTGTAAAGAGATTGTAAAGATCAAACAGCAGCATTGTTTTGGTAACATATACTACTTTTATGTAGAATATACTGTTGTTCATCTCATAAATAAAGCTAGGTATGCACGTTGGAAGTAAAAGAGTTTGATATTATGATAATACAACATATAGTAACTAAACATCATATTAGTTCAACATTATAGCTGCACAGTTACAGCAGTATATATATTAACTGTCCGAATAGTCCAAATTTCAAATCACAATCAATTCGGGTATGAGATCTATAAAATTCTTGATTACTTCTTATCTAATTTTCCCACCCCATATATAGCCATCAACTTATTACATGACCTAGTGGGACTATTAACAGATGAGTCATGCTAGGTGTACCAAATGGGTGCCATATTAATTAGAGTCTGGGACAGAAGTCATATGAGCATCTTCTTGAACAAAAGATGTGAGTAGTGAAAAAATTTACTACAGGCAGGTGAAGGACCAAAGAAGGATTAATGTTAGAGCATCCTTCAATGAAGTGAAAGAAATGAGTCGTGAAACCAACAATATATACATGTGGATCACACTTTGGTGCAAGGACAGCATAAAGTTAGTATCTTCAACTTGTACACTAAGTACGATATGGATCACAAGATTACCCACCAATGATAGCTCTGACAACATATGAGATGGTTCAGTAGGATTAAATTCCTGATCCAGAGCTTGTTTCTTTGCATGTTGAGAATTGTCCTCAGCAGAAAATGATAATGGAACATAGTCAATGATTTCTGATGCAATCAAGCAGTGTCCACTTGGATTGTTCCCTTTAATGCCTATCACCTGCAGCAGCGCATCATGTGCAGTAAATCAATGATTGTAGAAAAAAATATTGACTCATCGGTCAAATATAATGTTTTTCTGTTATATTTATTGTTCTAATTACTTACCTGGCCGGGAAAGATGGAAAATTGGCTCAACTTTTGCAGGTCAAGACGAACGCGTTGCCCTCCAGAATGCTCAACACTGTCCAAAAATAGGAAGATGGGAAGCCATGTTTAAAAGCAAAAGTATTGAGATAACTAAAAATATGGAATATTATCAAATACCATGCACCATATTGTCAGAAGCAAATAAAGTAAAATATCGAAGTAGAACTAAAAGATGTTAAGAATCTGTGCGAATGACAATTCTGGATAGTATTTTAAATCAATTTATGCACCACTAACCCTGACAAAAGGTCCAAATTATTCAACTGCACAAATCAATAGTCTTTGGGTGGCCTAGAAACAAAATCACATCGTCTAATAAGTGGATTTTTTTATGGCAAGACCATTAAACATGGTGTGATGCTTGCCTTGATCACCATAGTCATGTAATTCTAAGTGCACAAATCTTTGATGGCATGTGCCATGTAATAATATTGTAGTTACGTCAGCTTGATAATGTAACTGTCACATGTCTAATGCAGCAAGGGTAACATCTTTCAATGAATTCTTTCATTCCCTACTCTTCCACTCCCAACCCACAGGCAGAAAAAAGAAGAAAAAAGAAAAGAAAAAGAAAGGATAAAAAGCAAAGCAGACGACGTAAGCCAATAATTCAGACAGGTGAGAGTTATTACCTGCTTTGCAGCAAGATAGGCTTCTCCTTCAAACGGCCTTCTTCATCACAACAGACCATGCCAACAGCAAATATGCTTTTCTGAAACAATAGGTTCCATAAGGTGCACTTAAATGTTTTAATTTTGGAGATCTTTCAAATGAAATTGGAAAGGATGAAGAAATTGAGAACTGAGAAGACTGCTTAGAATTTTTTAAAGCCTTCCCAAATGCAAAAAGAAATAAAAAGAGTTGGAAGAGTAACCAGTGATAATAATATGACCTCACAGCTAAAACTTGAGATGCTCATGTATTAACACAGGGAACTACATAGGCACGATTACATTCTGAAACAATTTGCCATTTATTGATCTTGCCACACGAATGAAGAAAGAGGTATTGAGATAGCGGTCAAATTACCTGTGAAGCAACTGTTGGATCCATTGGTTCCTCATAAATCCCAGAAGCAACAAAAGCATTTGTGTGCTTCGTGATTCTATTTTCAAGAAAGTTGAACTAAATCACCAAAAACTAAGTTAGTAATGTTCATGCGAGAAAAATTGCTCCATGTTATATGAAGCCGAAATACCTTATCTTCAATCCTGTCATACATGAATCTGCAATTCGGTTCAGGCTGGGAACAATGTGTTTGCAAGGAACACCTTTTGGTGGGTTTTACCCTCTTTATAATGTCATCCTCGGGATTCTCACCATCTTGTTCTTTCTTTATGCAATCTGCAATGGGCAGGTCATTGAGGGTGGACTGGATGACAAACTTGTTCTTCCTTTGCCCAAAAGGAGTCACCAGATCTACAAGTTTTGTAGAGGAAATAATGCTCCCATTTGTCTTATGTGCTGAATCCAAGGGGCCCAAATAACTTGTGTCATATTTGTCTATTGGAGTGCCAGGGATGCCATCTTTTGTATCTTCAGGTTCATCATTCAATATCCTGCAGTAAAATTCATGGTCACTGATTCAAGAAATTATTGCAACTCGTAACTTGCAACCACTTGTACAAGTTTCAGGAATAAGAGGAGACTAGTGCCACTGCCAGCCCTTCAAAGAGAGTTTTTTGAATTATAATTACTGTCAGTAAAACTTCGCAAGTAATATGAACTAACAGTAGAAAGAGCTTCTCCTGGGACAGTAATAGGGACTAGTTCAAATATTCTATTTACTATTTCAAAACTTCATCAGGGAGGAGTGAGGGAGATAAGTTTAGATCTCCTCTACGCATATACTTTTACATAAATCAGTAACAACAAAATTAAAAAATATGTTCAATAAATGTAGATAAACTGGAAGTACTGAATTGGACTGTGTATTAATTAAAGTGATTCAGTTGCAACTTTAGCTTAAAGTTCATATCGTTCATGGATTCACTCTAAACTCAATATTTTAGCTTCACATGCAAATCCCCACAAACACTATGAAAACAAATCAGAACACATGATTAAAAACACACAAAAAAGATGGAGAATGTATGTAATGCTCACATCTCAACATCTTTAGAGTAAATATGCAAACCAGGCTCTTTTTTGACGACAGCTTCTTTCTGTTCATTTTGTAGTTGCAGTAAAAATGCATCCATATGAGCATTTTGCACAGTCGACAGCTGCCTGTTACATACATGAAATGTCAATTAGTTCCTTATTAATTCTTTCAATTCTTAATGCTTTCTTCAAAGTTAATTAAAACCAAATAATGTATATTTCTGCCCTTTATGGGTTTTCTCTAGAGCTTCACTGAAAAGCCCATTCATTTTCTTTTGAAAATTAAGTAGGAGAAACATGGGAGACTTCAAAAAATGCAGTAAAATTATTTATTCTTTTTTTTTTTGCTAAATAAAATTATTTATTTTATTTATTCTTTTGATAATCAATTGGAGTACATTTTAGGTTGAATAACTAGGGCTACAGTAAAATTACCTATTAATAGAATAAACGTCCCAGCTGGAAACAAGATCAGAAGGATTGAGCTTGTAATTTATACAAAAGGTAAGACCTGAGCAAGAGTGAAAATTAGAGTAAATCTGGGTTAGATTCAGGGGGGAAATGAAAGAAAGCCTACATTTTTTGAGTATTTCTTCCTCATCGTCGAGATCGAACCCATTCTTCTTGAATTCTGCTTTGATTTCCTCTTCCATGAAGATCTATCTTAGGGTTTTTGGTGAGCTGCAGAGAATGTGATACAGAGTTTGTTTAGCTGTGACAAGATGGCGGGAAAACACTTGGCTACGCGGAATAAATAAAATTGGGCTGGATTCTGTAAGAGAATGTATGAGTTGGGTCCGTCTCATTTCGTGTTTGGGCCATTTTGACCTTTTGCACTCCTTCAGCTTACATTTTTGGGCTTTTTACATAAGTATACAATAAATAGAAAGTAATTACAAGAAAAGTGCATCAACCAAATAATTATAAAAAAAATATAATTAAGACCCATATTACAAAAATTAGACCTGGCAAACTTGGCCCAAGCCCGCGGGCTGGGCCGGCCCGCCCGCCACGGGCTGGGCTATGGGCTGCAGTTTTCTAGCCCAGGAAAAGCTGGGCCGTTTTGGCCCTGCCCGTTTTTGACCCGGGCCCACAGCCCGTAACTTTTTTTTTAAAAAAAATAAAATGTTGCTACTTGTGGGGCTTGAGCACAAGACTTGTAAATAAATAAATAAGAGTTCAAATCAACTAAACTACAACAATTGTTTATTTTTAATGCAATCTTTAATATATTGTTTCTTTACTTTTGTTCAAATTTACTATTCTTAAAAAGTAAAACTTAAATCGTGCATTTATAATATAAAACTAAACAATTAATGCTTACTTAAATCGTGCATTTATAACAAGTAAAACTTAAATAATACACTTTATTTATATAATTTTTTATATAAATAAAGTGTATTATTTTAGTAATATATAATTATGTAAAATAACACATAATTGCACAGCAATATTAAATTAACAATTTATTATTTTAAAAGCATACAAAAAACATAATCTTAATATTCATACATATAGTTTTTTATTTTTGAAAAATAGCGTGAGTGTCTTTATAATATAGTATTATATTTTATTTCATGTATTTATTAGTGTATAACAGTATCTTTTTAAGATTGTGTCATAATTTTTCTTTATGTCGCTATAAATTTGATTTTATTGTAATTTTATTATTCTTAATTAATAATACTAATTTATAATACTATTAAAATTTTAATTGATTGAGATATGTAGTAAATAATTTCAAAGTATAAAACTATTAAACTAACAATTATTAGTTTAAGTTAGATAATATAATTATAAAAATTATCTATATATTAGTATTAATTGCAGTATTTATTATTTTTAAAAGTTAAATAAATTATATTAATTTTAAAGAATCATATTGTAGTAAATTTGGAAAGTAAATCAATCATTATCCCTTAATTATGCATTCCCCCTACTTATTTGGAAAGTAAACCAATCATTAACCCAAATCATGCCTTTAGAATAATATTTAAAATTATAATACTATTAAAATTTTAATTGATTGAGATATGTAGTTAATTTAAGTAATTAGAATTATTGTTTATTATTTTTAATATTTATTATTATTACTGTTTTTTGTGTATCAAAATTTTGCAATATATATATATATATATATATATATATATATATATGAAAAAGCCCGCGGGCCGGCTCGGCCCGCCCAACCCGGGCCACAGGATTAAGAAATCTGGCCCGCCAAAATTCGAGCCTTTTCGGCCCGGCCCGCGCTCGGCCAGGCCTGCCAGTTTGCCAGGTCTAACAAAAATAGTACAATTCACATTAATAAGGAAACCTAAAATCAAGGATAAATAACTGTCATAATTAATAATTCAAATTCAAATATTTGGATCTAACAACAAAAATAAATTCAAATTCAAAATAATAATTCAAATTTAAATATTCAAATTTAAATCTTCATCTCCCTCACATACACTTTGAAATAATAGTCCGCCGCTACACCTCACATACTCCGCCGCTACACCGCCACGAATCTCCGTTGTCCAAAACGTCAATGAGAATAAGAAGAAGATTCGCCATACAAAAAGTTTAAAAATAAATAAATGTAACTTTTAATGTTTTGAAAAAAAATTTATAACTATTTTGTTACTCATAAATAATAAAATGGTTACCTTTGTATGAATGGTTGGCTACCAACTGCATCACATTCAAACGAAATTGGTAACTTAATAAAATTGAATTGGTTACCTTGGTCTGAAGGTTTGGCTACCAACTGTGCACTATGAAAAAACTGCAGGTGTGGATGTGAATTAGTTACTTTTGTATGAATGTTTTGTTACCTTGGTACGAAGGTTTGCTTACCTTGATCTGAAGGTTTGGTAACCAACTGTACTAATAAAAAATTTAAAGTGTGAATATTAATTGGTTACTTTGATATGACAGTTTGGTTACTTTGATATGTAGGTTTGGTTACCATCATCCAGTATTCATATCCACCGCCACCACCGCCTGAATCTTCATATCCACCGCCACCACCGCCTGAATCTTCATACCCACCTCCATTTTGACCCTTCATTTTGAGAAGCTATTGGAGATATACAGTTAGTTGACTCATAAAACTCACTGCAAAACCCCAGCTATAAATCTCACCTCTGAAACCGCCCTTCCTATTTCACTGGAAATCAACCCAAAACTCAAACAAACAATCATCAACCTACACAACTTTCTCTCTCTATATCTATACATATATATACACAAAGCACATGTGTTTAGTAAATAGTGTTTGGTCCTCAATCATTTAGAAGTACTCAGAAATGGATACTAAGATCGGGGCAATTGATGCTTGCAAGTCCACTAGCCACGATGTCGGCTGCCTACCCAGTAACACCTTCGTTTCCACTATTCACAACTCTCCTATTTGCTTTAACTCCGCCGAAGCCACCCTTAGCAGCCACTTGGCTCGACGGCTGGTCGATATCGGCGTGAACGACGTCTTCTCCGTTCCCGGCGACTTCAACCTCACCTTACTTGACCATCTTGTAGGCGAGCCGGGGCTCAACCTTATAGACTGCTGCAACGATTAATAATATTAATATAATTGAACCGACGACTGTGATCGGAGAAATGATTAATGAAGAAGACAACGATTTATCATGTACGACTAATATATATATATATATATATATATATATATATATATATATATATATATATATACGATCTGGATTAAGAGTATTCTCCTTAAATAGCATTCCTCCTTAAATAATATTTTTTTATTAAAACTACGTCGTTTTGGAGGGACGCGGTGACATTTTTGTAAATACGCGGTGGTATTATATTTATAAAAATGTCACCGCGTCTCTCCAAAACGACGTCGTTTTAATAAAAGAATGTTATTTAAGGAGGAATGATATTTAAGTAGAATGCTCTTGATCCTTATCGTATATATATATAAATAATACGTTGAATGAAGAAGAATGGTGATGACTAACTGCAGTTGTTATAGATGATGAGAGAGATAAGAAGCCATGTGTATAAGTAATCCCTAAGGAATTCTAATTGAATACTAATTCCCTAAATTAAGGAATCCTAATTGCACTAATATTGTAAATAAATATGGGAATGTATTAGTTGTGTAAAGATTTTATGAGTGCACTATTGTTGTAATTATTTTTAAAAATATAATAGAATATGTAATTCATCCTACATTTTTTTACAGGCACATTTACATAAATGAAGACTCCTCTGTCTTAAAATAAAAGTTTTTTTTTTTTTGATTTTATGTTTTATTAAAAATGTTTGTCATGGAAACATATGACATATAGATATAATCTTTTTCTTAATAATAAAATAAACATACTAAAAATTATGACACGCTTATGACCCAGCGTGTCTGTGACAAACATTTATATGTGCTAAATAAAAATAGATCTCAAATAAAATTTGTGTTTTAAGATAGAATTAAATATACTCTTATAGAACTTTTGTCAATATTAAATAATATAATGATTTCTCCGTTTTACTATTTTGCTCCTCCAAAATAAGATAGAATTAAATATACTATTTAAATAGTAAAACGGAAAAATCATTATATTATTTATTTGTAATTTAAGATAGAATTAAATATACTCTTATAGAACTTTTGTTAATATTAAATAATATAATATAATGATTTCTCCGTTTTATTATTTTGCTCCTCCAAAATAAGAGTTTATTTTAATATCAGTGTAAAATGACATAATATTCTTCATTATGACAATACAAATTGAACTAAACACTAGATAGTTGACAGCTGATTTTCTCATTTTTACTTTCCTTTTTATTCTCGAGTTGCATTAGGCATTAGTGGGTTCTTAAATGAATAAAGGAAAGGAAAGGAAAAGAAAACAAGAAAAAAAACTATGTCTAAATAGATCACAAACAATTCTCAAATGGAGTTTGAGAATGCTGGCTATATGAACATATAAGAAACAATTTCACTGTGGACAGAAGAAACAAGCAATCCCTACCAGGTAGGCAGGCAGGCAGGCAGAAACAATAAGAAGTTTATGTTAGAAACAATAAGCAGTTTTTCATTTATAATTTTACTACAGATTACCCTAAAATCCTATGAACAATCAGTTTGTTTAACTCTACTACTGCCTCATTTATAGTTTGAGGATAGCTGGTTGTATACAAACTCCATATATAATAGTAATGTGACATCAGTTAAGAGCTAATCAGTGTCTTCGTTGTCGTTGCCAGCTTCTTCTTCTTCTTATGATTTTGAAGTCAAATGCATGCAGATTTGTTGATCTTTAATCAAGAGAAGAGTCTATTATATCTAGTTGAAGAACTTGTAGTTCTTGGATGAAGCGATGATTGTTTTAAGCCCACCAATGGGTGCTAAAATCATCAACAGAACCCCCAGTACAATGCATATCTGAAAAATCATAAATCAAAATGTAAAAATCATCAAGCCAAGAAATAGACAAATATTCCAAAAAACACAAAAAATTAAGAAGAATCAAAACTAAATACAGGCATATCAAGTTAATTTGCATACCCAATTTATCCACCAAGATGTGCTGAATTTTCGGGGCTTAACAAGGACAAGCCAAATGATGCAGGGAAGCTAAACAGAGGAGGAAAAACCAATGTTTAGCAATAGGTTGGATTGATTGTTTGGAAATCTTTCAAAAAATTCAATATCCAATACGAAGAATATACAACACTAGTTTCACTTACATAATATGTTGTAGGGGCCAAAGCAAACCCCCCAAAGAATCCAAGTAGGCCACCAAAGAAAGGGAATGCAATACCAATGAACAGTGTGAGTCCTACAACCAATTAATCAAAATACACAGACTTGTCATGAAAACTCAAATTGACATGCGAATGTTCAGGACATTTGAAGGTTAGATATGTAGTTACTTTTCTTACCAACATATGAAAATCTGACAGCAACGCGAAGTGCTGTAGAAGGTCTAAATTTCAGTTGCTTCACAAAGAATGTCTCTGACATGTCAAACACAGGCATTGCATATATCTGCGCGCATTTTTTAGGCAAATTAAAACAAGGAACATAAATAGAAATTGGTAGCTAGTAAGTAGTAATCAAAATTGGGAAACAACGAGTGCACCTGGTAGCCTCCAATGACATGGACAACGACAAACATATTGGCGATTGCAATAAGCCAATTTGGTTTCTCTAGTGTGATTAGGATGTTGTCATCGACAGTGTTGCCGTAAATGTAATAGCCAACAATGGCAACTGGGAAGTAGCAGATGGCAACAATTATATATGCAACCACAACACCTTTCCACATTGGTTTCTTGGATGGTCGCTCTGGAGTTGAAGGAATTGTGGCTTGGATTTCCAGTACTACATTGTGACCAGCATAGGCAAAAGCTACATCGCCCAAGGCACTGAAGAAGTTCATTACATTTCCCCCTGTGGTTTTATCCCTAGGGCTGTAATCCACCTCCTCATGAATCCCCTTTTTAACTGCAGCTATCCAAGCAATCATCGAGTAACTGCACAAGAAGAACCGAGGGCAACGATTTACCATTGATATTAGATTTAGGACCTTATATACTTACCAACCAAATTAACATCATGTTCACTGGGGTGTTACACAAATAGAAACATAAATGCCCAGAAGAACGTACAATGTTGCAATGACAATTTTCAAATATGAAGAAAAAATTATGGATATAGTTCCAATTTGAAATACTTGAACCACAGTTAACATCATTCTTTTTGTAAATTCTGCATAGGCAAAGAATTTACCTCAAGGACATGACAGCAGCAGCCAGGGAGACACCAGAGATGGAGTTAAAGTTGGGAAGAAGAGAAAGGACAAAGTGAACGGAGCCGAAGATTATGATGAAGTATGTAGTCTTGATGGGCTTGCAGGTTGGACAAACTGATTGTTGGAACTTCTGCAAAGATTTTCCCCCTGTGACCATGTAAACGATGCACGTACCTGCCTCCACAACAAGCTGTTGGGGTATAACAATCCATAGGCCAAGCTTTTCGCCAAAAGCCGCTTGGCCTAGCTCATGGTACCTATCTAAACGTTTGCCCGGTATAATTTCATGCATCTGCACCATTTGCCATAGAGTGTACAAGGTTATCACCCATGACATAATTAGTATGGTCACTCCAGGTCCCCTGAAACATATATATATATATATATATATATATATATATATCAATTGATTAACACATGATCAATCTAATCAAAAGAATAATATTTTTTTTGGGGGGGGGGAATTAATGGGGGTGGAAATCAGAAAATAAAAATAAAAAATTGAAAAATATAAGCATACCATCCAAGTTCAGACATTGCATAGGGAAGGCTAAGAACACCAGCTCCAACCATGGCGGTAACGTTGTGAAAAGCCGAATACCACCATTTTGCATTCCTAGCGGAAGTGACTGGAAGCCAATCATCAATGGCCTTCTCCTCTGGTGTTTTTTCATTGTTCTGTGAATCGCGATTCTCCATTTTCCCTTTGATTCTGTCAAGGAAAAAAGAAAAAATCAAAGATTCAAGGGGATGAAAAAATAATAATCAAGAAGGACCCAACAATGAATTTAATCTATGTTGAGTCTTCTTTGATCGTGCAGAAGGAAGGGAACTCCTCCAATAATAACATATATACATATATAAAGAGAGATATAGAGAGTAGGAGATTCTTCATCAAAAAATAGTAAATCAAAATTTGGCATTTACACTTGCTTGGAATGAATCGTGAAAGTTGGCGGCTAATTACCTGTGTGTAACTAATTTTTGAAGGATGGACAGGTCTACCATCAGATAATCAAACTTACAAAAATATCCCTCATCTTTTCCTTAGTTGAGACAGTGAGGTTGTTGAGTTAGGCCTAAAATGGGGTGTCTTTAGTAATTTGGATCCAAAAGAGTTTTATCATAAATTGCCAAGTCAAATGCGGGAATAACCACCTACAGTATTACCGGTCGGTCTTGTCTGTTGATTTACAAACTGTGTACAATGTTTTTTCTTTTTCTATAAGGAATTAAATAAATTTTCTGTCCAGACTCATGTTGTCAAATTTATAGGTTTCAATAACAGAAAACAAAGTCTGGAATTTAAGAAATTTGGCCTAAAACAAAATAAAATTTTAAAATAAAGCTCATTATAATTCCACATTTTCGTAATCTTTGCAAATTTAACGAATCTAATTTTCCAAAAATCGGTTGTAGAAATCAAATGAAAATTTGAGTCATTGGGCCCTCTAATCATTGCTTTACTGGTATAAAATGGGGACACAAATCGAAAGGGAGCAAGATTTGTTAGGAAAACTCCCCCGATTATAATTGTTTTTGATAAATTAAATAAATCACGTCAAATAAATAATGTAATTTCATCAAATAAATTTTAACCGCAGAAAATAATAGTACGAAACACCAACTCTTAAACTAAGGGGTAAAAATCATAAATCGAGTTCTTCCAAGTTTTATAACTACAACTCAAAATATTACTATGAAATTGAAGGAATATAAGAATACATTAATTTGAGTGAAACTTCAAATTATCTCACCACCTCAAAATCTTCAAATTAATTAAATTCTTCACAAAATTAATTGATCCGAAAAGATGATAAAAAACCTCTTAATTTTCTCCCACTTTTTTCTCTGCACTCACTGTTTTTCTTCTTATTCGGTATGTCCTTCAAAGCAGCATTAACACATGGATATATACAACTCAATGACCCAATCCGAAATAGGCTTAAATTGCCACTGATCACGCCACACACACACACACACACACACACACACACACATATATATATATATATATATATATATATATATATATATATATATATATATATACTCCCTGCTTCGAAATTACCAAAGTGACATATAATATATCTTGATTCCTATGCTTAGTGTTAACGCCAAGATCTTTGATGACGTCCCAATCACGTAAGACGCCCTAATCCTGCACAGAAAACACGATCAACACCAAAAGCTTGACGGCTGGACCGTCGGGGGATAGCTCCGGCGTGAGAGTCAATACAGGTGTTCAAGGTTTAACAATGGAGGGTGTAAAAATGTCTAGTGTCTTGAGCTGGGTAGAAAGTGTATGCGTACCTTTTGTTAGGAGACCCCCTTGCTTGGTTATACTCTCACTCGGTTTTTTGTGCCACCAACCACGATCTGACACAGCCCCCTACTTCTCTCTGGTCTTAGCCGTGTGCATGCAGGTTGTCACCTTTTTTCCACTGTTCTTGCCGCCGGCCGGATAAGATCCCATCCACATTAATGATCTGCAGGCGTTTGGTCAACTGCCCTCCTCCTTTTCATCATTACCGGTCAAAGTCTTAGATATTAAAAGATCTTATGGGCCGGCCACTCGACCCAGCCCATTATTAATGGGATACAATAAAGGTAATATAAATGTTAGGCCCAATGACTATAAGACTTAGTGATAAAGGTCCACTAGGCCAATTAAACGGATGGGCCCAAATGGTCAGGCCCAATGGAAGAAATATCATGCCCCAACATTGCCCCCTAGTCTTTTATTAAACAGGATGTTTAGTGGAAGACTGACTGTAAATAGCGCGAGTCCACAAGAAGAGAGAGCCCACTGAGCGCCAGCTTACCTTGGATATCCCACCAAAGCCAAAATCAGACGTTACCCTTTCCTCTCCCTCATCATTATCCCCAATTAATGCGCCGCCCTCGGCTCTCGTGCAAATTTTGAAAAAATCATTTGTTATAAAAGCCGCTGCCCATTCTCCTTGGAGGGTTCTCTGCCATTTCGAATTCATAAGAGCTTATTGTCTTCTCCTCCTCAAATCTCTTCACTTTCTCTGTAAGTTCTCAACAATGGCATCTCAGAATCCTGATACCAGTTCTCCCCTCCGTGTCGCCCCCATCTCCACCGTAACCCCTCACCCCAATCCTGACAAAGAGGTCCCGGGCTCAAGCCCCCAAATCAATGCCGCGAGTAAGGGAGCTCCGTCCATGGAACCACTCCCCAACCCATCTGAATTTTTCCAGAACGAGGAAGACTTTCCTCATGCCAACACCCCTTCCTCCGTGAATGAAACTGAGCTCTGCAACATCAGATCTCGCTATCAGATCCCGGATACCCACAGGGTACGGATAGCGGCTCCTCACGAAAGGATGTATCAGCGTCCCGATGGCTGGATCGCCGTTCCGACAACCTTTCTGGAGAAGGGGGTGAGGTTCCCTCTTCACGCCTTTTTGATCACCCTTTTAGGGTTTGTTGGAGTGGGGTTCGCCCAACTGGTGCCGAACTCGTACATCCACATACTGGCTTATATAGCCTTCTGCTTCGAGATAGGAGTTCCTCCTGCTGTGGATTCCTTCTTCACCCTCTTCTCCGTGGGGAAATCACGGGAGAAAGGCTTCAAGGTGCTAAGTAAGATAGCCCCCAAGCCCAATGCCAGGATCGAGAAGCGGTCTCTGATGGACACTCCTTCGAGCAACCGAGGATGGCATAACAAATGGTTCTTCGTCAACGGGCCCGAAATCTCTTCTGTTCCTGACTGGACCACTTCTGATCGCGTCTCTGCAGACTTCGGAGACATATCCGAGGAGCGCATAAGAGAAATGACGCGCATCATAGAGAAGATACCTCTGAAGGAGTGGAGCTTCGGTCTCCTGGGCAAACAAGCTTGGTTGTATGACCACAAGTTGTCCCTCATCAAGCCGACTTCGACCGATCGGAGGGATTTGGATAGGTACCTTTCTGGCAAGCCTTCATCCCCTTCCACTGAAGTTCCCCAAGAAGAACTTCCGGCCTCGGAGGCCCAGGATGCAGAGGTCTCCCGTGGATCAGAACCTGCCGAGGAGCCTAGCCGACCTCGACAGAAGAAGAGGGCGGTTCGGAAAGTCCGGTCAAATCCTCAAGGAACTCAATCAACTTCTACAGCGAGTCTGATTGATTTGCCTGCGACCGAGCGAATGCAGGCTCTACGGATAAAGAAAAGGAGGACTCACGTGACTCCTCTGTCTGCCGATGAGCTTCGAGTTCCTCGTCCTGCTGCAGTCGAGCCTCCCCCCGTCATCCCTGTGGAGATCCACGTTTCAGAAGATGAGCTCGAAAACTTGAATGAGTCTCCTCTTCTGTCTCGTAAAAGGAAGCAGTCCTCCGAGGATCAACCAGCACCGCCTCCTGAACCATCAGTGCCTTCTCCGCCAAGACCCTCTTCCTCTACCTTCCGGCGAGAAGCTGCGTCTTCTCCCACTGTATGGCCTGATTTTAACGAGAACTTTCCTTTTCAGCTGTTCGACTCCTTTGTTCGGGAGACCGATGACCATCGGTTCGGAAACAGTTCGATCAGGGATTTGATCGAAGAGGGCATGAGTTACCAAGCTAAGGTGAGTTGGTTCAATTGAAATATTTAGGAATCATCTGTTTCTTCTACTAACTCACTTTAAATGTCCGCAGGCAAATGCTGTCTTCGGGAGACTTCTTCCCCGATACAGAGAGTCTGAAGCCGAAGAAGATGCGGCCAGGCGAGAGATGGCTACTATGGCTTCTGCTCTGGAGAGGGAAAGAAGGGCTCATGGTATCACTATCTTCAATAAAGAAGGCCTTCAGAAGGACTTAAATAAGTTGAAAGAACAGTTGGAGACATCCGAGGCCACCCATCAGCTGACCGTTACTTCGAACATAGACCTGGTTCGTCGGAATGAGGTTCTTGTTGGGAAGAACGAGACGATGGTGAAGACCAATAAGAGCTTGGCTATACAAGTACACGACCTTGAGGCCAGGGATCTGAGACATCTGAAGGAGCGGGCAAAACTCGAAGAGGAGCTCCGCGAACTTCGGGCTCTGAGAGACTTGGGTCCTCCTCTAACCGGAGATCTCCGGAGGGAAATCCAACAAGAATACCGAAAATCTGCTGAGCTGAACGAGGAGATCATCCAGATGTTCTCGGATGGGTACGACGAATGCCGAAGCAAAGACAAGTCAAGACTTGTTGCCGCCAAGGTTGAACCGACTATCCTGGACTCTTCGGAAGACGAAGTCGATCTCTGAAGATGGTTTTCTTTCCCCTAGCTGTAGGATTTTTGTAAAGCTCCTATCGCTTTGTAAACATCATTGTGTAAATAAAATATCAGTGTTATCGGTATCATCCTTTATGACTTCGGTTTTCACTGTTTACCAGCACTTCAATATGGATTTAATTTGAAAAATGTACAAGCTCCTCCGTGGGCCTAACTTTAAACTGTTAATTAGCAACTAAGCAAGTCGTATAACAGGTAAGACGAAGCTAAATAACATGGCCTTCCGAACTCAACACTTAGAACGATTTAGGCAATAATAATAAAGTAAGGGAATACTTATTCGTTACCGAAGTGTGAGGTAGATGCCGCGAGGAATCGGACGAAGTCTGAATGACGATGCTTGCCTACCCCGAAGGGCCTGATAAGGTTCTTAGGATCACCGGACGGTGCGGTTATCATCGAATGATCGACAAGTCTGTCCGAACCTTTTAGCTTTGGTGGCCATTGATTTTACCACCCTTGGTAAAAAACAATATAGGATCCAGGATTTGACTACCGCACGGGGTATCAAATAGATTGGCTGCCATCGAATGGCCAGCGAGTCCTACCATACCTCCTTACTTCGGTGACCATTGATTTTACCACCCTTGGTAAAAAACAATATAGGATCCAGGATTTGACTACCACACGGGGCATCAAATAGATTGGCTGCCATCGAATGGCCAGCGAGTCCTACCATACCTCCTTACTTCGGTGACCATTGATTTCACCACCCTTGGTAAAAATCAATATAGGATCCAGGATTTGACTACCACACGGGGCATCAAATAGATTGGCTGCCATCGAATGGCCAGCGAGTCCTACCATACCTCCTTACTTCGGTGACCATTGATTTCACCACCCTTGGTAAAAATCAATATAGGATCCGGGATTTGACTACCACACGGGGTATCAAATAGATTGGCTGCCATCGAATGGCCAGCGAGTCCTACCATACCTCCTTACTTCGGTGACCATTGATTTCACCACCCTTGGTAAAAATCAATATAGGATCCGGGATTTGACTACCACACGGGGTATCAAATAGATTGGCTGCCATCGAATGGCCAGCGAGTCCTACCATACCTCCTTACTCCACTGTGACATTAGGACAGATGCGAAGATCAGTTGTGAAAAAAGTGACTTTTTATTGATGATGAACGGTTATGTACAGACTCCCAGTGGACTGACTTGGTTTCTATTGAAAGTACTTTCGGAGCCTGCCTGCGTGCCATGTGTTCTGAATTTCGGATCCATCCAAGGCCTTCAGTCGATATGTCCCGGGCTTTGGTACTTCGACCACTTCATACGGTCCTTCCCAGTTCGGCATCAACTTCCCAGTGTTCTGCGGTGTAGATGCTTCGGCCTCTCTGAGAACGAGGTCTCCCACCTCGAATCTTCGGAGCTTTACCCCTTTGTTGTAGTGCTTGGCGACTCTTCTTTGGTAGGCTGCTAACTTGATCATAGCCATTTCTCTGACTTCCTCTAGCAGGTCCAAATTGGCTTTTAATCCCTCGTCATTGTAGATCTCACTGAACTGACTAACTCGAAGGCTTGGAGATCCAATCTCAACTGGGACTAAGGCATCAGTGCCGTAGGCCAGTCTGAAAGGCGAGTCCCCTGTTGTTGTCCTCGGCGTAGTCCTATAAGCCCACAATACGCTGAGCAGTTCTTCCGGCCATCTTCCTTTGGCTTCGTCCAATCTGCGCTTGATCCCGTTTAAGAGTGTTCTGTTAGTCACTTCGACCTGCCCGTTCGATTGCGGATGAGCAACTGAAGTCTTCCTGTGCTGAACTCCCAGTTCCTTCAGAAAGCCTTCAAATTTTGATCCCACAAACTGACGTCCGTTGTCTGATATCACCACTTGAGGGATCCCGAAGCGAAACACTACGAATTCTTTTATAAATTTCAGACACTCCTGTTCCGTTATCAGCCGAAGTGGTTTCGCCTCGACCCATTTAGTCATGTAATCAATAGCGACGATGACGAAGCTGACCTGCCCCTTAGCCTTCGGTAACGGACCCAGTATATCAACCCCCCAGACAGCGAAGGGTATAGGAGATAGAATCGAGTATAGCTCTTCCGGTGGCTGATGCGGGATCGGACTGTTGAGCTGACATTTATCACATTTTTTCACGTATTCCGTAGCCTCCTTGAAGATCGTTGGCCAGTAGTACCCCTGCCGAAGAACTTTGTATGCGAGCGACTTAGCCGCCATGTGATCACCGCAGATACCCTCATGAACTTCCCGAAGGGCGTACTCTGCTTCGGACGGGACCAGACACTTCAATAGTGGTGACGAAAATGCCCTCCGATAAAGATCCCCATCAATGAGAACGAAGTTGGCACTTTTATATTTGACCTTTTTTGCTAACATCTGATCCGAAGGAAGGACGCCATCTGCCAAATAATTGATGTAGGGAGTCATCCAGCAGTCAGGTCGCTCGATACACATCACGGAGTCATGTTGAACGCTAGGCTGCTGTAAGACCTCCAGATAGACTGACCCATTGAAAACGACAGCATCGGTAGTGGCCAACTTTGATAATGCATCGGCAATAGAATTATCGTTACGCTCTATGCCTTGAAATTCGTGAAAAGCAAAGTATCGGAGTCTGTCTTTCAACTCTGCCAAGTACCTGATCATCCTCGTTCCCCGAGCTTCATATTCTCCTGATAACTGCTTGACGACCAACTGAGAATCACTGTAGATACTCAGCTTCTGGACTTCTAGGCTCTTCGCCAGCCGAACCCCAGCTAGAACGGCTTCATACTCGGCCTCGTTGTTAGTCGCCTTAAACCCGAATCTAATGGCTTGTTGTACCTTGAACCCTTCCGGACTGGTCAGAATAATCCCTGCTCCACTGACATTTACTGTGGAAGACCCATCTACATACAGTGTCCATGCATTCTGACCGTGCTGAAGAAGTGTAACAGTTCGATCGGATGTCCCCGCTTCTGGTGACTCGGCATCTGCCTCGGTAAAAGAACATTCTACCACAAAGTCTGCCAAAGCTTGTCCCTTGATAGCAGTTCGGGGATGGTATTCGAGGAAAAACTGGGACAATTCCATGGTCCATGCTGCTAATCTCCCCGAAACCTCCGGCTTGCCCATTACCTTTTTCAGTGGTTGATCTGTGTAGACGATCAGGAGCCTACCCTGAAAGTATTGCCGAAGCTTTCGGCTAGCAATTACTAAAGCAAAGGCAATCTTTTCAATATTTGGATACCTGGTCTCGGCGTCTCGTAGGACGTGACTGACGTAATAGACCGGGTGCTGCTTTCCGCTGATCTCCCGAATCAACACCGCTCCAACGGCTAAGGGACTTGCTGCAAGGTAGAGATATAAGGTTTCTTTCGGAGTGGGTTTTACCAATAAGGGAGCAGAGGACAGATAGGTCTTTATGCCTTGGAAGGCTTCTTCACAGGGCGAGGTCCATTGGAAAGTTTTAGCGTTCTTCGGCCCCTTCAGTGTGTCGAAGAATGGCAGACACCTCTCTGCGGATTTGGACATGAACCTCCTCAGAGCTGCAATCCTACCGGTCAGGCGTTGGACATCTTTAAATGATTGAGGAGTCTTCATGTCAAGGACTGCTTGAATTTTCTCCGGATTAGCTTCGATGCCCCTCTGACTGACCAGATATCCCAAGAACTTTCCCGCACCGAGGCCGAAGGTACACTTTGCGGGATTAAGCCTCAATTTGTGATGTCGGACAGTCTGAAAACATTCCTCCAGATCATCCAAATGCTTCTGAACATGCATGCTTTTAACGATCATATCGTCCACATAAACCTCCATGTTCTTTCCCAGCTGCTTGTGGAAGATAAAATTCATCATTCTTTGGTAGGTTGCTCCAGCATTTATAAGACCAAAGGTCATCTTCTTATAGGCGTATACCGAACGGTGTGTGATGAATGCTGTCTTCGGGACATCTTCCCTACACATAGAAATTTGATGATAACCTGAAAAAGCATCCATAAAGCTTAGTAAAGCGTAACCTGAAGTTGCATCAATAAGTTGATCAATATGGGGTAAAGGATAAAAGTCCTTTGGGCAAGCTTTATTTAGGTCGGTGTAATCAATGCAAACTCGCCATTTCTGGTTCTGCTTCTGTACCAACACTACATTGGCCATCCACTGTGGGTAGTCGATCTCAAAAATAAAATCAGCAGCCAACAGCTTTGCGATCTCTTCGTCAATTATCTTCTGTCGCTCGGGTGCGAAGATCCGTCTCTTTTGCCGAACAGGCTTCTTCGAGGGATCTACCTCCAATCGATGCTCAGCAACCTTTCTGCTAATCCCAGGCATGTCCTTCGGTTCCCATGCAAAAATGTCCGCATAGCTGCGAAGGAGTTCCATAAGATTCGTCCGAAGAGGCTCTGGTAGGCCCAAACCGATTTTCACCGTCTTGTCCGCCTTCCCGAGGATCAACTCAATCTCCTCCGTCTCCCCCGCAGGTGTTACCAAGGGCTCGGAACTGCTTTCAGTGAAGGGCTCGATCTCGATGGCCATGGTTTGTTTCTGTTTGCTAACCCCTACTCCGGAAGAGATGCACGCATTCCGGTAACAGCGTCGGGCTAGATCTAAATCCCCAGCCACCTCTCCGACTCCGTGCGCTGTAGGGAACTTGATTTTGAAATGGGGGATGGAGGTCACGGCTTGGAGAGCCGTCAGGGTAGGTCTTCCCAGTATGGCGTTGTAAGCCGAATCTACATGCACAACATAAAATTTACACATTATTTCCGCCTGCTGAGGGGCTGTGCCGAAGACCACTGGGAGTTCGATAGTGCCTGCAACTTTGACCGGATCGTTGCTGAAACCGTAGAGAGGAGCCTCCTGCCCAACTTCCATCTTCCGCCCTTCAAGATGCATTCTTTGATATGCATGGGCGTACAGAATATCCACTGAAGACCCGTTATCTATCATCATACGCTTCATGTCTACTGGGCCCACTTGCGCGGTGATCACTAATGCTCCTTCATGTGGATCAATGGGTTCCAAAGGATAGTCCGCGTCTGTAAAAGATATAATAGTTCCGGGAAACGGTCTATCCATCTTCGGAGAGGCACCTGATATGGACATAACCGAATCTAGATACCCCCTTCTCTTCCTTCCTACCAATTTCCCCGCCGTTCCCCCAGTTATTACGTCGATGACATGCCGTGGTGGCGGGTTCGGGACGGGCTGCACAGGAGGGTCCGTTTGAACCGTCCGAACGGTGCGGTCGGCTTCTTGGCGACTCTTTTCGGCCACATATTGGACTAACAGACCGCTCTGGATCTTTCTTTCCACAAAATCCTTCAGATTACAACACTCATTGGTGCCATGGCCTGCGGCTTGATGATAGTTACAATATTTTCGAGGGTTGCCCTGCCCGGTCCTATAGTTGTCCCTCGGTGGCTCAAAGAACGGCTGGTTCCGGATTTGGTCTAGAATCACCGATCTGTCCGTGTTCAGTTTGGTATAAACCTTATTCACCTTTGGGGCCGAAGCGGGCGGACGAGTATCTCCTTGTCGCCACGAGTTGTTGGACTTCTTGGAACGACTCTCCGATCTATCATTGTACCCCCCAGTCTTCTTCGGATCATCTCGGGTTCTAGGGGCATCTGCCTCCTTCATCTGTTCCGTAGAGGAACGCTTCAAGCTACTCATAGCCTCTTCCACAACGATATAACCTTCGGCCTTATCGAATGCCTCTGCCAGGCTCTTCGGGTGATTGAACATCAACTTCTTCACCAGCTTCTCCGACTTTACTAGGTCCAGACCGTTCTGAAACAAACCCACGGCTTGGAGATCGTTCAAATCTGACACCTGGCCAACGGCTTCTCGGAACCTCTTCACATACTGCCCCAAAGACTCATCGGTGTATTGCCTGACCTGTGCCAAAGAGCCCGTGGGCTTCCCTCTCCTTCGGTTACTCCCAAAACGAGCATGGAACTTATCGCAGAGTTCGGACCATGAGGAAATTGAATCTGCCGGTAAATTTCCCATCCACTGCCTCGCGTCCTTTCTCAACGTCGTAACAAACATATGGCACTTAGCAGCGTCAGTGAAATCGTAGTAGTCCATCAACCGGTCAAATGCTTGGCTATGGTCGTAAGGATCTCCCGAACCATCGTAACTTTCCATGTGAGGCAACTTCTTAGAGGTGTCCGCCTTCTCCTTAAGAATGTCCGAGGAAAACGGGGATGCTTTCTTCCCCGGAGTGTTCTTCACTTGCTGGACCTCGGCCAACTGCTTCTGGAGTGCCTTCAGTTCTTTTACGAGGTACTCTACTCCTTCCGGCTGCGACGACACTCCCTTCTCCGACGACTCTCTCTTTCTTGGAGTAGGTCGGTCGTTGATCATAATACCCCCAACCTCCGAAGGACTCTCGCGACGACGGTCTTCTGAGCGAAGTACCCGACTTTCGGGTGTACGGCCCCCGGACCTGCTTCGCCTCTGGGTCCGACGACTGTGGTGGGAATGCGTGACAATGAGTGCCCTCTCCATGCTCTCTGGAGTTCGTTCTCTGGATCGGCCTTTCCTACCACTTCGGGTCTGCCCTGCAGGGACGTCACGACGGAATGCTTCCTTCGATCTTCGAGGAGTAGGGCTCCTCGATCTTTCTCTCTCCCGATGTTGGCTTTGAAACCCACGTTCTGACTGAACCGGCTCCTTCCCGCTGCGATGCACACGCCTTTCAGACTGGACGTAACTCGATGCTTCATCCCTCAACTCCTCCATCCGGGACATCTGCTCGGCTATATCCTGCCTCTGCTTCATGAGTGACTCCATGGCCCTATCGGCCTCTTCCGCCATCTTAGCCAATCGGGAGGTCTTCTCGTCGTGGTCTAACTGTTTCCGGCCGCGACCGGATTCCTTATCCGTCGTGAAGATTAACTTTCTTTTAGCTTTGCCCACGGCTCTTGGACGAGAGTTTCCATGTGACCGCTTGGAGGCTGTGCTAGCATGAGCACTTAGTGTGGGCCTCAAACGATCTCTAACAGAAACTCGTGGTGGTGAGTCACCAACAGTCATCGGTTGTCCTTCAGGCGTGTCTGCTCTGCTCCTCTCCATCCTGAGAGCGTGGAACAAATAAATGTTTGTGATTGAAAGCTCTGAAACACTAGAACTCAGCCCTCCTTCTAGCGCCAATGTTAACGCCAAGATCTTTGATGACGTCCCAATCACGTAAGACGCCCTAATCCTGCACAGAAAACACGATCAACACCAAAAGCTTGACGGCTGGACCGTCGGGGGATAGCTCCGGCGTGAGAGTCAATACAGGTGTTCAAGGTTTAACAATGGAGGGTGTAAAAATGTCTAGTGTCTTGAGCTGGGTAGAAAGTGTATGCGTACCTTTTGTTAGGAGACCCCCTTGCTTGGTTATACTCTCACTCGGTTTTTTGTGCCACCAACCACGATCTGACACAGCCCCCTACTTCTCTCTGGTCTTAGCCGTGTGCATGCAGGTTGTCACCTTTTTTCCACTGTTCTTGCCGCCGGCCGGATAAGATCCCATCCACATTAATGATCTGCAGGCGTTTGGTCAACTGCCCTCCTCCTTTTCATCATTACCGGTCAAAGTCTTAGATATTAAAAGATCTTATGGGCCGGCCACTCGACCCAGCCCATTATTAATGGGATACAATAAAGGTAATATAAATGTTAGGCCCAATGACTATAAGACTTAGTGATAAAGGTCCACTAGGCCAATTAAACGGATGGGCCCAAATGGTCAGGCCCAATGGAAGAAATATCATGCCCCAACACTTAGAATTAGGATCTCTCCTAAATTGGAGTTAAAATGAGATAGAATGCGTTAGATTTAAATTGGAGATCATGATAAAGAATATATAAAGAATAGACACTCTTCGTAATCCTCCTACTTCTGATTGGCTTCGGCTCACGTGATGACCAAGTCAAAATTCAACTCTAAGTCCAACTCAATTTGGAAAAAATAACCAAGTTAAATTAAAAATATTCCTAATTTAAATAAAAAAAAAATCATGGGTTTGGACCCCACAAATCCAACAAGATTATAGATAATTATATTTAATACTCCCTCCGTTCCTAATTATTTGACGTTTTAAAGTTTTTCATTTGTCCCTAATTATTTGGCGTTCTAAGAAAATTAATGACAATTTTTCCAAAATTACCTCTCATTACTCTCCCTATTTTTTTGATCCTATAAACTCTTTCTTTCTCCTTATTCCAACAAAACTTTCATTATCCCAACAAAACTTTTCTGTATATTATGAGGGAGAGAGTAGATAATTTTTAAAGAATTTGATACATTTTTTTATGAGGATGGATGGAGAGAGAGACCAATGAGTAAATGAGACATGAAAGTTTTTTTAGGAGATAATTATAAAAAAATGTGTGAGAGAAAGTATGAATAACTATGATAAATAATGATTTAAGGGTATTATAGACAATTGAGTATTATATTTAATGTTTTTCAGTCATTATCTTAATTCTTGTATCCACCTCGAAAACATCAAATAATTAGGGAGTGAGGGAGTAATTAGGTTCATGTTAGGCCACCTCTGCTCTACCACAAACAGTTCATGTGAAATTTAAAACCAAACGGAATATATTCTATTTTGCCTATATAGGTTAGGTAACAAATGAATCAAGTTTTAGAATAATACTAGGTACATACGAAAGTCTGTTAGGTACATACGAAAGTCTGTTGGTCTATTTCCAAGATTACTTACTGTTTTGTTTTGTTCTGTTTTTAATACTAGTATCACGACGATACCAAGAAGCTAACTAAAACAGTCGTTGCAGTGGGTTCCTCGGGCCTAACCGAAAGAAATTTGTATGCCATGCCATGCCATGGGAGGTATAGATATCAATTCTTGTTAATGGATTTGAAATCTAAATGAAGAAATAGTTGTATATACACGATGGTTACAGGAAAGGGAAACCAAACGTTTGATATTTCTGTTTCAGAGAATTCCTACAAGTTTCAATGGTTATTACACTATAAATCTACTTGACTACAGACATCAAATTAGCCTAAAGGGACGACAGTAAGAAAGCTTACGAGTACCAGGGGTGGAGCAGAAGAAAATTTGTATCTCCCCCCAAACTACAACTCATAATACTTGCAAAAAAGGGATTAAAGTGATTGAAGAATCCAACGTTTGTTGTTTTGATGAGCTTGTCGTGTGCAGCGAACTGAATCCTCCACAGTAAGGCCTTGTGCTCCAAAACAGAAGTACTGGTTCATCAATCTCTTATGCTTGCGATTCTTTTGTGATTTTTCTCCATTAACTGAAGAATTTGAGAAATAAGGTCCAAAACCATCATTTTCAAAATCAATACCCTTTTGCTTATCTAATGAAATAGGAGATGAAATGGATGATTCTGAAAAATGACTTGAAGGTGATCCAACATCTAATTGTGGTGTGACCTGAAGCACACCGTGCATTAGGCCTGAAGCAAACTTCTTTTTGGTGGATGGACTTGGAAGGTTACTCCGAAAAGGAAGTATCCTCTTGTTGTTTAGGAGGGAGGAATGTTTTGAAAACCTCTCTCGAAGTGATACCTGACTGTATTTCAGAGCTCCATTAATACAGTTTGATTCTAAAGAATCATCATCTCCAATATTTTCACTATCATCAGCTTTTCTATCTTTTCTCTTTGGCCATTGGAGCAGTATCTTTAGGTGCCTTGCAGCATAATTTACTGAACCGAACCTCTTGTTCTCCAATGAGCTTCGCCTATCCAGTGAATCGTAATGACTAAGTTCATCTGAGCACGTATCATATTCTGTGCTTGGAGGGTCACAAGTGATGTGGTATGCATTCTTAGCATCTGTGTATAAAACTATTATTTCTGCATCAGGAACTCTGAAAGAAGTACCAGGGCTTCCCCCTATACCTTGCAATTTAAGATGGGAAACAAGGGAACTTCTTGTCATATAATCTTGATAATTAATGGAGATCCCTCCGGCTGAAATCAACTGCTTGGTTAGAATTTCAGAAGATGCTGATCTTGGCCGTTGCTTGAGTAGATCTAGTGGGGTCATGCCATCAGCATCACGAATATTCAAATTAATTTCCGGGACAGTCATGAGGAGTTCCACCAGATCAGAGTGAATGTTCTCAATCACAGCCATGTGAAGAGCTGTTCTTCCATCATTATTCCTTACATTGATGATATCTTGCATATTCACAAATTTTCCACATACCAGCTGCTTCATGAGCTCTATTTGGCGGTCAACTCTACGGAAACCAGGGGTTCGAAAACCAGCCACAACCATATGAAGAAAAGTGTCTCCATAATTGTTTGTTAAGGAGGTAGATGATGGAAATGTAGAAATTAAAACCTCTACCACAGCTAAGTAACCCCTATAAGCAGCCACATGCAATGCAGTGTTCCCTTGTTTATCCTTGGAGTTAATAATGTCATGGGATGCCAGAAGATCTTTAACTACCTGCTTGAAAGAAGACGGTTTAAAAAAAACAGAAGTAAAATTTTGCAGGTGCTCTGAAAAGGTTGGATTATTGAATGCAATCATGAATAATAAGCAGAAATTGCACATAATATGAAGTATATATAATTAAGTTAGCTCCCCAAACTCAGGAAAGGCATGCCAGTCATGTTATTCCCACACCTTAGAGGGGGAGCTAGTAGCATTAGTGAACTTTACAAAAGCTAAGGATTTGAAGGCTGAAGCCCCTCTAGACATCCTTTGAAATAACATTTAACTTTACTCTATTACAACGCCATATAGTGTATACAGGAAATAGGATAACCTTAATTGAAAATGTTGATTAACAAGGCACATTAGGCCAAAAATAAGTGGATTTTACAAGTATTTTACCATTCAATCCCACATTCCCACTACATGTCACTTTCCAATGTTCCCCCACAAAAATATTGCTTGAAACATAGTCAGTTCAGTAACATGTTCTTGGTTATGCTATTTCTGCTATTATGTACTTGTAAAGGAAGGCACTAGGTGTAAACGCCAAGATCTTTGGTGACGTCCCAATCACGTAAGACGCCCTAATCCTGCACAGTAAACACAGTCAACACCAAAAGCTTGATGGCTGGACCGTCGGGGGATAGCTCCGGCGTGAGAGTCAGTACAGGCCGTTCAAGGTTTAACAATGGAGGATAAAATATCTAGCGTCTCAAGAGAGATAAAAAATCGTGGGTCGTGTGTATGCGTACCTTTTCTTAGAGACTTCCTTGCTAGGTTATACTCTCTTGCCTGGTTTATCGTGCCACCAACTCTTATCTGACACAGTTCCCTATCCCTCACTGATCCCAGTCGGATTCATGCAGGTTGTCACCTTTTTTCTACTGTGCATGCCGCCGGCCGGATAAAATCCCATCCACATTAATGATTTTCAGACTTTTGGTCAACAACCTTCCTTTTTCATCATTACAAGTCAAAGATAGAGATATTAAAAGATCTAATGGACCAATCCATTGACCCGGCCCAATATTAATGTGAAAATTAGGCTCAATCTTCAAGATCCAATAAGGAAGATCCAATAGACTAATTGGATAGTTAAACCCAATCCACAAGGCCCAATATGAGAAATATCATGGCCCAACATTGCCCCCTAGTTTTTTATTAAACATAATTTTTTAATAGAAAACTATGAATGGTCCATGATAAGGGGTGATTAAGACATACCCGATTTGATCCATAAGTTAAAGCAGAGGATGTCCGGATATCCAACGTAAAAGACCTAAACAGTTAAGGATTAAATTTGAAAAAGATGGGCTGAAAACCGGAAGTCCAAACGAGAGGCCCAATTTGATAAAATATCTGAGGATTAACCCGAACGCTCCCCATTCGAATTCTTATCATTGCCAGAAATTAAATGTGCCGCCTTCGTAATTCGTGTAACCGTCAGTATAAAAGGTAAACTTTACCAAATTTGACAGTTTTACCTGCCAATTTGAATTTCAGACCTTTGAGCTCTTTTCTTCCTTCCACAGCTTTCTTCACCTTCTCTGCAAAATACGATCGATGGCAACCCCTAGCACTAGTCAAAATTCTCCAATTCGGGCGACTCCTATTACAGCCATTCCACCAAACCCAAACTCCGGCAAAGAAGCCTCATCCTCCCATCTGACAACTGCAATTTCTAGTAAGGATCCGGTAATGAAACCCCTTTCCAACCCTTCCGCATTCTACAGGAGTAAAGAACGGTATGCACATGCCAATATTCCGTCGACAATCACAGAGATTGACCTGAAGAGGATTCGCACTCGCTGCCATATTCCGGATACCCATCTGGTGAGAGCTCCCCGATCTGAAGAGTGAATGTACCAACGTCCTGAAGGATGGACGGCTGCTCCAGTGACCATCCTGGAGAAGGGAGTTCGGTTTCCTCTCCATGCTTTCATAGTGACCCTCTTAGGGTTTCTGGGTGTTGGGTTCGCCCAATTGGTGCCGAATTCTTATATTCATATCCTAGCGTTCATCGCTTTCTGCCATGAATTAGGTATAGAGCCTACACTCGACTTCTTCTTTACAGTATATAAGATCGGTCAATCCAGAGAGAAAGGATTCAAAGCCATAAGCAAACATTCCTCGAAGACAGGGGAGAAATTCGAGAGACGTTCGTTGGTGAACACCCCCTCTAGTAATAGGGGATGGCACGAAAAATGGTTTTACGTCAAGGGACCTGAAATTTTCTCCTTACCGAACTGGGCCACTGATGAGAAGATCTGTGCCGATTTTGGAGACGTTTCCGAAGAACGCGAGGTTGAAATGATGGAACTGTTTGACAACTTCCCGAAGGAAGAATGGAAATACGGAATTCTTTCTAAGCAAGCGTGGTTATACGACCACAAATGTAAGTGATTGGAAAATACTCAGGACACTAGAACTCAGCCCTCCTTCTAGCGCCAATGTTAACGCTAAGATCTTTGGTGACGTCCCAATCACGTAAGACGCCCTAATCCTGCACAGTTAGGAGTGGGCAAATAAATCGGTTTTTTCGGTTTTTGGGCGAACCGGCCCGGTCCGAACCGGCCGGTTCGGTATAAATATAAACTGGTTCAGTACCGGTCCAAAAAATCGGTATATACCGGTTAAACGGTACCGGTTTCGGGACATGGTTTTCTTTAATCGGTATAAACTGAACCGCACCGGTTATACCAGTTATTTACTTAATTACTAAATTCAGACTCACTTCACTCTCAGTCTTTCACTTTTCACTTTCCAAATAGATCTAGGGTTTGGTTTTTCTCTCGTTCGCTTCAGTCTTCTTCACAGCTCAACCATCTCTGCGACTCTACCTACTCCATCTACGAATTACGATCCTCTCACTCTCAAGCTCTCGACTCTCCCTCCTCTGGGCTCCGGCCACCGTTATCGTCTCTCTCTCTCAGGCGAGACCCAACCTCCGTTGTCGCGTCGCACCTTTGCCTCCTACAGAGAACAGACTACAATCCTACTCGGTTACTCCAGAGTCCAGACTCCAAATTCCAACTTTATCTTAGGTAATTTATGTTTTTCAATACAAAAAGAAAAGCTTAATTTGTTGGGTTTTATCTTCTGTGAATTAATAGTGCTTAATAGTATTTATTTGGATGCGTAAATTAGGAAAAGGGGATATCAGGAGTTTGTGACAATTTTTTTAAATAAAAATAAAATTTTTATATTTTTTTGCCTAAATAAATTGCACACGTTGTTGACTATTTTTCAATTAATAACTGTTGCTCATTTTTTATTTCTTTAATATTTAGTTGAACATTTATATGGGTGCTTAGATTATTTTGTTAGTAGATTTATTGGATTTTATTTGTTGTGATGGAGGTTTGTTTTCCTGAATGAATGGGTTTGTGGGTTCTTGCTTTATTTTTGTTCTGCAGACTGCAGTTGCTTTGTTTGGTTGATGAGAAATTTAGGAAAACAAAAGATGGAGAGGTTTTTTGGAGTTCTGCAGTTTTGATTGTGCACTGACTCCCATGGCATGTGGTTTTCTTGGTTTATAGAGTTCTGCAGTTTTGATTGTTGATTAATTTTTGATTGAAAAATCTTAAAATTATGTTTAATTGTTTGTATGCTTGTAAATTAAGATTTTGAAAATGTATTTTCATTCTCTCTTTTGATTAACATGCATGTTTAATTGTTTGTTTGTGTTTTTATGTACAGTGATGGAAAATATGGATAATAGTATACCAATATCATCCGATGCAAATCCAATCCAAGTCCCAAGCAATGGAGGAGGCGAGACACGCGAAACACAAAAGCAAAATGAAGTTGAAGCGATTGAGCAAATAATCGGTAAGACTCGTGCTACTATATGGGAACATTATATAAGGTTTAAGCTAAATGATGAAATAAAGGCAAAGTGCAATTATTGTGGTCAAGTTTTAAAAGTCGACTCGGGAAAGAATGGGACAAGTGGTTTAAAAAATCACAATGCAAAATGTAAATTGTACCCTCCTAATATTCAATTAAAGGAAAGACAACAATCACTATTAAATTTTCCACAATCAAGTATTAATGAAGGGGGTCAAGAGTTAGAAGGGGAATCAACCAATAATGTTTGTTTATATAGTTTTCATTTATAATGTTTATATGTTAATGACTTTCTTTAACTATTTTTATTTTCTTTTGATCTTAGAATTTGCAGAAGTTTTGGAAATGGATGGTGGAATTTAATAGAAATTTGGCACTTGACAGTTTTTACATCAAATGGATAACAGGTTTTTTTAAACTTGGGTTGTTTCAAGTTTCAAGTTTTTTGTTTTATATCACTTGGTAATATCCTCACTGATTCAGAATTGCTAATTGTGAAAAATGAATTGAAGGAATGTGTATTATTGATATCATACACATTTATTTATTTGTGAAAGAGTAGAGCATTATTTGGTTTGTTTGTTGGTATGGTAAATACTAAATAGCCACATTTGGTTTGTTTGTTGGTATGGTAAAAATAAGCAACAAGATAGCTAGAAAAAAAAAAGTACTCTTTTATTTGTTGGAGAAAGTAAATAGTAGTATTTGGTTTGTTTGTTTGTTGGTTTTCTGATCAGTTAGTGCTTATTTGTATTTAGAAAAGTACTCTTTTATTTTGACTGAAATCTTTCTACTTTAAATGCAGCAGTGTGGTCAATGCATTTATTGGAACCGCTGTCAGTGATGTGGCCTGCTGGTCTGATGGTCTGCTGTTAATCTTTCTTCTCTGTTACTCTGCTTGTTGCTCTGCTGCTGTTAGTTTGGACTTTGGACTTTAGAGTGCATTTGATTACTCTGCTTGTTACTCTGCTGCTGTTAACTCTGTTACTCTGATTATGAACTGCTGTGCTGTCTGTTAGGCTTGCTGTTATTTGTAATAATGTTATCATAACACTCTTTCTTTATGTCAAGTTTTAATCTTGGATTGTAGTTGTGTAAACTGTAAGGAAATCATGGACTTGTGTTACTCATTTGGATCAGTTGAATCATGAATGTGCTTGGAAGTTGAATCAGTTAAATGTTATTGTAATATGCTACTATGGATTTTTTTAAACTTTTCATGGAAGCAGGGTTAAAAAGCAATCGGTACAAAATTAGGTTCAAACCGGTACCGAACCGGTTCTGGACCGGCTAACCGGTTCGGTAAACCGGTACCGGTATCGGTATCCAATTTAGACTGAATTCGGTAACAGGTTTGGTTCGGTTCGGAACGGTTCGGTCCGGTTAATTACCCGTGCCCACCCCTATGCACAGTAAACACAGTCAACACCAAAAGCTTGACGGCTGGACCGTCGGGGGATAGCTCCGGCGTGAGAGTCAGTACAGGCCGTTCAAGGTTTAACAATGGAGGATAAAATATCTAGCGTCTCAAGAGAGATAAAAAATCGTGGGTCGTGTGTATGCGTACCTTTTCTTAGAGACTTCCTTGCTAGGTTATACTCTCTTGCCTGGTTTACCGTGCCACCAACTCTTATCTGACACAGTTCCCTATCCCTCACTAATCCCAGCCGGATTCATACAGGTTGTCACCTTTTTTCTACTGTGCATGCCGCCGGCCGGATAAAATCCCATAAGGGATTTTAAAAGATCTAATGGACCAATCCATTGACCTGGCCCAATATTAATGTGAAAATTAGGCCCAATCTTCAAAATCCAATAAGGGATATCCAATAGACTAATTGAATAGTTAAACCCAATCCACAAGGCCCAATATGAGAAATATCATCGCCCAACACTAGGCATGACAACAAGAACAGGAAATTCAGATCAAAGATGGCTACAAAATATGAGAATTCATGGATAAAGCAAAGCATATCAGAGTATCAGTAGAATGGGTAGGGAAAACTTACCTCAATTTGCCCTTGACCGGAGGCTGTATGCAACAATGTACATCCCTGAGCATCTCTATACTCCAAAACATCTGAACAATCCCCAAGAAGTTCATTCAAAATATCTACATTTCCTCCTCTTGCTGCAGCATGGACAGCCCTGTTCATCATCTCCCACCTGAAAACAGAAGGTATCTCTTCTTGTTCCCCACCATTGCTAGAAAAATTCCCCCGGGAAAGCGAGAAATCAAGCAGGAGCCTTAAAACCTCAGAATTCTTGCTCCTAGCCGCGGCATAAAGAATATCGGTAACACCGTATTCTCCTTCTCCAAACACAAGAAGTGGGTCTCTTTCTAATAATTGTTTAACAAAACCCACATCCCCAGCTGAGGCAGCAGTGTAAAGAAGCCAACCACCATAGCCAGCTCTATTGAGAGAATTATGGCCTTTCTTGTTTTCACATTCCAGTAGTAGTTTTTGGGCAACTTGGGATCGACATTTGGCTACATCATCAAATTGTGCCTCATCGTCCCACACGGTTTCTAGGCGGCGAATTCGACGAAGGGATGTGACTTTAATGAGGAGATTGGTGTCAAGGTGAAGAATCTCCCTCACCAGATCATAATGGCCATTGGCAGCTGCCCAATCAATGGGAGATGCATACCACCATTGATCTCCAGTGCTCTCCCATCTTAGAGGAAAATATGTTGGAGGCATTGGACACCTCAAATGACACAAATTTGAGCACAAGTAAAATAAAATTTTCACAATGAACTACAGTTCAAAGAAACATATAATCAAAGCCCACTTCCAGGTTCATTTTAGAAACAAATAGTTGCTCTTATCTAACAAGGCAAAAGTGAGAGTTTGAATAAAAACCAGTTCTTTTGGGTGGAAAAGCTTTATCAGAAATGGGTGTATAAAGAAACCCAATTAGAAAGAACAAGAGATTTTAATAAGAAAGAAGGCAGAAAACAAACATTATTGCTAAAAAGAGAGGGCAGAGCAGGTAAAAAATATGAAGACAGAGTGCTTCAAGGAAAAGTTGAAAAAAATGAGAAGAAAAGCTCAACTTTCTATATAGCAACTGTTTGCAGATCGGCAGGTGAGAACCAAAAGTGTTTCAAAAAATTTTTTGGGGAATACTATGGTTTAGAAAAAAAAAAAAAAAAAAAGTCACGAAAAATAAAACCTTTCTTTGTTTAGATTTTCCTTTGGTCCGTGACTGATATAACCCATTGAGAGAGGAGAGAGAGATACATATTTGGACTGACCAAGTACGTTAACGAACTTTGTTGTTGAGAATTCTAGACCACTTGTCAGAGCCGGTCTTGGATTTTTTAAGTCACAGGGCAAAAATTTTTAAATGTACCCCTTTATAAAAATTAAATAAATAAATAAATAAATTATTAACTAATTATTTTTATTAAAATTATAAGAATTTACAAAAGATAAGGAAGAACATTTTAAAATATTATCGAATCAAAGAATCATCACTTGTACCTACAAAATAAAAATATCAATAAAATTAGTAAAACTAATGAAATATCCACAGTAGTCGGCAAGTTTTATTGATTACATCATTAAACTTTTAATTTTTCAAATTAACCCATTAAACTAATTAAAAATGATTATTTTAAATATTTTTAAAAATAATTATTATTTTCAGTAAAAAAATATTAGAAATGTAAGACCCCGAATTTTATGAAATAAAAGTATTCAATTTTTCTTATAATTACTATTCAGTAATGGTTAAATTGATAGAAGTTTAAAGTTATTTTTGAAATGTGCAAAATTTTCAAAATAAGCAACTGGTTATAAAATAATCATTGTTGTCGGGAAATATTCGTTTGGTCGTGAAATATTCTTTCTGTTAGGGAATATTCGTATGACGGCGCAGCTATTTGTGGGCCCCATAACGGAAAACGGTCGGATGAAGATAACGATAAAAATTGAATTTTTATAATTAACGGCGTAGTTGTTACAGTTAATTCTGTTGGAATACCCGGTAGTTAAAAATACAGTAATACGCGTGGTTGCACAGTAGCACACAGTTTTGCACAGTATTTTTGAATTATTGATTCTTACGAAGGAAGACACTACTGAATAATTGTCACAATAATTATTGTTCAATATTTTATTTTATTGATTCAATAATTGATGCGTTGATATTTTATATTATTGTTGTTTCAATAATTATTGCTGCACAGTATTTCCCATTATCAGATCAATAATTCATATTATTTAGAATAATATTATTAGATAGCATTATTGATAATGTCTAGAAAGTTCTGTCTAAGGAGAGGTTTGGTCATCTAATTGCGCGCCAGTAAGAAAAAATCCTTATTGGAAAGCCCCCTCTTTCCTAGGAACGGCCTGGTTGTCATAAATGTGATTCTGTAATATTATTTGTGAATAATTAATTATTGATTCATATGATAAGTAAATATTTATTTTATGTGGATATAAATAAGGGATATATTTTTGTGGTTAAAAATGAAGGAGTTAATATTGAGGTTTTTATCAGTATTTTTGTCGGAATGGATGTATTAAAAATCAGGGTTTTTGAGATATTTTGCGGGGGTTATAATTTTTAATCCGACCGTTGGATCGTGGTAATTTTTGGATATGTTATACATATATAAATTGAGTATATGTCCACAAATTTTGAACCCTTTAAAAATGAACGTATGATTTATTATGAATTTTACGAGATAACTGGTTCAGAAATTGTTGAATTTTCGGAGTTTATCATTTTGGTAAAAAATTCTAGAATTGGTGGGCCCCACTCTTGGTTGGTGAAGAAATGTGCTGAGATTTTTATTCAAATGTGGTGAGTGAAAATAGTAGCAGGTAAAGCCATCAGGTTACAGGTTAAGTCTGCTTCGGCGTGCTAACATTTTCCTATAAATAGAGGGCTAAGTTAGAATTGAAAATCACACCAGAATTCATAAGTTTTCTCTCTTTCTCTCTCTAGATTATTAAGTGTGTTTTGTGAGTATTTAGATACTCTGTGAGTTTCTATTCATCAGTGCAAGTTTCCTTCAGCCTTATACCGATCAGAAATACTGCTATTTTGAGGTAAGTGATAGTAAAGGATTTTAAGGGTTGTTATGTTTTTCAGTTTCGTAATTTTTCTGAACTTCAAAAATTCTGAAAAAAATTTGAAATGATATTTTGATGAGTTTTCTTGATTGTGTCCAAAAATGTTGATTTTTAGATGTATAGATTAAGAGTTATGAATTTTATGAGAAAAGACTATTTTAAAAGTAACCGCTTATAACTCCTTGTGGTTAACTTCAAAATTGATGAAATTTTTATTGGGAGTACATGTATATGATAGGAGTATACTCTGTGAATTTCAGAATTTTTAGATAAAAGTACAATTTATGATAAATGTCTAAATATTCGGCTGTTTTGGCCATATGAAAAATAGTAAATGACTTTTAAAAATTCTGAAAAAAATATATGTTCACTATGGGACTATATTATGCTAAATCCCAGAAAAGAAATATTTTTGAAACGGATTTGGTATTTTTCATGAAAATAGTCTAGTTAGGAGTAAATGAATTAAATATGTTTTGTGAAGTAAAAAAATTAGAAAATATGATTTTATGGCTTGAGAATCTTATATGAGGTATATGCAGATTTTTAATGAGGATTTTTGGTTATTGGTGATGAAATCTTATGAGTTTGACATTTTAGGATGATTAAATGTATTATTTAGTAAAATGTAAACAATTAAAATAAATTGTTTATAAGCTTAAGAAATATTATTCTTTCAATATCATTATACCGAATTATTGGTATGTATTTTATTGTGAAATTTCTACCTTTTTGTGTTGAGTTACTATTCACAGAAAAATTAGTTTCTTTTTCTAACCAAATTATAGTTGATTTACGAATATTACTCTTGAGATTAAAACTATATGTTGATCATATTATTTTTATTATTATATATAACATTTTTATAACCCTAATGATGATATTTCTCTTTGACTTGAGTGTAAATATGGGTAGATTTTTGGTATAATCATGACTATGGGTTCTCTTTGGCCAGTAGTGCAAAGTTGAATTGTTGACTGGTATGATCATGACCATTGAATTTATAAGTGAATATCTTTAGCTTAAGTGCAAATGTGAATTGATCAACATGGTTATAATTATTGTTTATATAAATTCTGAAATGATTATATATTTCTTTGAGATATTAATATATTTGGCCTGTAGTGCAAATATGAACTGTTGATGAATATATTTGGTCGTAGTGCAAATATGAACTGTTGAGGAATAACTTTGGCCTGTAGTGCAAAGATGAATTGTTGATGAATATCTTTGGCCTGTAGTGTAAGACCCCAACTTATTAATGAATAAAATCAAATTTTCTCTAAATATTATTGTGAATAATAAGGGGTTAATTTGATATAATACTTTGGTTATGGGTGAAATGTGCAAATTTTGCAAAATAAGCAAGTGGTTATAAAATATTTATTTTTGGTCGGTGAATATTCGGTTGGTCGTGGAATATTCTTGCTGTCGGAGAATATTCGTACGACGGCGCAGCCTTGTGTGGGCCCCATAACGGAAAGCGATTGGATGAAGAAAACGACAAGTATAAGTTGTTTATAAATAACGGCGTAGTTGTTACCGTTAATACTGTTGGAATACCCGGTGGTTAAAATACAGTAGCACACGGTATTGCACCAATTATTGATTCTTACGTAAGAAGGCACTACTCAATAATTGTTACAGTAGTTATTATTCAATATTTTATTTTATTGATTCAATAATTGCTGCGTTGATATTTTATATTATTGTTGTTTCAATAATTGTTGCTGCACAGTATTTTCATTTATCAGATCAATAATTCATATTATTTGAATAATATTATTAGATAACATTATTGGCAATGTCTAGAAAGTTCTGTCTAAGGAGAGGTTTGGTCATCTAATTGCGCGCCAGTAAGGAGAAATCCTTATTGGAAAGCCCCCTCTTTCCTGGGAACGGCCTGGTTGTCATAAATGTGATTCTGTAATATTATTTGTGAATAATTAATTATTGATTCATATGATAAGGAAATATTTATTTTATGTGGATATAAATGAGGGATATATTTTTGTGGTTAAAAATGAAGGAGTTAATGTTGAGGTTTTTGTCAGTATTTTTGTCGGAATGGAGGTATTAAAAATCAGAGTTTTTGAGATAGTTTGCGGGGGTTATAATTTTTAATCCGACCGTTGGATCGTGGTAATTTTTGGATATGTTATACATATATAAGTTGAGTATATGTCCACAAATTTTGAACCGTTAAAAATGAACGTATGATTTATTACGAATTTTACAAGATGACTGGTTCAGAAATTGTTGAATTTTCGGAGTTTATCATTTTGGTGGAAAATTCTAGAATTGGTGGGCCCCACTTGTGGTTGGTGAAAAATGTGCTGAATTATATTTCAAATGTGGTGGGTGGGAATAGTAGCAGGTAAAGCCATCAGGTTGCAGGTCAAACCTACCAAAATTTTCCTATAAATAGAGGGCTAAGTTAGAATTGAAAATCACACCAGAAACAAGTTTTCTCTCTTTCTCTCTCTAGATTATTGAGTGTATTTTGTGAGTATTTAGATACTTTGAGAGTTTCTATTCATCAGAGCAAGTTTCTTTCAGCCTTATACCGGTATTCCGACCAGAAGTACTGATATTTTGAGGTAAGGGATATTATTTTCTTCTTAATGATATTATTTTCTTCAATATCATTATGCTGAAATATTGATATGAGTTTTTATCAAATTTGGAACTTTTTGTGTCGGGGTTACTATTCACGTATACGTTACTATTCACGTATACGGCACTATTCACGAATACGGCACTATTCACCGAAAAATAAAATTTTTCCTTTTTGTCCAAGATGTCTATTATGGTTACTATCTTTGATTGTATCCATGTTTTGATCTTTATTTTTGAATTCTGCTTCACAATTGATTATTATGAAGTATTATTGATCTTGGATAAACTGTTATACGAATCCCTAATATTTGTCCTTCTGTCTCACTGGATTCGTTCTCTTTAAGATATTTTTCATCATCCTCAGTCCTAAATGATGATATTACTGAATATCTTTGGCCTGTAGTGCAAAGATGTATAATTACTTGATGAATATCTTTGGCCTGTAGTGCAAAGATGAACAGGTGTTGAGATGAACATGACCGACTGATGATACAAATGAATATCTTTGGCCTGTAGTGCAAAGATGAATATTTGGTTAAAGATGATTATTAATTGATGTTACAGGGATAAAATATTGATGATGGACTTTTAAATCTTAGAAGATAGTAGAATTCTTTCTCTACTTGACTCTTCTAATGGTTTGCTGTTTCCGCTGCAGTTGTTGATCTAAAACTTGTTGTCGATTATATTTTATCAGATTTTTCCCTGTTGAAGACTAACGATAATTTGTTGTATATTATCTTAGTCATAATATTCTTTACTGGGCTAGTTGAGCTCACCCTTTTCCTTTTTGTTCCATTTTTCTTCTCAGGAGGTGAGAACATAGCAGGATCTAGTCGGGGTATGGAGTGATGGTTCTAGAAAGATGTTTTAGCAGTCCTCACTATTTCTGTAAAATAGTGTTTGAATAATTGTAATGAGGATTTATTTGAGTGTGGATATTGTCTAGAAGACAATATTTGTATTTAAACTCACAGTATGTGTTGTCGTATTTTGCACGACAATTGTATTATTGAAGTTGTAGTTTGCTTTCTGTACCATGTATTTGGCGACTCAGAATGGGTGTTGTATACCTATTCTGGGGGCGTCACAGTTGGTATCAGAGCTTAGGGATATGATCCCTGGCTGAGATGTGAGACAAGAACTAGGAGGGGAGAGACGGGGAATTCCTTCGCTAGTATGACCTGACTAAGTTTATTTGGTGTTTATTTGGTCGGTCAGAGTATAGGGATAATATATGACATGACTATTAACCCTTGTTTTATGGCAGTATTTAAGAATGGCAGCTGAGAACGTTAATAATGGAGTAAATCAGACCGTGGAGACACCTTTGATCACTACCCAGAGGAACGTGCAACAGGAAGGCAATATTCCTCCTGTAAACAACGTTACCGAGCAAACGATGAATGATGGAATGTTTAGGAGCTTTTTGCAGTTCATGCAAAATCAGACGAGGGAGACTCGTGTGCAGAATACGGGTGGAAATGATAACAACGCGCGGTTTGTCACAGCTAAGCAGTTCAAAGAATTGGGACCACCAGAATTTAAGGGAAAGCCGGATCCGATCATGGCGGAAACGTGGGTCAAGCAAATTACCAAGATATTTGATGTCTTGGGATGCACGGAGGAACAGAAGGTTCCATTCGCCACATTTATGTTCCGCGGTGAGGCAGACTACTGGTGGGAGTCTGTGAAGCGTACCCAGCCTGACGCACTCAACATGTCCTGGGAAACATTTCAAAAACTGTTCAATGACAAGTACTTTCCTGAAAGTATTCGTCATATGAAGGAGGTTGAGTTTATTAGACTGGAACAAAACAACATGACGGTGTCCCAGTACGAGGCGAAGTTTGCAGAGTTATCCAGGTTTGCACCTCATTTGGTCGAAAATGAGGAACGAATGACACGGATGTTTCTGAGAGGTTTAAAACCTGAGATTCGTCAATACCTTATCTCTCATAAATTTTCTCTGTATTCAGACGTTGTCAACAGGGCCCAATTATTAGAGAGAGATAATGAGTATACTCAACCGAGGGACCACAACCAGGGTCATACCGGTGACAGCAATCATCAGAGCGATGATAACCAACGAGGAGGGAAAAATACGAACAAAGGCGGTAACCACTCGGTGGTCATCGTGGCCATGATAATAGGAGAGGTGAGTCAAGTGGAAATTTCAGAAAGAGGAGATTCAACAATGACGGGAAGACATCAGCAGCAGCACCAGCACCAACAACAAATTTTAGGGGAGGAGAACGACCACCAGTTAGATGTTACAAATGCGGGAAAGAGGGACATATCAGCCCAAACTGTCCACAACAATCCAAGGTGTGTTACAACTGTGGGAAGGAAGGCCACATCGCTCGAGATTGTACTATAGCGAAACCAAGTTCAGCGGGAGTGGTGATTCCAAGGGCTGTCCCGGATAAGTCGAAATCAGCGGTTCCTGGAAGGGCGTTTGTCGTTACTGGCCAAAACGCGAGAAACCCGAACGAGGTGATCACGGGTAAGCTAATCTTGAATTCTTGCGAAGTTTATACTTTACTAGATACCGGTTCTACCCATTCTTTTATCTCTCCTGCTTGTGCTCAACGTTTAAACTTGACTCCGGAGAAATTGGACTTTAACTTATCTGTTGAAACTCCGTTGGGTGAAACCTTCGTTACATCTACAGTTTATAAATCTTGCATGATCCAAGTTGGCACTATCACATTACCTGTTGATCTTATCTCTTTAAAGATACTTGCTTTTGATGTGATTTTAGGAATTGATTGGTTAACCACTCATCATGCTAAAATTGATTGTTTTCGTAAGGTTGTTAGTTTTCATATTCCTAACCAACCTGTCATACGAATTCAAACTACTAAACCACTAAAATCAGTCACTGTCATATCAAGCCACAAAGCTATTCGTTTATTGAAAAACGGATGTCAAGCTTTCTTAGCCCATGTTATGGATTTGAACAAAGACAAGTCAGATTTGAATAATATTTCTATTGTTAGAGAATTTTCCGATGTATTTCCTGAAGAACTTCCTGGTCTACCCCCAGAACGAGAAATTGAATTCTTTATTGACCTTGAACCCGGTACAAAGCCCATTTCTAAAACCCCATATCGAATGGCTCCTATTGAACTTCAGGAGTTAAAAGTCCAACTACAGGAGTTGTTGGACATCGGTTTTATTCGTCCTAGTACGTCTCCTTGGGGTGCTCCTGTTTTATTCGTAAAGAAGAAAGACGGGAGTATGCGACTTTGTATTGACTATCGAGAATTGAACCATGTCACCATCAAGAATAGGTATCCGCTACCTCGCATTGATGACCTGTTTGACCAGTTGCAAGGAGCACAATTCTTTTCAAAGATCGATCTTCGTTCTGGATATCATCAGCTGAAGATTAAAACTGAGGATATTCCAAAGACTGCCTTCAGAACTCGGTACGGGCATTATGAATTCTTAGTAATGTCTTTTGGATTGACTAATGCTCCTGCTGCCTTCATGGATATGATGAACCGTGTATTCAAAGAATATTTGGATCAGTTCGTTGTTGTCTTTATTGATGACATCCTCATCTATTCCAAAAGCCGTGAAGATCATGAGCGCCATTTGAAGCTGGTACTGCAAAGGCTTCGTGAAAACAAGCTATATGCCAAACTGAAGAAATGCGAGTTCTGGCTTGAGGAAGTAGCATTCCTTGGGCACGTGGTGTCAAAACATGGAGTATCTGTCGACCCGGCGAAGATTGAAGCCATACAAAGTTGGGAGCAACCGAAGTCGGTAACCGAAGTACGTAGCTTTCTGGGCTTAGCTGGTTATTATCGGAGATTTGTGGAAGGATTTTCTCGAATCGCTACTCCGTTAACTCAGCTGACTCGGAAAGATACAAAATTCGTATGGAGTGAGGAATGCGAGAAGAGTTTCCAAGAACTCAAGAGGAGACTCATTTCGGCACCTGTTCTGACAATACCATCTGGTTCGGATGGATTTGTTATCTACAGCGATGCTTCAGGCAAAGGGTTAGGATGTGTTCTCATGCAACATGGGAAAGTCATAGCCTATGCCTCACGACAACTCAAAGAATATGAGAGGAATTATCCTACTCATGATTTGGAGTTGGCAGCAGTCGTTTTTGCGTTGAAGATCTGGAGACACTACCTGTATGGGGAGAAAGTGGAGATCTATACAGATCATAAAAGCCTCAAATATTTCTTCACCCAAAAGGAACTCAACATGCGGCAACGACGTTGGCTTGAGCTGTTGAAAGATTACGATCATACCATCCAATACCATCCTGGAAAAGCAAACGTAGTAGCTGACGCATTGAGTAGAAGATCATATGCGGGTACGAGTGCAATGTTTTTAACACAAAGGCCCATTTTGTATGACTTGCAAAGGATGGAGATAGAGATGAAGGCTCCAAGTACCCACATGATGATATCAAATATACGAGTAGAACCGACTTTAATCGATAAAGTTAAAGCTGCTCAAGCTACGGATATAGAGCTGATGCGTATGAAGAAGAAAGTGCAAGAAGGTGCTATTCCAGAAGCAAGAATCGATGAAGAAGGAATACTTCGAGTCAACTCCAGACTTTGTGTTCCTAACGATTTTGACTTGAAGCATAGAATAATGATGGAGGCACACAACACACCGTTTGCAATCCATCCTGGGAGTACCAAAATGTATCACGATCTTCGACATACATTTTGGTGGAGCAATATGAAAAGAGAGATCGCGGAGTTTATCTCGAGGTGTTTAACTTGTCAACGTGTAAAGGCGGAGCATCAAGTGCCAAAGGGTCCATTGCAACCACTTGAGATCCCGAAATGGAAGTGGGAACACATTACTATGGATTTTGTTACAGGTCTTCCCAAGGTTTCTCAAGGCATAGATGCGATTTGGGTTATTGTTGATAGATTAACCAAGTCCGCTCATTTCTTGCCGATACGTGAGACTTATTCCCTTGAACGTCTTGCTAGTATGTACGTGAACGAGATTGTGAGATTGCATGGCATGCCAGTATCCATAGTTTCGGATCGTGACCCAAGATTCACTTCACGATTTTGGGTTAGCTTGCAGAAAGCTATGGGCACGGATTTACGATTCAGTTCAGCATACCATCCTCAAACGGACGGACAATCAGAGAGGACTATTCAAACTCTTGAAGATCTATTAAGACTTTGTGTCTTAGATCTCAAAGGGAGTTGGGATAAGTACCTACCATTGGTGGAATTCTCCTACAACAACAGTTATCAGGCGAGCATAGGTATGGCTCCATTTGAGGCGTTGTATGGAAGAAAATGTCGTTCTCCAGTATGCTGGGACGAGGTGGGTGAAGCAACATTGTTGGGACCAGAATTGGTACGCATTACTACAGAGAAGATCCAAACGATTCGACAACGTATACAAACGGCACAGGATCGACAAAAGAGTTATGCGGATCTTCATCGGAAGGACGTGGAATTTAATATTGGGGATCATGTATTGTTACGTGTTGCACCATGGAAGGGAGTTACAAGATTTGGGAAGAGAGGAAAGCTCAATCCAAGATTTGTTGGTCCATTTGAGATTCTTGAGCGAATAGGAAATGTGGCATATAGACTCGCATTACCTCCAAGCATGTCTCGTGTTCATAATGTTTTTCACATATCTATGCTTCGTAAATATGTTAAAGACCCGAACCACATTATTGAGTTAGAACCAGACGAGATAGCTGAAGATTTAACGTACGAGGAGGTACCTGTTAAGATCTTGGATAGGAAAGAGCATGTCCTACGCACGAAGGTTATACCACAAGTTAAGGTTTTGTGGAGAAACCATGCTATTGAAGAAATGACCTGGGAGTTGGAATCAGAAATGAAAGCGAGGTATCCTCACCTTTTTGAAACATCAGGTACGTACGTCAATTTCGAGGACGAAATTTCATAAGGAGGGGAGGTTGTAAGACCCCAACTTATTAATGAATAAAATCAAATTTTCTCTAAATATTATTGTGAATAATAAGGGGTTAATTTGATATAATACTTTGGTTATGGGTGAAATGTGCAAATTTTGCAAAATAAGCAAGTGGTTATAAAATATTTATTTTTGGTCGGTGAATATTCGGTTGGTCGTGGAATATTCTTGCTGTCGGGGAATATTCGTACGACGGCGCAGCCTTGTGTGGGCCCCATAACGGAAAGCGATTGGATGAAGAAAACGACAAGTATAAGTTGTTTATAAATAACGGCGTAGTTGTTACCGTTAATACTGTTGGAATACCCGGTGGTTAAAATACAGTAGCACACGGTATTGCACCAATTATTGATTCTTACGTAAGAAGGCACTACTCAATAATTGTTACAGTAGTTATTATTCAATATTTTATTTTATTGATTCAATAATTGCTGCGTTGATATTTTATATTATTGTTGTTTCAATAATTGTTGCTGCACAGTATTTTCATTTATCAGATCAATAATTCATATTATTTGAATAATATTATTAGATAACATTATTGGCAATGTCTAGAAAGTTCTGTCTAAGGAGAGGTTTGGTCATCTAATTGCGCGCCAGTAAGGAGAAATCCTTATTGGAAAGCCCCCTCTTTCCTGGGAACGGCCTGGTTGTCATAAATGTGATTCTGTAATATTATTTGTGAATAATTAATTATTGATTCATATGATAAGGAAATATTTATTTTATGTGGATATAAATGAGGGATATATTTTTGTGGTTAAAAATGAAGGAGTTAATGTTGAGGTTTTTGTCAGTATTTTTGTCGGAATGGAGGTATTAAAAATCAGGGTTTTTGAGATAGTTTGCGGGGGTTATAATTTTTAATCCGACCGTTGGATCGTGGTAATTTTTGGATATGTTATACATATATAAGTTGAGTATATGTCCACAAATTTTGAACCGTTAAAAATGAACGTATGATTTATTACGAATTTTACAAGATGACTGGTTCAGAAATTGTTGAATTTTTGGAGTTTATCATTTTGGTGGAAAATTCTAGAATTGGTGGGCCCCACTTGTGGTTGGTGAAGAAATGTGCTGAATTATATTTCAAATGTGGTGGGTGGGAATAGTAGCAGGTAAAGCCATCAGGTTGCAGGTCAAACCTACCAAAATTTTCCTATAAATAGAGGGCTAAGTTAGAATTGAAAATCACACCAGAAACAAGTTTTCTCTCTTTCTCTCTCTAGATTATTGAGTGTATTTTGTGAGTATTTAGATACTTTGAGAGTTTCTATTCATCAGAGCAAGTTTCTTTCAGCCTTATACCGGTATTCCGACCAGAAGTACTGATATTTTGAGGTAAGGGATATTATTTTCTTCTTAATGATATTATTTTCTTCAATATCATTATGCTGAAATATTGATATGAGTTTTTATCAAATTTAGAACTTTTTGTGTCGGGGTTACTATTCACGTATACGTTACTATTCACGTATACGGCACTATTCACGAATACGGCACTATTCACCGAAAAATAAAATTTTTCCTTTTTGTCCAAGATGTCTATTATGGTTACTATCTTTGATTGTATCCATGTTTTGATCTTTATTTTTGAATTCTGCTTCACAATTGATTATTATGAAGTATTATTGATCTTGGATAAACTGTTATACGAATCCCTAATATTTGTCCTTCTGTCTCACTGGATTCGTTCTCTTTAAGATATTTTTCATCATCCTCAGTCCTAAATGATGATATTACTGAATATCTTTGGCCTGTAGTGCAAAGATGTATAATTACTTGATGAATATCTTTGGCCTGTAGTGCAAAGATGAACAGGTGTTGAGATGAACATGACCGACTGATGATACAAATGAATATCTTTGGCCTGTAGTGCAAAGATGAATATTTGGTTAAAGATGATTATTAATTGATGTTACAGGGATAAAATATTGATGATGGACTTTTAAATCTTAGAAGATAGTAGAATTCTTTCTCTACTTGACTCTTCTAATGGTTTGCTGTTTCCGCTGCAGTTGTTGATCTAAAACTTGTTGTCGATTATATTTTATCAGATTTTTCCCTGTTGAAGACTAACGATAATTTGTTGTATATTATCTTAGTCATAATATTCTTTACTGGGCTAGTTGAGCTCACCCTTTTCCTTTTTGTTCCATTTTTCTTCTCAGGAGGTGAGAACATAGCAGGATCTAGTCGGGGTATGGAGTGATGGTTCTAGAAAGATATTTTAGCAGTCCTCACTATTTCTGTAAAATAGTGTTTGAATAATTGTAATGAGGATTTATTTGAGTGTGGATATTGTCTAGAAGACAATATTTGTATTTAAACTCACAGTATGTGTTGTCGTATTTTGCACGACAATTGTATTATTGATGTTGTAGTTTGCTTTCTGTACCATGTATTTGGCGACTCAGAATGGGTGTTGTATACCTATTCTGGGGGCGTCACATGTAGTGCAAAGATGAATTGTTGATGAATATCTTTGGCCCGTAGTGCAAAGATGACATGTTGTTGAATATCTTTGGCCAGTAGTGCAAAGATGAACAGATGTTGAGATGAACATGACCAACTGGTGATACAAATGAATATCTTTGGCCGTAGTGCAAAGATGAAGTTATTAGTATGATTATGAACAGAAAATATGATTTGGTGTAACCATGATCTTTGGTGTTTCAGGTAAAGATAGGTGATGAAAATTATCTTCGTCCTGGATGAGAAGAAGAATTTAGAACTACAGTTATGATTATGAGTTATTCATATGATTGTGGACCAGAATTGTTGATTGATGTCACAGGAATAAAATATTGTTGGTAGATTTTTAACATGGAGAAGATAATAGACTTTATAGTCTATTTGACTTTTCTAATGGATTGCTCGTTCCGCTGCAATTATGGTCGAAATTTTTATCATTTATCATATGTTCTAAATCTCTGATTTATTATTGATGAAGGCTATTGATAATTTAATTATCTTTAGTCATGATATTCTTTACTGAGCTAGTTGTGCTCACCCTTTTGCTTCACAATTCTTTTCAGGTAATAAGAGTGTAGCTGGGTCGAGCGAGGGTAACGAAAAAATAGAACGGTGGTCTCTAGTTGTGGAGGTTCTCCCGAAGCAGTATAGAAAAGTTCATTTAGTAGTTTTATTTGGTGAATCCAATAGGGTAAGGTGTACCCAACGTTGGAAGGGTGTTTTGTCACTATCATACAAGATGTCTAACGACATACAATCTCGTGTCATCATAAGACAGGGATGTGCTCATCCACTTGCTGAGTATATATACGAGCACTACCTATATAATCTTAGTGTTTGTTTGAAGTATAATTCTCAATTAGAGACAGTAGAGATAATGATATGTCAAGAGAAGACTCATTATTGGGAATAATATGATAGTAATCTTCTCGTTTTTTTTGGGTCTATTGGGACAACCAAGGATAATTCTGTGGCCATATGATATCTATCATAACCTAGACGCATGACCTCCCATGGACGAAGGTTTCATTGAGCACTTTCCAAAGATGCTAATTTCTAAAACAGTTTTTGACTATACCTTTATGTAAGGTGTCATTGTGAGGTGATGTCCACGATTGGAACATGAGTCATATTTGGTATATATTTGTATCCAAACTCACAGCATATGTGTTGTTGTATTTTGCACGATAATTGTTGTAATAAAGTTGTAGTTATTTTTTGTACCATGTATTTGGCGACTCAGAATAGGTTGGATGGAATGGACCTATTTTGGGGTTGTCACATTTGGTATCAGAGCTTAGGGATATGATCTCTGGCGGAGATCGGGGAATACAACTAGGAGGGGAGAGATGACTAAATCCTTCGCTAGTGTGTCCTACCTAAGCTTATTTGTTGGTCAGCCATAATATCGAGATATTATGTGATATGTTAATTTGTTTAATTAACCCTTGTTTTATGGCAGTATTTGAGAATGGCAGCTGAGAATGCTAACAATAGAGTGAATGAGACTGTGGGGATACCTCTAATCACTAACCGTGATAATGTGATGTCAGACGAAGAAGGAATTAGAGATATCTATGTGGTGAGTGAAGAATTGATAGTTGCACCCGAAATAGTTGTGACGCCCCCAAAACAGGTATACAACACCCATTCTGAGTCGTCAATAACATGGTACAGAAATAACTACAACTTTATTAATACAACATAAAAACTATGAGTGTAAATACAAATATTGTCATCTAGACAATATCCACACTCAAATAAGTCCTCATTACAATTATTGGAATAATATTTTACAAAAAAAATGGTGAGGACTACTAAAATAACTTCCTAGAACCTTCATTCCATACCCCGACTAGTATTTGCTACATTCTCGCCTCCTGAGAAGAAAATAGAACAACAAGGAAAAGGGTGAGCTCAACTAGCCCAGTAAAGAATATTATGACTAAGATAATATACAACAAATTATCGTTAGTCTTCAACAGGGAAAAATTTAATAGAATACAATAGACAACAAGTTTTGAATCAATATTCGCAGCGGAAAATAATAATTCATAGAGAAGTTACGTAGAGAATGAAATCTACGATTATCTATGAATTTAAAAGCCCATCATCAATATTTTATCCCTATAACATCAATCAATAAATATCTTGAATCAAATAGTCATCTTTGCACTACAGGCCAAAGATATTCATCAGTTGGTCATGTTCACCTCAACACCTGTTCATCTTTGCACTACGGCCAAAGATATTCATCAGAAATCATTCATCTTTGCACTACAGGCCAAAGATATTCAGTTATATCATCATTTAAGACTGAGGATGATGAAAAATATTTTTAAGGAAACGAATCTAGTGAAACAAAATAATAAATATTAAGGATTCGTATTTCAGCTATTCCATGTCCAAAAATACCTCATAAATAATCATAGTGGAGTAAAATTCAAGAATGATCAAAACATGGATACAATCAAAGCTAGTATCCAGAATAGATATTTTGGACGAAAAGAAGAAAATTTCATTTTTTTGGTGAATAGTAACTCGTGAATAGTAACTCGTGAATAGTAACTCATGAATAGTAACTCGTGAATAGTAACTCATGAATAGTAACCCCGACATGAAAAGTTCCAAATTTGATAAAAATTCAGATCAATACTTCGGCATAATGATATTGAAGAAAATAATATCATTTAAGAAGAAATAACATCCCTTACCTCGGAAAGACGGTACTTCTGACTGGAATACTAGATATAGTGCTGAAGGAAACTTGCACCGTATAGCAACACTCAAAGTATCAAATACTCATAAGAATACGCTCGATATAGAGAGAGAAATAGAGAGAAACTTGTGTTTCTGGTGTGATTTTCAATTCTAACCTAAGCACCCTATTTATAGGAAAATGCTTAGAACACCAAAGCAGAAAATTTAATATAATAATAATATATTTATTAAATTTTCCTTAGCCCACCTCTAGACATCTGATCTCAGCCCATTTATATCACATGTTAGCCCACTTAAATGCCAAAAAATGTTTTTCTTCAAAATAATAAATAAAACTTCCAAAAATCAATTATTTCGGAACTTCAGAACTTCAATAATTTATAATAAATAGCCCTTTTATCAGAAAATTCGAATCTCGCGAGTTTTTATAGGAAATTCAATTCTCTATAACTTTGCAGAAGAAAATTTTTCCAAATTCCAAACAAAAATTGACCGAAATTCATAAACGGACGATTTTACAGTCAATAATAAATTTTCGGTCAAGAATTGTGTCCACCAACACACAAAACATGTGTTAATCATTTAATGCCACAAAAATACTCTTCCTCCTCATATACTCATATATCCCACATTCATTGTAAAAATATCACCGTCAATATATTATTAAAATAATATATTTAAATGAATTATTTTATCAGAAAAAGATAAAATATTAATTTTCAACAATTGTCACATTAAAAATTTTCTCCATCTATATCCACATAAAATTAATATTTTCCTCATCATATAAATCAATAATTAATTATACACAAATAATATTACAGAATCACAGTACTGGCAACCAGGCCGTTCCCAGGAAAGAGGGGGCTTTCCAATAAGGATTTCTCCTTACTGGCGCGCAATTAGATGACTAAACCTCTCCTTAGACAGAACTTTCTAGACATTGCCAATAATGTTATCTAATAATATTATTCAGATAATATGAATTATTGCTCCGATAATGAAAAATACTGCGTAGTGACAATTATTGAAACAACAGTAATATAAAATATCAACGCAGCAATTATTGAATCAATAAAATACAATATTGAACAGTAATTACTGTAATAATTATTGAGTAGTGCCTTCTTACGTAAGAATTAATAATTAGTGCAATACCGTGTGCTACGCGTATTACCGTGTTTTAACCACCGGGTATTCCAACAGTATTAACGGTAACAACTACGCCGTTATTTATAAATAACTTATTTTTGTCGTTTTCTTCATCCAATCGCTTTCTGTTATGGGGCCCACACAAGGCTGCGCCGTCGTACGAATATTCCCCGACAACAAGAATATTCCACGACCAAACAAATATTCCTCGACAACAATAAAATTTTATAACCACTTGCTTATTTAAAATATTTACGCATTTTACCCATAACTAACCACATTAATCAAATCAACCCTTACTATTTCAGAATAATAAATAGAGGAAATTAAATTTCATTTATTAATAATTTGGGGTCTTACAACCTCCCCTCCTTATGAAATTTCGTCCTCGAAATTAACATGCGTACCTGGTGTTTCGAAAAGATGAGGATACCTCGCTTTCATTTCCGTTTCCAACTCCCAGGTCATTTCCTCAATAGCATGGTTTCTCCACAAAACTTTAACTTGTGGTATGACCTTCGTGCGTAGGACATGTGTGACGCCCCCAAAATTAGGTATACATCACCCATCTTGGGTCGTCAGATACATAGTACAGAATACAAATACAACTGATTAATACATCTGTCGTGTACAATACGACAAAACATAAACTGTGAGTTTGAATACAAATATTATCTTCTAGAGAGTATTCATACTCAAAAGGAGTCCTCATTACATTTATTAACACACCATTACATAGAATAGTGAGGACTACTAACTAATACTATCATTCGGACCATCACTCCGTACCCCGACTTGTCCCAGCTACGTTCTCATTTCCTGAAGAGAACAGTGAAAGAAAGGGTGAGCTCAACTAGCCCAGTAAGAAATATTATGACTAAGATAATGCAGAATAAATTATCATTAGCCTTCAACAATGTTAAACTGATAAAATATAATAGACATCAAGTTTAACTGCAGCGGAACAAGCAATCCATTAAAAGAGTCAAGTAGAAAATAAACTCTACTATCTTTTATGATTTAAAAGGTTTTTCAACACTGTTATCGCTGTGACTCAGCTTAATAAAATAATCCACATCATCGAATCACCCCTGCACTACGGCCAAGGATATTCGTATATTCATTAATGGTCATGATCATGCCAACAACTGTCCATCAATGCACTACGGGCCAATGAGGACTTTTACCACATCATTTGTAACATTACGGTCATGATTATACCGAATAATCCTGGTCATAATCATACCAAGTCCATCTATGCACTACAGGCCACAGATGACTTTCAACATTTTATAAACATGAGGATGATGACAATGATATAAGAATTCAATAAAACAAGTTCAAGAATTAATTTATCCAGGAATTAACAACGTCCAAATTGTCAACATGATACTGCATTGTGGAGTAAAATTCAAGAATGCTTAGAAGAATATTTTCTTGAAAAGATACTGGATGAAACGCAACTATCAAGGATATTCCACAAATTTCATGGAGTATAGAAGTCAAAACTTAACCAACTGAGTACAATAAAGAATGGAATAACAAAAGAAATCACCATGCATGCGATAGACCGCACAGACAGGTTATTCCAATAGAATAATAAATAATGGAACCAGGTCCGGCGTAAACGCACAGACAGGATATTCCGACAGAATAATAAATAATGGAACCAGGTCCGGTGTAAACGCACAGACAGGATATTCCGACAGAATAATAAATAATGGAACCAGGTCCGGTGTAAAACACACAGACAGGATGTTCCAACAGAATAATAACAAGACGGAACCAGGTCCGGTGTAAAACACACAGACAGGATGTTCCAACAGAATAATAATAAAAACGGAACCAGGTCCGGTGTAAAACACACAGACAGGATGTTCCAACAGAATAATAAAGAATGTCACCAAGTATAGGGTAGACCGCGTATACTGGTTATTCCAACAGAATAATAAGAATGGAATAACAGAAGTTCTCTTCATGAATATAAAAAAATAATATCCCTTACCGTTTTAAAGAAGAGCTGAAGTAAGGAAGTAGTTAAGTAGCAGAATACTCTTCTTCTCTCTCTCTATAGTTTCTCTCTATAGTTTCTCTCTCTAGAGTTCAGTGAATTCGTAAGAAATAATGAAGGAATGAGCTGCTATTTATAGAAAAATAGAATGCATAGTAACTAATCCATGAACGGTCCAGATTGATTACTTTAATCTGACGGTCCATATTTAAAGAAAAATCTTTTAAATAAAATATAATATATTCTATTTATAGAATAACTTTAATAAAGTATTTTGTTTTATATAAAAAGATGTTTCTGTTTTATTACGTTAATAATACGAATAAAACAAAACGTCATTATCGCTAAATAATTCATATTATTAACTGACAATAATGGAATCAAACTGAGTGACTTCTCACATAAGCATTAATAATCAATACCGTGTGCTACTATGCAACCACACGTATTACTGTACTTTTACTACCGAGTAGTTCAACAGTAACAATGGTAAAACTTCCGCCGTTATTTTTAATAAAATATCTTTGTCGTTTTCTCAATCCGACAATAATTCCGTTGTGGGGTCCACCAATGATTGTGCCGTCGTACGAATATTCCCCGACAAAAAGAATATTCCCCGACCAAACGAATATTTTATAACAACTTGCTTACTTTGCAAAATTTATAAATATTACCCACAACTATAACATTATATCAAATTAACTCCATAATATTCAAAAATGATATTTATAGAAAATTCATCTTTATTTATAAAAGTTGGGGTCTTACAACCTCCCCTTCTTATGAAATTTCGCCCTCGAAATTAGGGTACGTACCTGGTATGTCGAAGAGGTAAGGATACCTTGATTTCATTTCAGATTCTAACTCCCAAGTCATTTCCTCAACATCGTGGTTTCTCCACAAAACTTTGACTTGAGGTATAACCTTGGAGCGTAGAATATGTTCCTTCTTATCCAAGATTTGAACAGGAACTTCTTCATACGTCAAATCTTCCGCTATTTCGTCCGGTTCTAACTCAATAATGTGGTTCGGGTCTTCCACATATTTGCGTAACATGGATATGTGAAAAACGTTATGAACACGAGACATACTTGGCGGTAAAGCGAGTCTATAAGCCACAGTTCCTACTCGATCGAGGATTAAAAATGGACCGATGAATCGAGGATTTAGCTTTCCTCTCTTTCCAAATCTCGTAACTCCTTTCCATGGAGCAACACGTAAGAACACATGATCTCCTACATCAAATTCCACGTCCTTTCGATGAAGATCAGCATAACTCTTTTGTCGATCTTGTGAGGTTTTTATACGTTGTCGGATCGTTTGAATCTTTTCTGTAGTCATACGTACCAACTCCGGTCCCAACAACGTTGCTTCGCCCACCTCATCCCAGCATACTGGAGAACGACATTTTCTTCCATACAATGCTTCGAATGGAGCCATGCCAATACTTGCTTGATAACTGTTGTTGTAGGAAAACTCCACCAATGGTAAGAACTTGTCCCAACTTCCTTTGAAGTCAAAGACACAGAGTCTTAATAGATCTTCAAGAGTTTGAATAGTCCTCTCTGATTGTCCGTCCGTCTGAGGATGATATGCTGAACTAAATCGTAACTCCGTGCCCATAGCTTTTTGTAAACTAACCCAAAATCGTGAAGTGAATCTTGGGTCTCGGTCAGAAACTATGGATACTGGCATACCATGCAGTCTTACAATCTCGTTTATGTACATACGAGCAAGACGTTCAAGTGTATAAGTTTCTCGTATCGGTAAGAAATGAGCAGACTTGGTCAATCTATCAACAATGACCCAAATCGCATCAATACCTTGAGAAACCCTAGGAAGACCGGTAACGAAATCCATGGTAATGTGCTCCCACTTCCATTCTGGAATTTCAAGTGGTTGCAATGGACCTTTTGGTACTTGATGCTCCGCTTTGACTCGTTGACAAGTTAGACACCTTGAGATAAACAACGCTATCTCTCTCTTCATATTGCTCCACCAAAATGTATGACGAAGATCATGATACATTTTGGTACTTCCAGGATGGATTGCAAACGGTGTGTTGTGCGCCTCCATCATGATTTCATACTTTAAATCAGGGTTGTTAGGAACACAAAGTCTGGAGTTGACTCGAAGTATTCCTTCTTCATCGATTCTTGCTTCCGGCATAGCACCTTCTTGCACTTTCTTTTTCATACGCATCAGCTCCAGGTCTGTAGCTTGAGCAGCTTTAACTTTATCGATTAAAGTCGGTTCTACTCGTATATTCGCCATCATCACATGGGTCCCTGGAGTCTTTAACTCTATCTCCATCCTTTGCAAATCACACAAAATGGGCCTTTGCGTTGTTAATATTGCACTTGTACCCGCATATGATCTTCTACTCAATGCGTCAGCTACCACGTTCGCTTTTCCAGGATGGTATTGAATGGTATGATCATAATCTTTCAACAGTTCAAGCCAACGTCGTTGTCGCATGTTGAGTTCCTTTTGAGTGAAGAAATATTTGAGGCTTTTATGATCCGTAAAGATCTCCACCTTCTCCCCATACAAGTAATGCCTCCAAATTTTAAGTGCAAAGACAACAGCTGCCAACTCTAGATCATGAGTAGGATAATTCCTCTCATATTCCTTGAGTTGTCTTGATGCATAGGCTATGACTTTTCCATGTTGCATGAGAACGCATCCCAACCCTTTGCTCGAAGCATCACTGTAGATGACAAATCCCTCCGAGCCAGATGGTATTGTTAGAACAGGTGCTGAAATGAGTCTCCTCTTGAGTTCTTGAAAACTCTGCTCACATTCTTCGCTCCAACCGAACTTTGTATCTTTTCGAGTCAGCTGAGTTAATGGAGTAGCGATTCGAGAAAATCCTTCCACGAATCTCCGATAATAACCAGCTAAACCAAGAAAGCTACGTACTTCGGTCACTGATTTAGGTTGCTCCCAGCTTTGAATAGCTTCAATCTTTGCCGGGTCAACAGATATTCCACGACTTGATACTACGTGCCCAAGGAATGCTACCTCTTCCAGCCAGAACTCGCATTTCTTCAACTTGGCATAAAGTTTGTATTCACGAAGCTTTTGGAGTACCAGCCTCAAGTGTTGCTCATGATCTTCACGGCTTTTGGAATAAATAAGGATGTCATCAATAAAGACGACCACAAAGTGATCCAAATATTCCTTGAATACCCGGTTCATCATATCCATGAAGGCAGCAGGAGCATTAGTCAATCCAAAGGACATGACTAGGAATTCATAATGCCCGTACCGAGTTCTAAAAGCCGTCTTTGGAATATCCTCAGTTCTAACCTTCAGCTGATGATATCCAGAACGAAGATCGATCTTTGAAAAGAATTGTGCTCCTTGCAACTGGTCAAACAGGTCATCAATACGTGGCAATGGGTACCTATTTTTGATGGTGACATGATTCAACTCCCGATAATCAATACAAAGTCGCATACTCCCATCTTTCTTCTTCACGAACAGAACAGGAGCACCCCAAGGAGAAGTACTAGGACGAATAAAACCAATGTCTAACAATTCCTGCAGTTGGTCTTTAACTCCTGAAGTTCAATAGGAGCCATTCGATATGGGGCTTTGGAAATGGGTTTTGTACCGGGTTCAAGGTCGATACAAAATTCAATTTCACGCTCTGGGGGTAGGCCAGGAAGTTCTTCAGGGAATACGTCAGGGAATTTATTAACAATAGAAATATCATTCAAAACTGACGTATTTTTGTTTAGATCTGTGACATGAGCTAAGAAAGCTTGACATCCGTTTTTCAATAAACGAATAGCTTTATGGCTTGAGATGACAGCGATTGATTTTAATGGTTTGGTTGCTTGAATTCGCATAATAGGTCGATTAGGAATATGAAAGCTAACAACCTTACGAAAACAATCAATTTTTGCATGATGAGTAGTTAACCAATCAATCCCTAGAATCACGTCAAATGCAAGTATTTTTAATGAAATCAGATCGACAGGTAATGTGTGGGTACCAACTTGAACCAAACAAGACTTATAAACCGTGGATGTAATGAAGGTTTCTCCCAATGGAGTTTCAACTGCTAAGTCAAAGTCTAATTTCTCCGGAATCAAATTTAATCGATGAGCGCAAGTAGGAGAAATAAAAGAATGGGTAGAACCGGTATCAAATAAAGTATAGACTTCGTTAGAGTTTATGATAAGCTTACCCGTGATGACCTCATTCGGGTTCCTTGCTCTCTGGGAGTTCACAACAAACGCTCTCCCTTGCACAACCGGTTTTGACTTTTCTGGGACGGCCTTTGGTGCCTCCATCCTAGCTGAATTTGTCTTCGGTAAACGACAAAATCGGGCTAAATGACCTTCTCTTCCACAATTATAACATGCTTTGGACGGCATCGCGCAGTTTGGACTGATGTGCCCCTCCCCTCCGCATTTGAAACATATGATAGGTGGTCGTTCTCCTTCCTTAACGACAGGTGCTGGTGCTGACGTCTTTCCATCATTGTTGAATCTCCTCTTCTTGAAATGCCCATTCTTATTGTTTTGGCCCTGATTACCACCGAAGTGGTTACCATTTCTGGCCTGTTGATTCCCTCCACGCTTGTTGTCACCGCTTCGATGACTGCTTTCACTGGTATTATCATTTTGCCGGCTGCTCTCTTTTGGTTGCGTTGTCTCGTTATCGCGCTCCACCAACTGAGCCCTATTTACAACATCTGAATACAAACACAGTTTATGAGAAACAAGATGTTGACGTATCTCCGGCTTCAAACCTCTTAAAAACATCCGCGTCATTCTTTCTTCATTATCCACCAGGTGGGACGCAAACCGGGATAACTCCGCAAATTTTGCCTCGTACTGCGACACGGTCATATTATTCTGCTCCAATTTGATGAACTCCACCTCCTTCATGTGACGAATACTCTCGGGAAAGTATTTGTCGTTAAACAGCTCTTGGAACTTCTCCCAAGACATCTTCAGTGCGGCAGGTTGAGTACGCTTTATCGATTCCCACCAGTAATCTGCCTCTCCTCGCAACATAAAGGCGGCAAAGGGAACCTTTTGCTCCTCGGAGCAACCCAAGACATCAAATATCTTGGTGATCTGCTTTATCCATGTTTCAGCTACAAGTGGTTTGGGTTCTCCCTTAAACTCCGGTGGTCCCAGCTCCTTAAACTGTTTAGCGGTGACCGCCTGAGAGTTTCCAGTATTTCCACCTACGTTGTGGACAGGAGCCGCTTTCACCTGTTGTTGCATGAATTGCATAAAGCCTCTGAACATTTGATCATTCATCATCTGGTCAGTGTTGTTGTTTGCATGAGGATTGACACCTTCCTGATGCACATTATCCTGATTATTGATATGTGGTGAATCAACAGTCGTCTGTGCTCCATTGCTATTCTCAACATTCTCAGATGCCATTTTCAGATACTGCCACAAAATAAAAATTAATTGATATGTCATATATTATCCTTATATTATGACCGACCAATTAAATACCATGCAAATAAACTTAGGTATGTCATACTAGCGAAGGAATTCCCCGTCTCTCCCCTCCTAGTTCTATTCTCACATCTTAGCCAGGGATCATATCCCTAAGCTCTGATACCAACTGTGACGCCCCCAAAATTAGGTATACATCACCCATCTTGGGTCGTCAGATACATAGTACAGAATACAAATACAACTGATTAATACAACTGTCGTGTACAATACGACAAAACATAAACTGTGAGTTTGAATACAAATATTATCTTCTAGAGAGTATTCATACTCAAAAGGAGTCCTCATTACATTTATTAACACACCATTACATAGAATAGTGAGGACTACTAACTAATACTATCATTCGGACCATCACTCCGTACCCCGACTTGTCCCAGCTACGTTCTCATTTCCTGAAGAGAACAGTGAAAGAAAGGGTGAGCTCAACTAGCCCAGTAAGAAATATTATGACTAAGATAATGCAGAATAAATTATCATTAGCCTTCAACAATGTTAAACTGATAAAATATAATAGACATCAAGTTTAACTGCAGCGGAACAAGCAATCCATTAAAAGAGTCAAGTAGAAAATAAACTCTACTATCTTTTATGATTTAAAAGGTTTTTCAACACTGTTATCGCTGTGACTCAGCTTAATAAAATAATCCACATCATCGAATCACCCCTGCACTACGGCCAAGGATATTCGTATATTCATTAATGGTCATGATCATGCCAACAACTGTCCATCAATGCACTACGGGCCAATGAGGACTTTTACCACATCATTTGTAACATTACGGTCATGATTATACCGAATAATCCCTGGTCATAATCATACCAAGTCCATCTATGCACTACAGGCCACAGATGACTTTCAACATTTTATAAACATGAGGATGATGACAATGATATAAGAATTCAATAAAACAAGTTCAAGAATTAATTTATCCAGGAATTAACAACGTCCAAATTGTCAACATGATACTGCTTTGTGGAGTAAAATTCAAGAATGCTTAGAAGAATATTTTCTTGAAAAGATACTGGATGAAACGCAACTATCAAGGATATTCCACAAATTTCATGGAGTATAGAAGTCAAAACTTAACCAACTGAGTACAATAAAGAATGGAATAACAAAAGAAATCACCATGCATGCGATAGACCGCACAGACAGGTTATTCCAATAGAATAATAAATAATGGAACCAGGTCCGGCGTAAACGCACAGACAGGATATTCCGACAGAATAATAAATAATGGAACCAGGTCCGGTGTAAACGCACAGACAGGATATTCCGACAGAATAATAAATAATGGAACCAGGTCCGGTGTAAAACACACAGACAGGATGTTCCAACAGAATAATAACAAGACGGAACCAGGTCCGGTGTAAAACACACAGACAGGATGTTCCAACAGAATAATAATAAAAACGGAACCAGGTCCGGTGTAAAACACACAGACAGGATGTTCCAACAGAATAATAAAAGAATGTCACCAAGTATAGGGTAGACCGCGTATACTGGTTATTCCAACAGAATAATAACGAATGGAATAACAGAAGTTCTCTTCATGAATATAAAAAAATAATATCCCTTACCGTTTTAAAGAAGAGCTGAAGTAAGGAAGTAGTTAAGTAGCAGAATACTCTTCTTCTCTCTCTCTATAGTTTCTCTCTATAGTTTCTCTCTCTAGAGTTCAGTGAATTCGTAAGAAATAATGAAGGAATGAGCTGCTATTTATAGAAAAATAGAATGCATAGTAACTAATCCATGAACGGTCCAGATTGATTACTTTAATCTGACGGTCCATATTTAAAGAAAAATCTTTTAAATAAAATATAATATATTCTATTTATAGAATAACTTTAATAAAGTATTTTGTTTTATATAAAAAGATGTTTCTATTTTATTACGTTAATAATACGAATAAAACAAAACGTCATTATCGCTAAATAATTCATATTATTAACTGACAATAATGGAATCAAACTGAGTGACTTCTCACATAAGCATTAATAATCAATACCGTGTGCTACTGTGCAACCACACGTATTACTGTACTTTTACTACCGAGTAGTTCAACAGTAACAATGGTAAAACTTCCGCCGTTATTTTTAATAAAATATCTTTGTCGTTTTCTCAATCCGACAATAATTCCGTTGTGGGGTCCACCAATGATTGTGCCGTCGTACGAATATTCCCCGACAAAAAGAATATTCCCCGACCAAACGAATATTTTATAACAACTTGCTTACTTTGCAAAATTTATAAATATTACCCACAACTATAACATTATATCAAATTAGCTCCATAATATTCAAAAATGATATTTATAGAAAATTCATCTTTATTTATAAAAATTGGGGTCTTACAACCTCCCCTTCTTATGAAATTTCGCCCTCGAAATTAGGGTACGTACCTGGTATGTCGAAGAGATAAGGATACCTTGATTTCATTTCAGATTCTAACTCCCAAGTCATTTCCTCAACATCGTGGTTTCTCCACAAAACTTTGACTAGTCACGACAAACGCTCTTCCAGGAACCGTTGACTTTGACTTTTCTGGGACAGCCTTTTGAGTCACCGTCCCTGCTGAACTTGGTTTCGCTATCGTACAATCTCGAGCGATATGTCCTTCCTTTCCACAATTATAGCATACCTTGAACTGTTGTGGACAATTTGGGCTGATATGTCCCTCTTTTCCACATTTATAGCATATGACTGGTGGTCGTTCTCCTCCCTTGGAACCAGTTGCTGCTGGTGCTGACGTCTTCGTATTATCATTGTTGAATCTCCTCTTTTTAAAATCTCCTCCCGACTCGCTTCTTCTATTTTCATAGCCACGATTACCACCAGAGTGGTTGCCGTTCTTGTCTGTACTTTTCTTTCTCCGCTGGTTATCATTGATCTGATGACTGTTGTCACCGATATGATCCTGGTTGTGGTCTCTCGGTTGACCGTACTCATTATCTCGCTCCAACAATTGAGCCCTGTTGACAACATCTGAATAGAGAGAAAATTTATGAGAAATGAGATATTGACCTATGCCGGGTTTCAAACCTCTCAGAAACATCCGTGTCATACGTTCCTCATTCTCCACCAAATGAGGTGCAAACCTGGACAACTCTGCAAACTTTGCCTCGTACTGGGACACCGTCATGTTATTCTGCTCCAGTCTAATAAACTTTACCTCCTTCATATGACAAATACTTTCAGGAAAGTACTTATCATTGAATAGTTTCTGAAATGTCTCCCAAGACATGCTGAGTGCAGCTGGATGGGTACGCTTCACAGATTCCCACCAGTAGTCTGCCTCGCCACGGAACATAAAGGTGGCGAATGGAACCTTCTGTTCCTCCGTGCATCCCAAGACATCAAATATCTTGGTAATTTGCTTGACCCATGTCTCTGCCTTAATCGGATCTGGCTTTCCCCAGAATTCTGGTGGTCCCAACTCTTTGAACTGCTTGGCTGTGACCAGCTGTGCGTTGCCATTGTTTCTTCCTATATTTTGAACAGGAATCTCCTTCGTCTGGTTTTGCATGAACCGCAAAAAGCTTCTAAACATCTCATCGTTCATCGTCTGCTCATTGGTGTTGTTCACAGGAGGAACATTGCCAGCCTGTTGCACGTTCTCCTCGTTGGTGAGTACAGGTGTCTCCACGGTTTCATTTACTCCACTGTTAACATTCTCAGTCGACATTCTCAAATACTGTCATAAAACAAGGGTTAATTTAACAAATTAACAAATCACATAATATCCCTATATTATGACCGACCAGCAAATAAGCTTAGGTAGGACACACTAGCGAAGGATTTACTCGTCTCTCCCCTCCTAGTTCTATTCCCCGATCTCCGCCAGAGATCATATCCCTAAGCTCTGATACCAACTGTGACGCCCCCAAAACAGGTATACAACACCCATTCTGAGTCGTCAATAACATGGTACAGAAACAACTACAACTTTATTAATACAACATAAAAACTATGAGTGTAAATACAAATATTGTCATCTAGACAATATCCACACTCAAATAAGTCCTCATTACAATTATTGGAACAATATTTTACAAAAAAAATGGTGAGGACTACTAAAATAACTTCCTAGAACCTTCATTCCATACCTCGACTAGTACTTGCTACATTCTCGCCTCCTGAGAAGAAAATAGAACAACAAGGAAAAGGGTGAGCTCAACTAGCCCAGTAAAGAATATTATGACTAAGATAATATACAACAAATTATCGTTAGTCTTCAACAGGGAAAAATTTAATAGAATACAATAGACAACAAGTTTTCAATCAATATTCGCAGCGGAAAATAATAATTCATAGAGAAGTTACGTAGAGAATGAAATCTACGATTATCTATGAATTTAAAAGCCCATCATCAACATTTTATTCCTGTAACATCAATCAATAAATATCTTGAATCAAATAGTCATCTTTGCACTACAGGCCAAAGATATTCATCAGTTGGTCATGTTCACCTCAACACCTGTTCATCTTTGCACTACGGCCAAAGATATTCATCAGAAATCATTCATCTTTGCACTACAGGCCAAAGATATTCAGTTATATCATCATTTAAGACTGAGGATGATGAAAAATATTTTTAAGGAAACGAATCCAGTGAAACAAAATAATAAATATTAAGGATTCGTATTTCAGCTATTCCATGTCCAAAAATACCTCATAAATAATCATAGTGGAGTAAAATTCAAGAATGATCAAAACATGGATACAATCAAAGCTAGTATCCAGAATAGATATTTTGGACGAAAAGAAGAAAATTTCATTTTTTTGGTGAATAGTAACTCGTGAATAGTAACTCATGAATAGTAACTCGTGAATAGTAACTCATGAATAGTAACCCCGACATGAAAAGTTCCAAATTTGATAAAAATTCAGATCAATACTTCGGCATAATGATATTGAAGAAAATAATATCATTTAAGAAGAAATAACATCCCTTACCTCGGAAAGACGGTACTTCTGACTGGAATACTAGATATAGTGCTGAAGGAAACTTGCACCGTATAGCAACACTCAAAGTATCAAATACTCACAAGAATACGCTCGATATAGAGAGAGAAATAGAGAGAAACTTGTGTTTCTGGTGTGATTTTCAATTCTAACCTAAGCACCCTATTTATAGGAAAATGCTTAGAACACCAAAGCAGAAAATTTAATATAATAATAATATATTTATTAAATTTTCCTTAGCCCACCTCTAGACATCTGATCTCAGCCCATTTATATCACATGTTAGCCCACTTAAATGCCAAAAAATGTTTTTCTTCAAAATAATAAATAAAACTTCCAAAAATCAATTATTTCGGAACTTCAGAACTTCAATAATTTATAATAAATAGCACTTTTATCAGAAAATTCGAATCTCGCGAGTTTTTATAGGAAATTCAATTCTCTATAACTTTGCAGAAGAAAGTTTTTCCAAATTCCAAACAAAAATTGACCGAAATTCATAAACGGACGATTTTACAGTCAATAATAAATTTTCGGTCAAGAATTGTGTCCACCAACACACAAAACATGTGTTAATCATTTAATGCCACAAAAATACTCTTCCTCCTCATATACTCATATATCCCACATTCATTGTAAAAATATCACCGTCAATATATTATTAAAATAATATATTTAAATGAATTATTTTATCAGAAAAAGATAAAATATTAATTTTCAACAATTGTCACATTAAAAATTTTCTCCATCTATATCCACATAAAATCAATATTTTCCTCATCATATAAATCAATAATTAATTATACACAAATAATATTACAGAATCACAGTACTGGCAACCAGGCCGTTCCCAGGAAAGAGGGGGCTTTCCAATAAGGATTTCTCCTTACTGGCGCGCAATTAGATGACCAAACTTCTCCTTAGACAGAACTTTCTAGACATTGCCAATAATGTTATCTAATAATATTATTCAGATAATATGAATTATTGCTCCGATAATGAAAAATACTGCGTAGTGATAATTATTGAAACAACAGTAATATAAAATATCAACGCAGCAATTATTGAATCAATAAAATACAATATTGAACAGTAATTACTGTAATAATTATTGAGTAGTGCCTTCTTACGTAAGAATTAATAATTAGTGCAATACCGTGTGCTACGCGTATTACCGTGTTTTAACCACCGGGTATTCCAACAGTATTAACGGTAACAACTACGCCGTTATTTATAAACAACTTATTTTTGTCGTTTTCTTCATCCAATCGCTTTCTGTTATGGGGCCCACACAAGGCTGCGCCGTCGTACGAATATTCCCCGACAACAAGAATATTCCACGACCAAACAAATATTCTCCGACAACAATGAAATTTTATAACCACTTGCTTATTTAAAATATTTGCGCATTTTACCCATAACTAACCACATTAATCAAATCAACCCTTACTATTTCAGAATAATAAATAGAGGAAATTAAATTTCATTTATTAATAATTTGGGGTCTTACAATAGTCGCAGAGGTAACAGTTGAGACTGAGAAAGAAGAGGAAGAAGAAGTACCTGAGGAGAGTTTATTAGAGGTATTATATGATCAAAATGTAGAATTTTAAAATCGTATTCATGAGTTAGAAGAGCAGGCAGAAGAACGACAGGCGGTCGTAGAACAAAAGGATGCAACAATTCAAGCTTGTGTTACCCGATATGTGATGCTTGAACAGAAGCATTCTTTGGCAGAGTATAAGATGATAAAAATAAAATCTGAGCTGAAAGAAAAAAAAAACTGAACGAGTGAGAATAAGTGATGCATGGGCAAAAGCCGCACGACACGTGGATATTGTGGAAAGAGATGTTCGATCTAAGAAGGCTAAAATAGATGATATGAATTTCTCTTTTTGGAAAGCAATTGGGAGAACCAAACATCGAGTTTTGAATTACCCTGTACATAGCGGTCAACCTGAATCTGATATGGATCGAAGATTGATGATTCAGATCATGAATGAGGAGTACGAAGAGGCAGTTGAGGGAGGAATATGTCCTATAGAAAAGTATATTTCAACGGTAATGATGACGCCAAATGCTGCTCTAGATAAGTCAAAGTCGAGTAGTTCGAGGGATGACGGTTGTCATGACTTCCCAACAAATGAGGAACCCAAATGAAGTTATCATGAGAGATGAGCAATGGAGAAATCACGACTATCTGAGAGATAGAATCTGAAATGGAAGCAAGGTATTCTCAACTCTTCGAAATACCAGATACGTAAATTTCGGAGACGAAATTTCATAAGGAGGGGAGATTGTAAGACCCTGAATTTTATGAAATAAAAATATTCAATTTCTCTTATAATTACTATTCAGTAAATGGTTAAATTAATAAAAGTTTAAAGTTATTTTTGAAATGTGCAAAATTTTCAAAATATGCAACTGGTTATAAAATAATCATTGTTGTCGGGGAATATTCGTTTGGTCGTGGAATATTCTTTCTGTTGGGGAATATTCGTACGACGGCGCAGCTATTTGTGGGCCCCATAACGGAAAACGGTCGGATGAAGATAACGACAAAAATTAAATTTTTATAATTAACGGTATAGTTGTTAACGTTAATACTGTTAGAATACCCGGTAGTTAAAAATACAGTAATACGCGTGGTTGCACAGTAGCACACGATTTTGCACAGTATTTTTGAATTATTGATTCTTACGAGGGAAGACACTACGGAATAATTGTCACAGTAATTATTGTTCAATATTTTATTTTATTGATTCAATAATTGCTGCGTTGATATTTTATATTATTGTTGTTTCAATAATTGTTGATGCACAATATTTTCCATTATCAGATCAATAATTCATATTATTTAGAATAATATTATTAGATAGCATTATTGACAATGTCTAGAAAGTTCTGTCTAAGGAGAGGTTTGGTCATCTAATTGCGCGCCAGTAAGGAGAAATCCTTATTGAAAAGCCCCCTCTTTCCTGGGAACGGCCTGGTTGTCATAAATGTGATTCTGTAATATTATTTGTGAATAATTAATTATTGATTCATATGATAAGGAAATATTTATTTTATGTGGATATAAAGGAGGGATATATTTTTGTGGTTAAAAATGAAGCAGTTAATGTTGAGATTTTTATCAGTATTTTTATCGGAATGGAGGTATTAAAAATCAGGGTTTTTGAGATATTTTGCGGGGGTTATAATTTTTAATCCGACCGTTGGATCGTGGTAATTTTTAGATATGTTATACATATATAAGTTGAGTACATGTCCACAAATTTTGAACCGTTAAAAATGAACGTATGATTTATTATGAATTTTACGAGATGACTGGTTCAGAAATTGTTGAATTTTCGGAGTATATCATTTTGGTGAAAAATTCTAGAATAGGTGGGCCCCACTCTTGGTTGGTGAATAAATGTGTGAGATTTTTATTCAAATATAGTGGGTGGAAATAATAGCAGGTAAAGCCATCAGGTTGCAAGTTAAGTCTGCTTCGACGTGTTAACATTTTTCTGGGCTAAGTTAGAATTGAAAATCACAACAGAATTCATAAGTTTTCTCTCTTTCTCTCTCTAGATTATTGAGTGTATTTTGTGAGTATTTAGATACTCTGTAAATTTCTATTCATCAGTACAAATTTTCTTCAGCCTTATACCGATCAGAAGTACTCCTCAGCCGGCTCTGCCACTTGTATATAACTTGGTTTCCTTGTAATTCATAAATTCATCTTTCTGAAAAGGTGATGTTAGGGTCTAAAATTTTTAAAATTACTACCATCAGACAGCAAGGACATGGAAGGATTCTTTGATATTATTATTATTATTATTGTCAGAGTCAAACTTACACAGACATACATGCATATGCAGAAAAAGAAATTTGATGCTACTCACCGACACTCTTTAACATTTTTTTATTAAAGTATATACGTGATCATCATTCACCCTCTTTCTCCCTTTTTTTTCACATTATAGGAGTATATGATTTTATAATTCAAACCTTTTCTCTCTCCATTTTTTGTACTTATTTCAAGAGCATGTTAATAGGCGACTGAAATAGAGGGAACCGCTCTAGAATTCAACTGTAATAGTACAAGTTATACAAAAAAGTAAAACAAAATAAAAATGGAGAGAACTATCGAAGGTAGATTCTGCTGCCACCTCCTTACGACCACCAAAACTTCACTCTAGCGACACCTTTTGCACCTATAAACATTTCTTCCTACAAAGCTTCACTCTAGCGACACCTTTTGCACCTATAAACATTTCTTCCTAAAAAGCTAACTATCCAAGAGGGGAGGTACTATATCAACCCCACCACATTGATATCCCATGCTACCAATATAGCATCTGCCCATATGACAAGCTCACATTGGTATTCCCATTAAATTCATTATTTTAGCTTTACTATTCAATCATCAAATATAACTCTTGCAAAAGATTTGTTAGGCAAGTCCTACTCTGGTCATATCTACTTCAATCAAGTCAATGATAATAACTACTCAGCTTAACATTCCTACTTTTATCAGGGATGGATCCAAGACCTCCTGGTGTGCTCAAGAAGCCGAAGGAGGCTTGGTTATCCCATGAAATTTTCTTCTGCACTTAATTTCCGTAGTTTTGGTTGTGCTGATGAGTCTTCTTCTTGAACTAATCTGTCCAATGCACGTATACCTACTGCATCCTACACCAAAACAATGATTTAACCAAACAAAATACTTTAGGCTAGTTGTGCATATAAGATGTAACTCGAGCATTGGAAATGCAAAAAAAGAGTACAATGCTGCACATGCCTTCACTTGTTTAAAGAATATGCATGGAGCCATGTGGAGATCAAATGGCTCACTAACTACTTGGTTCCATTGGTTGTCCTGGAATATGACATGATCACGTGGCACTGCATCTCCAATGCACATAAAATATTTAAACAAAATCAAGCAGGCATCCCTATGAAGTATGAACAAAAAACAGTGAGATCTAACTCGGTAAATAACAGGAGTCGAGTCTATTGGCCCCAGAGGGACCTGCAGTTCAGCTGTCACCGTAGATAGGTTTTCTCTCGTGGTAAGTAACTCCACCTTCTCCTTTGAGATGATTCTCACTTTATTACTTTATATGGGGTGACACTTTGCAGCTAGGAAGGCCTTTCCTTGCACAAATCCATGATAGATGCTGATGCGATGACATTTTCTAATACATAGGTTCTTCCAAACTTAAACGAAACCCAGGATTTAGAGGATGCGTCCAACCGAAACCTATAACTCTTACGCTACGTTTGGATTGGAGTAATAAATATGGGAATTGAATGACTCATTCCTATGAAATAAAAAAAATTGTGTTTGGTTGCAATTGGAATAGATTGAACTATTCTTATTCCTCCCAAATTTATGAATTTTATTTCTTGGGGGAGAGAGTGTGGAATAACTCCAACTAGAACGGAATGAATCATTCCACTCGCCCCTACAATCCAAACGTAACATTAGGATCTTTTTACGATCTATAAGCAAGAAATATGATGTTCGTATTCTATCAGAATATTTGATAGTTTTCACAGTAGCAGAGAAAATAAGATTACAAATTAACTTCAACTAAGGAAACTTAATGTATGTTTAATATGTAACTAGGTTTCAAGACCAGTTAGTAAACCTGTAAAATCCTCCAATGCAATCAAGCTTGCATAGCTAATATGACTATTTATTCAAAAGGTTTAACAAAGCTTACTATAAATCTTAAATGAATACCAAGAATAATGAAAACAAGTTACAGTCATTTTTCCCATGGTGAATTCCCCACAAAACCAATAACCTGCTCCGAGATGCATAGGCATGGGCTTTACACAGCTACCACAACAATGATTCTCCTTGTCCATTCATTTTGCCCACACATTTTTGAAATCTAGTCCCTCTCCTTCTCAATCCCATCTATCCAGGACACACTTACATGTTCCTGTCAATTCAACCACATAATTCAAGAATTTACAGAAGTGTGGACGCTGGGAGATACATTGCCATAAGACAAACTAGATCAGCAGTTGCTAGAACATACCCTTTAATTTAACTTAATTTCAACAACAGATTAAAAAAGCTGGGCTTTCAGCCAGATAGAAGTACCGACTTGCATTTATTTATTCAAAAGAAAAGCTCTTAGTCAAATGTTGACCTGTGACCCATAGATCTGGATATAAAAACAAGAAACTAGAAGCATGGATGACACTTGCTGATATTAGACTACATAGTTCCATCCTCCAAAAAAATCTGTACATTTAGTACTTTATTGTATTATAGTGAGGATAATAAAATTTCAGTTAGAATGTTATTTTTGTTAGTCTTCAGTATTTGTTCACAACTTCACATACGGTTGCTTTTCATGAGGGAACTTGGTTAGTTGTTCCCTAACAAGGAAAGGAAGCCTATGAACTTTACAGGTTTATGGGTTTCAACCACAACTTCACGCTAATCCCCCCACTTCTACCCATAGAATGTTTAACATTCATCTGCTATATTTACGAAAGCCTCCGGAACTTCATCTAAGAAAGAACAAGCACACTTCTAGAATCGCAACAAGACAACCACAACTCAAGAAAATCTTTACAAACTCACGCAAGTAAAATTGTGAAGACATGAAGGACTGAATGCGTACATGATAGCTCAAGAGCATCATATAAAGTCGACACTGATAACTAAGATACTCATCAAAAGTAAATGAACTATATAAACATACAAGACCTATCTGACATTTGATCATTCAGTATTATAATAGAATATACAGTTGACAACACTTTGAGGCATTGGCTAACCTGGATGGTAATTTGAATAGTTGTAAGCCTACAAAAAAAAAATTGAAGTTTTTACTAGAAATGGCATAATAATTTGCATAATCACCTTGCTACATGGATTTCATTTGCATCATGAATTCCTCGACCCTCTCAGCAGCATCATACATATTCTTTTGGTTAATTTCATTGAAGAGCAAACGGCATGTCAGATATCTAGGTGTAATATCTTTTCCTATCATCTCATCAAAGAGCTGGTATGCACATTCACATTTATTTGCTCGACAAAGCCCATGGATCAAAAGTGTATAAGTCGACAAATCAAGGCTAAGATGATGCTTATTAACCATGTCGTCCAACAATTTTTCCAAGGAACTACCAGTCTTTCCAGTCTTGAAGCACAACTTAAGCAACGGATAGTAGGATTGAACATCAGGCTTACAATGTGGTGAACTTTCCATATCCTTGAGAACATTAAAGGCATCTGGTTCTTGAGCATGATGACAAAGCATTGCAATCATGGAATTGTATGTTGATGTGTTTGGGGTAGCACCAATCTTGGGCATTTCCACTCCAAAAACACGAAGAGCCTCTCTTACTTGTCCAGCCCTCCCTAATGTATGAATCAAGGCGTTGTAGAAAAGTGTATCGGGTTTGCATCCAGCAGATTTCATTCTTTCAACTATTTTCAAGGCTTCATCAAACTCCTCTGCATTTGTCAGTGAACACATTATAGTGGTGTAAGTGACAACATTTGGCGGGCAACCTTGAGCTTGCATTTCATCAAGAAGCTCATCGACCTTATGGAAGTCGAACTGATGGCAATAGGATTGGATTATTGTTGAGTAGCTGATGGCACAAGGGCGACAACCATGCCCTTTCATCTCTTGAATTGTCCAGTGAGCCTCATCCACCCTCTTGACTTTGCACCAACCATGAATGAAAATGTTAAAAGTGTGAGCATTAGGGTGGATGTGTGATTTGAGCTCCAAGAAGATCTCACGGGCCTGCTCGACTTTGTTCGCTTTGCAAAGTGTGTCAAGTAACAAGTTCATGGATTCCGTGTTCTTCTCCAATCCGAAACTTCCTAACTCATCAAATGTTCTGACAGCTTCTTTCCAGTGACCTGCTCCAGCAAGCCGTCTCATGACCTTAGCTATGGTACTCAGGGTAACAAGATGAGCCAGTTGCATTTCCTCAACCAGCTCCCTCATCTTTTCCATTTGCTTCATCTTCCCCAGTATATCAACCAACATATCATAGGATTGCACCAATGGTTTATAGCCTGGACGTGATTCTGCCCATCTAAAGGCAGCCAATGCAGACTTCCAGTCATCTTTGAACCGATGAAGCAGCTTAACAACAAGGCTATGAGAGACTCGTATAGCATTACAAGCTTGGTCACGCACCAGAGACTGAAATCTTTCATCGACACTGTTTCCGGGACTAACCTTGGCTATAAGAATGTCAACATCACCCTCTCCAGTTGAATCTGCACCCTGTTCTTCTTGATAATCAATTCTAGAACTTGCCAATTGAGAAAATTCCAATGGGTTAGGACTACGCGAGATGGAATAAAAACGAGATAAATTGGCAGATGCTGCATGGAGAAGTGCATAAGATACTGATGGGGCAAGAAGGTTGATGTTTGTCTTGGTGCGGTTCCTACAGAACATCATCAAGGTCTCCAAAGAAGAGAATGGTGTTGGAGCTTTCACTCCTACAATCCATAGAACCAAAAGTTAGCTACTTCAAAAGATAGTTCGTTCCCAAATTGAAGAAATTTAGTTAGACTAAAAATTGGCTTTGCAAGTTGAGAAGAATAGCTCAAGAATTAAACAAGAATATAGCACACAAGATGAGCTATCTGCCAAAAATATATATTTTCTAAGCTCTTCTAATCTCTCTCTTAGAATACAAGCTACTTTTTTCTTCTTCTTTTTTTTTTTCTGCTAATAGTTAAGCAACCAAAAGAACTATAAAACTCGTGATCCTTTCAGTTCACAAAAACAGAAACGAAGATAAGAATTACCCATTGAACTCTACTGCCCAAATATAAAAACTCTTGGCACTAACTGTAAACTCATTACCAGAAATGGCCTTCTGTCCAAATCTTAGCCAGGATACAAAAAAAAAACAAAAACAGCTCAGTGCATAAGGAAACAGGCTAACAGCATAATCTAAGTCGGTCAGTGATTTCATCGAACATCTTAAATGCAATATAACATTTTGCTTCAAAGTCAGAAAAAGTGCTTACCTCAGTTATAGGAAAGTCTACACCTTTTGATTAACAGTTACATAGAGAAAGAGAGAGGCAAAGAGCCACGAAGCAGCGACTGTGTAATCTCATGAACTTTGATAAAACGAAGCGATGGATTGTAACGAGCATAGCGGATCTTCGACCCGGTACAAATAATTCTATTATTCTAGAATACGTTTTTCTTTCTTTTCTTACCACTAGTGTACTACCAGTAATATACTGCCCAAAAATTAAAAAGGCCCGTTTATTAGTAATTTTAACCTATACAGGCTTATTACTATAATTGAAGAAACATTGGTTTCAAGGTTTCCGCAAAACTCTAAAATTTATAAGAATTAATAACTATAGTTGTTTCAATTCATCTAAATTTTTGTTCTCTTTTAATAATAGCATGCAGTAATTGTATTTCTATAAATCTAGAGTTTCTTTGCCTGAATGTTTTTGAAATACTTATATATAATTTAACAAAAAAAAGTTCTATTTTGTCTATATTAAGATATTGTTTTTAAAATTTCATTACGATGACCAAAAACACAAAAATATTTGCTATTAAAATTTGATATTAGAAAGAGTCGTTGAAAAATATTATACATAGAACCCACTGATTATTATTTATTCATTTATGATGATAAAAATTTCATTCATTATCCAACGGAAGTGTACTGGATACTCGCTCCATAAGAAAAGGGAAAAATCGGAAGACAAAGTGGGAACTCGGATCTCTTATTTGTTCTTCAATGGGAGACGAGTACGTTGTTTACTCCATAAAATAAATTGCAAACGCCCTGGAAACTCCTCTACAACTCTTCAACGAAATGAAGAAATAAGAAAGAAGTAACAGCAAGCATATTTTACACACCCTGATACAAGTTCCCTAAACCTTGATTTCAAGCATGCAACCATATGTAAACAAACAGAGCAAACGTTGCTATAAAAGAAACAAAAGCAAGGGGCTTGATAATTTAACAAAGAGCACCAGCCTAAAGGCTTAATCATTCATACTACTAGACAACAACCAGAAAGACTCAACCTTGTTATATCAGAATACGACAGTCTCAAGGACTCAAACTCATTTCTACCAATAAGCCAAAAAACCAACTTAAAAGACCCTCGAAACCAAAATGTGGCTTGTATCATCATATCATTGGAACACCATCAGGCTTAGGCTTAGGCTTAGGCTTAGATTTAGATGGATGCCATGTGGACAATCAAGTCAACCACACGAGAGCTGCAAAAACAATAAGACTTGCGTCAACGAAACCATAATGTAGGATAGCACTAAGCAAAGCAAAGCAAGGCAGCTCAAGGTATAAAAAAGACTGCCAAATAGTTGACATCACCACGTTAAGACCGAGCATTACCTGTATCCCCATTCATTATCGTACCACGCGACAAGTTTCACGAAGTTCTCATTCAAAGCAATCCCAGCCTTAGCATCAAAGATGCTTGATCTGCAGTAGAGTTGACCAAAAACAATCAAATCAACACTGATCTAACCCTTCACATATTCAACCCTTCATTTATTTACCATGACCTTTATCCCAAGGTTCAATAAAATATTCACCTGCTATCGCCAATGAAGTCCGTGGATACAACATCTTCTTCAGTGTACCCCAATATACCCTTGAGCTTTCCCTCTGACTCCTCCCTGATAATTGGGAAGGAATAGGTCAAAATTTTGAAATCATGTACGGGTAATAGCCCATTGCTAATCAAGAGAACGTTCAAAATAACTGCACAGTAAAAATTAATACTCTCCAGAAAGCAACCCAGCTTGTTTTTCCTTGTACCAAGGAAGATCCACCTATATTATAGAGAAATCCCAACACTTACTTGATAGCTGCTTTAATTTGGTCGTACGAGGCTTTCTTCTCCAGCCTTACAGTAAGGTCCACAACTGAAACATCCACAGTGGGAACTCGGAAGGCCATTCCAGTCAATTTACCATTAAGCGCTGGAAGCACTTTACCAACAGCCTAGATAAATAGGAAATGGCAACAAAGTTAATGAAATTGATCATATATACATGCTCTGGATATATTTAAAACAGCTACAGATAAAATTTGGCTATTGATTCAATAATATTCTCATATACACAACTCAAATTAAGATTCACAATTCATGATTACCTTGGCAGCTCCAGTGCTACTGGGAATAATGTTGAAAGAAGCAGCTCTTCCACCTCTCCAGTCTTTGCTTGATGGCCCATCCACAGTCTTCTGAGTGGCTGATAACATATTATCAAACAAGATATAAAAACCAATTTTGACACACAATTCTATATAACAAATTTAACCAGCCATGAAAGGAACGCTTACCAGTGATAGAGTGAACAGTGGTCATAAGACCCTCAACAATGCCAAACCTATCATTAATAACCTGCATAATTTGAAGAGAAAGGAAAAACTCAAGTACTGTACTTATGTATAGACTACCCGTGTGTGTATATATAGATATGTAAAACAGGTGTTCATATAACCTTGGCCAGAGGAGCGAGACAGTTGGTAGTGCAGCTAGCATTAGAGACGATGTTAAGTTCAGGCTTGTATTCCTTCTCATTGACACCCACAACAAACATGGGTGCATCTTTGCTGGGAGCTGAAATAACAACCTTCTTTGCACCACCCTTATAAAACCAAAAAAAACTGATCAATTTTCCCCCAGCAATTCAAACCAATAAATTTCTCATTCATGCAGCAAAGGAGCTTTTAATTTAACTTGGGATTAATTTTGGGAACTGGTTGGTCAATTTGAAACAAAATCATGAGTAGCTCTAACTTATGCATTAAAAGGGGCGGATCCATATAAAATCAATAAAAATAAAACCAAGACATAAAATCTGACAATGATCATACAGATTAGGCAAATTCAACTAAAAATCTGCAGACAGATTGTATCAAACCTTCAAGTGAGCAGTAGCCTTGTCCTTGTCAGTGAAGACTCCAGTAGACTCCACCACAAAGTCAGCTCCAGCTTCACCCCATGGGATCTCTTCAGGGTTTCTAAACAACCATAGAAACAACACACAAACAAACAGTTTAAAATGTACAAGTTCACCAAACCTAAATTCTAATGCATATTTTACTTTGAAAAGCAAAAAATAGGCAGTGGAGAATTGTAGATACCTGATGCCAAAAACCTTAACTGGCTTCTCACCAAAGAGAAGGGTGTTATTGTCCTTAACCTTAAGCTCATGATGCTTCCATTGTCCATGAACAGTGTCATACTTGAACATATATGTCTGCCACCCAAACATTCACCAAAAACAATCTTTTTGGTAAGCTCAGACAACCAATTCATAATAAAGCATACTTCAACACACACACACACATGTGTGTGTGTATATATATAATATTATAATAAAGAAATAGAAAGAAAAGTATGGAGGGAGAGAAAAGTACCATGTAGTCGGTGGTGATAAAAGGATCGTTAACAGCAACAAGCTCAACATCGTTTCTGAGGAGGGCAACTCTAGCAACCAGACGACCGATCCTTCCAAAACCTATTACAATTTATTATATTATTGTTAATTTTATTATAAAAAACATAAATCATATATCGATACGAGTCACCATTCAGTAAAATGATGTGAAACAACACGAAATAAGAAGTATTACCGTTGATCCCGATTTTGATCTTCTTGTCAGAAGCTGAAGAAGATAAAACCAAACACCGAAAAGATTAGATTAAATTAGCTAGCTAGCTAGCTAATACAAACAACTACTAGATTGAATAGAGAGAGAGCTACTTACCCATGGGTTGTGGTTTATGAGAAAGGGGTTTTTAGAATAGAGAGCGAGGGTATTGGAAAAGCAGAGTAATTGAGAGAGAAATGTGTGAAGAGAAATGCGGGGAGTCGAGCTTTATTTATAGGTGGCGGATTAATCCAAGTAAACCGGGGGCGCGGGCGGGGGCGGTGTCGGTAACTTCACCCGGTTTTTGTTTAGCCTTGGAGAAAAAGAAAGAGGACAGCACATAACAATCCACCTCAATAAACTCATTTATAATTGTGTTGATATATAAAATTATAAATGAGTTTAATATTAGATGAATTATTAATTTCAAAAAATATTAATGATTAATTTTTGACTAAATTATTATTACAACAATAACTTATTTTCAAGAATTAGAACGAAATTTTGAAATGCCAAACGACCAGCTGGTTTGTCACGTGAATTCTGTCTTGGGGAGAGAGAGAAAAAAAAAAAGAAGTTTAGAGCGGCTGGAATTAAATCACTTAGATTTGGATATTCGGTATACAATGCCCGACCGTCTGGATCAATACGGTGGGCTCAAAGTCCATAAATCCAGTCTAATTTGCCAACAAAGTAATAATACTCATTATTAAATTTTAAAAAGTTAAAATCGACATGATTCATTTAAGTTTTCAAAATAATAAATTTTATAATTAATAAAATTTTTTAGATAATTTATAATATTTATAATTGTATTGACATAAATTAATCTCAATTTTAAATTTGAAAATATTTAAAATTGACTTCTCAAAAGTCAATATTTATTTTATAATTTAAAACGAAGAAAGTATATCATAAAATAAGACATATTGCACAAACCATAATATTTTTTTCTATTGTTGTTAAACGAGAGTCATATTTGTCTTGTTAATATATTAATATATATAAGTAAATTTTAATATTCATCTAAGTTAATAATTTTTAATATTTATAAAAATAAATTAAGAAATCATCATAGTAGTCTTATTTCTTCAAATATTTTATCTTTAGTTTATTTATATAAGGTGTTGGAAATATTTTCTTCTGCTAGCCAGTGCTATTAACTTAAGCTATATATAACAAAACAATAGGAAAATAAAATAAAGTAAAAATGAAGACGGGCCACATGTAATATGCATATTCTTAATATAGGAATCAAGCTATTATACAATATTGGAATATTATTTACTTTATATTTATATAAAAATAAATACATAGAGAAAAATTCCCAGTTAAATGAAACATGATCAAGATAGAAAACAAACTAGTATATAATTTTTCTTATGAAACACTAACCGGTGCAGCCTTTGGTCACTGTCATGAAACATGCCCCTTAAAATACAAATTATTATTTTATCAACCACTTATATATATATATATATATATATATATATATATATATATATATATATATATACAACTCAAAAATATTAAAAATACTCAATAATGTCAACACTGATCAGTAACCTTATTTATATAATTAGAATAAAACTTACTTTATGCGATTATTTTGTTACATAATTGAAAAGACTCCAAGAGGCGTGACACTTGACATCATCCAATTCCAGGTCAGCACTTGATAATTTAAGATTTTCCACTTAATTAGTTCTTATAACACGAATTCGATTGTTTTTAAATTATCTTTATGATTTCTTGAACTCGAAAAGGAAGACATTTTATACTTCACAAAAATATACTACTAATATTTTATACGTACAAACTGAGCAACTTTGGGATTGCGCATGTCATGTCAAATTATGTAGGAGTACGTACTACCTAATAATTTAGTTTTTAATACTCTCACATACTAGTATTAGACTATTAGCTGTCATTATTTTCACCTTGTACGCACACCAACTCTAATAATACTACAAGTTTTAGGTGGTATTTGATAAAATTTAGTGTTAAGACTTGAACAGTTTAAACGTCTGAATAACATAGAGTATCTGAATAGAATTGTATCTGAATGAAAAAATGTTGTTTGATGATTATTTTTTTCAAAATATCTGAATAAAAGTATTTTACCATTTTAACCTTCTAAACAAAACTATAAAATAAAATAAAAAAACAAAACAAAACATTTTCTTCTTCACCTACCCCACATCCCCGCCGCCCCCCTCCCCACCGGACCTCCTCCCCCTCCACTACTCCCGCCCCCGCCCCCGCCCCTTCTTCATCTACCCCCCATCCCCGCCGCCCCCCTCCCCGCCGGCCCTCCTCCCCCTCCACTACTCCGGCCCCCGCCCCTCCCCTGCTCCGGCCCCCTCCCCTCCCCTCCCCTCCCCTCCCCTCCCCTCCCTGCTCCGGCCCTGGCTCCTCCCCTCCCCTCCCCTCCCCTCCCTTGTTCTGGGCATCAATTTTAACAATGGGGCCGGTGGTAGTGGTGGTAGATCTGGTAGTGGTGGTGGTAGATCTGGCCGGTGGTGGTGGTGGTAGATCTGGTAGTGGTGGTGGTAGATCTGGCCGGTGGTGGCGGTGGCGGTGGCGCCGGTGGTGGTAAGATCTGGTAATGGTGGTGGTGGATAGGAAAGGAAAATGATAATATTAATGAGGGTATTTTTGTCTAAAAAATAGCAACTCTCATTCAGACATGCCTCTTAATCCTACAGACTTGATTTTGTAGCTTAACCATCTAGAGGCATTAAGAGGTAAAAAAAAAAAACAAACAACACACCGCCTCTGACCGAATCAGAGGCGGTCCATTCAGAGATATTAAGAGCTAAACAAACACAGCCTTAGTCTCTTTAACCAACTTTAAGAAGTTAGTTGTCTAATAAGCAGAGAGATTATGCCTATATCTACCCACACCATGTTACATTTATAAATTATGTGAGACTATTTTTTATCATACATACTTCGATCACATTTAAATGCTCTTAATTCCTACATTAAATACTTGGATTAAAGCTTCGAACCATGGTTCATAAGATTTAAGATTTATCTAACAATACAATAAAAACTGTAACTAGATAATAATATGTCGCTAGTATCCTACCGGATTCAAACTAAGTTGGAGGCTACAAAAACGTGTATCATGTACAATTTTTTTGGGGTTAATTTTTGGTCTAATTATAGGCTATTATTCCTCATGCTTTTGCTGTCATACTACTTGAGCTGCTTGCGCCTTCTCATCCCAGTTAGTACATAAATCAAACTTGTAAAGCTTCAAGTCAGTTCCAAATGATGGTCACCATCGGATGATCTCCTCAAAAACTCCATTACCAAATTTGAAAATGCAGAAGAATTATCCTCGAGCAACTGAGCTGGTGAGTCGTACTCCAAAACCTTGCCTGTATTTAACAACACGCATGGGCAATTTAATGACCAAATTAAACTTGCTGAATATTTTTTAATTGATGGGTGGTTTGATTACCTTCATCAAGAACAAGAACTAGGTCGTTGTCGATCACAGTTGGGATCCGATGAGCCACTGTTATGACTGTGCATCTGCTTGTTTCATCTCTTATCGTCTTCTGAATGACATTGTCTGTGGCTGTATCCACTGAAGCTGTAGCCTCATCCAATACCAATATTCTCCTTTTTTGTAGCAGCACCCTTGCTAGGCACACAAGCTGCCTTTGCCCAACACTCCAGTTTTCTCCATCTTCAGCAACTGCATCAAATTCATTCCCATAATTTCTAAACAAAATTCTACACTTTTTACGGTTTCATAATTTAACTTCATACTATGTTATAATAGTACCTGGTGCATCAAGCCGCCTTTGGTCCTGCCTTACTCCCTCTGCCAGTTGACACTTGTTCAATACCTGATGAATTAATCAAGCTTGTTAAATAAGTGAAATTCTTATTCCCAATATGAATTTTGAAGGCAAAAGCTGTGAACATATTTTGGTATTACCTCCCAAATTTCTTGATCTGAATGCTCTTGTAGCGGATCAAGATTAGTTCTCACGGTTCCTTGAAAAAGAGTTGGGTCTTGTGGGATGATACTTAACCTAGACCTCAAATCCTGCAAGCCCATACCGGAAATATCAACCCCATCAATCAAAATACGGCCTTCGGAAGGTTCCACCACCCTGAAGAGAGCTTGGATCAGGGTGGACTTCCCACTCCCAGTTCTGCCCACAACACCAATTTTCTTTTGGCCTTGAAAGGTGCAAGTGATTCCTTTTAGAACCTTTGGAAGTGCAGGGGAATATTGAACATGGAGATTTTGAAGCTCTATCTTTCCATTAATTGGCCAGTTAGGTTCTGGTCTAGAGTTTTCGATAACTAGTGGTGCTTCACTTGGTATGTTTGTATATTGCAGGATTCTTTCCACTGATATCATCTTGTTCTCTACATTGCACAAGTTCCATATAACCCAAGCTTGAAGAACATTTAAGTTCAAGCCATAGGTAGCTGCTAGTCCTGCCAAGCCTGTAAATAAATCAACCACTCCTGAGTTCATTTACTCCTACAATTTCATGTATACTCTTTTGGTCAAAAACAATTTGCAAACTATTCCCTCCGTTCCAAAATTAGAAAAACATTCTAAGACCGACAACTTTTGAGGATAATAGGCTAATAGCTAAGAATTTAATAGTGGTGGTGTGATGCTAGATATGATAGTAAAGAAGTAATGGCAAATAAGAAACATCATGGCACTTTATAGTCCTAAACTGTAAATGTATCAGAGGAGGCACTTACTGGGGTCAATGGCTGATCTTGGTAGGTTCACCAAGATGACTAGAAGAAGAAAAAAGACAAGGTTGAAGAGGAAGTTGATCCGTACGCAAAGCCACTCCATTGTCCCAGAGTTGTGGAAAGCGACCCGAGAATAATCATCAATGAGACTTAAATTTCTCTTCAAGAAGCGATCTTCTTGATTGAAGCAACGAATTGTTGAATCCCCACTGATGGATTCTGAGAAGTGATGGAGGATTGGAGCTTTTCGGATCCCAACCATCCGTGCTAGTTCTCTAGCAGTGGTAATGTAATAAGCCTGCATAAATGGCTTGCTGGTTTAGTATTGTGTAAAAGATGATCATAGCCTTCAAAAGACTTTTGGTATGCACAACTTTTTTTATATATAAAAAAAATGTTTGATGAATTTTGTTATAGAAAGTAATCGTGCTTTTAATATATATACTCCTTATTTAGTACTTAAACAAGGATTTTTCTGTCTTACTATTATATATGGTAAAATAACTATTACTTTAATAATAATAATAATAATGTACTCCCTCCATCGTAAAAAAGGTGTACTTTTTTTTTTCTGTCATTTTCTTTCCAAAATTTTAGGTTTGCGTATGATAGCTCCACATAATTTTCTTCAATATTTTTTAACTGTAGATTCTATATTTCTTATCTATGCCATGCTATCATGAGGATCTTATTCCGTACAACTGAGGTATTCGTAATGAATACGTTAGAAACTAGGAAATCGAGTTAGAAAGCTTGATATTAGTGTTACCTGATACCATATGGAGATGGCAACTACAATGAGGAAGAGGAAAAAAATCTGCCAGGCAACATGTGACATAAGAGCAACAATGCTTAATAGTTGAATGAGAGCAAATGCCAATCCAGCTAATCTGTAGGGTATATCTGTATCCACAATGCTTTGGTCCGTGGAAGACTGTAACGATGAAAACCAAACAAATTTTAGTATGTATTCTTTTAATGCAAAATGCATCATTGACGGAAAAATATGGATTTGAAGTGACAAAGTTAATGTACTAACGCGATTCAGAATTCTGCTTGAAGGCGTGGAGTCAAAAAATGACAAGGGTGCCCGAAAAACTGAGGTAATCATTCCATGGAAAAGGCGCTGAGAAGTTTCTATAGCAATAGTAGATAACAGAATTGCCCTTCCCAGTATGCAGATGGAGCTTCCACAAGACATCAGAGTAAATATCCCTATCAAATTCTCCTTGCTTACCCTGCCCTCTTCTTCTGTCCCCCAAGCAATCCAGTAATTGCTGGCCATTTGAAGGGCCTGGAAGAGAACTTGGCACACAAGGATAAGTGGAACAAGGGCTCCTCTATATGCACATGTGGCAAACCTCGAATAAACGTGCCATTTCACTCGACCAGTTTCTGTCTCTTCTTGCTGTGATTTCTCTAAATTTCCACCATTGTGGGAGAAATGTTCAACTGTTTCCTCAATAACTTCATCTTCAATGTGATTGCTGTAATGGTGTCCCTTGCTTGAGATGCTGCTGCATTTATTTGGTGGGGTGACTTGGTTAAGAGATTTGCTATGCGCAGCCATTTGTGCAACAAGTTCCCCATTAGGATCCGCAATCAAATCTTCATACTTTCCCGACTGAACAATTCTACCATTTTTCATTACCTATCAAAAATGGAATTTTGATGAGTACGCTTGATTCCTTCTAATCCTATCATAACATGAATAACTTTAACAACTTACCAAGACAAGGTCGGAAGCATCCAGGAATTCTAACTGATGTGTGACATAAATAACCGTTTTCCTTCCCAATAATTGCATCATACATTTCTGCCAACAAAAAAAAAATTAATAGTTAAAGCCATTACCAATGAGAAAGAACCATAGGAATGAAGAAATGTATAACAATGTAAAGAAGTTGAACATAGCGGAGTGTGGTGGAGCTTGCTTGCCTTGAACATATGTGCTCCGGTATGTGCATCCACAGCACTAAAAGGATCGTCTAGGAAATAAACATCAGAATCGCTGTAGATTGCCCTTGCTAATTGGATCCTCTGCTTTTGTCCACCACTTAGGTTCATACCTCTCTCTCCCACCACACTTAAGTCCCTATCAGCCCACATCTCAATATCACGAGTAAGAGCACATCCTTCTACAACATCCTCGTACAAGGCCTTATTCATATCCTTGCCAAACAGCACATTCTCTCTTATGGTTCCAGTTTGTATCCAAGCACTTTGGGGAACAAACGCTTTCGATCCATAAACCTTTATACTTGCCCCATAAACTTTTGGAATCTCTCCAAGTATACTGCAAAGCAAGCTTGACTTCCCTGATCCAACGGAACCACAAATAGCTACCTTATACCCTTTCCTGATCTTCATTTTCTCAGAAATTTTTATTTTGAATTTTTCTAAAGAGGGATCGCTTGTATCCCATGCATATTCACCTGTTTCAAGTTCCACCGCGATATTGGATTCTTTTGATGGATGATGGCTTATCATTTGCTTCTTGTCTTGCTCACTTATGAAGTCCTGGATTCGATCAACTGAAACCTTTGTTTGAGCAATCATGGAAATAAGCTCTGGCAAATTGTAAATGGGCTCTTGTAAAATTCGAAAAGTTGCTAGAGCTGAAAGAACTGTTCCTGAAGTCAATGGTGTTTTAAGCACAATACAAACACCAAATGTGACAACTGAAACTAAAGTTGGTGAAGCCCAAAAGAGAAAAGCCACAGCTGAACAAGTATAGAGGTACCTTTTCAGCCAACCTCTCTCAGTATCTCTAAGCTGAAGGATCTTCTTCAAAAAAGTTTGTTCCCATGAATGCAATTTCAAGACTCTCATGCTCTTCAGAGTCTCTGAAGTAGTTTTGATTCTTGAGTCCTTGGCTTCCATTATCTTGCTGTGGAGCTTTTCTTGCATATTGGCCAATGGGGTATTACTCACCATCACAAATATTGTTGTGAAAAGAGCAGCCATGGAAGGAGCAGCGCCAAGATTCCTGTACAAGATGACCAAGGCCAAAATTACTTGGATCGGAAGCAGCCATATTCCATGAATGAACCAGAAAAAATCACCTATCCTCTCCACATCTACATTGATGCAATTTATGATCTTGCCCGTACTTGTTCCACTGTATTTAATTGACAAGGACTTTTTGTATATTAATACAGTGAGAGCTGCCCGAATTCGAATCCCTATACGGTGAGAGCCAAAGTACCATTGTCTTTGGGACAAGGATTCCACTGTCTTTGCGGATAAGAAGATGAATGCAAGTATCAGTCCATGGTGGCTGCTTGAATTATCACTCTTTCCCGACAAGAAATTCACGAAGTTTGTGATTAAGGAGGGACCAACATAGGAAGCAATTGTATTGACTCCTAAAAACACAAAACAAAGCAAGTGAGTATCATATAAATACCAAACTCTTGTAAATATACTTAGACCCACAAACAAAAAAACTACCGGCAAATATTGCATTTGTTGCCAGGGGCCTCCAGATAGCATGAAGTATTGCATTAGACAACAAGGAAGATTGGGTTTTATGTTTTGAAAGTGATTCTTCTAACAAAGAAGAAGCTTTATCTGCTGTTTCAGAATGAGGAATGGAAGGTATATCCGATAATTCGAGCTTCTTGTCTCGACCCATCCTGAACAATGGGTTAAGCCATTTGAATATAAGATGGCTCCAAATTCCGGCACTGGAGAAGGCATCAGCAGCTCTATCAGAATGACTTTTTACATCCTTTCCCTTTCGGAGTAATGGCTGTTCAATTTCTTCATTGTGCTTGTAGGTGTAAGTTCTACTTGAAAGAGCATTGAAACAGAGCAGAATTGACAGAGGGAAGGAAGCAATATTAACAATGTTGGCTTTTGGCAGAAAACTGGGAAACTCTATGGATTTGAAATGTGTAAGGAAATAAAGAGAGACTAAAAGTGAATCAAGAAACCCAGAAAAGATCCACCAAAGAATGAGAAACGAAGGCCACCTTTTGTGCATCTTTACTGAATACACAGTTACTACACTTGCTAATGCCCAAGTCACCACTGAGGTTGCAGATTCAAAGGGTATGATTTTATGGTTCCAGAAACTATGAGCAGAAAATCCAATATAAGAAAATAAAATTATGATATTAGCAAGAACAGTAATCTTGCTAAAAACTGTAGATTTTCTCTCACTTGCACTCTCTGTTAAATCCTTATCTTCACCTTCTCTACTTTTCTTCCAAATTTCTACCAGAACCCATGTCAACAGAAGAAAGAAGAATGCTATATTGGCTGCTACCTTAGGAGAGATATCCATTAAACCTGACTGCAAAACCCTAATTGAAACCAGTTCAGAAACTTGAAAGAACAGAGCAGATGGACTCATTTTGACCTGTTCAAAACAGAATAAACAGACTCATCATCAATGTCTCTGAAAAGCACAAACAGTCAGAATTCAGTTTGTAACACAATACTAAATCAAAAAACAAAAAATTAAATATGAAAAGGGGATTAATAAAAAATAAACAAATTTATTTGGAAAATTTAAAATATGGAGTATATCCAAAATTGGATCGGTTTGATTATGCAGACCTGTTATGAACAGAGCACGTGGAGGCTGAAGGTGTCTGTGTGTCTCAATGCCTTGGATTCGTATTATTTATAAACCATGAATGAAAAAGAATCACATCACATCACATCATCAGATTCTTCAGCACTCTACTACCATCTCTATCCTAGTAGGTGGTGACATACAGAATATATATGTATATATGTTTATATATATTTGGGGATGATAATCTTAGGATACCTTAGCCCTACATAACATAACGTTGCAATTTTATATAAATATTATAATTAAAGGTTTATATATATATAATTTAAAAATAGAAAATGTAATTCTAAGAAAGTAAAATTATATCGTTTTATTAAAATTTAACAAAGTAATTTTAATCAAGTTTAACTAAGACATAAATTAGATTATTTTATCATATATATATATATATGTGTGTGTGTGTGTGTGTGTGTGGGACCAGAATCACAACAACCTGCACCTCTGTTTTTCAAACTTTGTCTGCGAGTATGATGAATTTAAGACCGTCAATTTTGGTAGACTAAGGATGTGTATGAGATGTCTTCATTTTTTTTTCGCAACAAAAAATGATATTGAAAAAATTACTTAACGCGTAAACATAGCAATTTATGTTTTTGAGTATATATATCACTTAAAGTGTATACAGAGGTGCATTTATTTGAATTCCTATCAATTAAGTGCATACATTAATTACTTTTCCTCATATAATATATATATATATATGGAAAATATAGGCCATGCTAAAATTAAGGAATTTATTTTGATTCTATATTGTCATACACAAAAAAAATTTGATGTAAACATGATAATCGGACATGAGTGTTTTATAATTTTATATATTTGTATTTTAATTTCTAATAAAAATATAAATAAGTAAAATTATAAAATTTTTATATTCAATTATCATGTTCGTATAAAAAAACTTCATATATGATCAGTAAATCGTAATAACACATGATATATAACACAGATACTAATTAAAAATAATCAAAATTTAAAATTTTCAGATATTAAAAATATGAATATTGATAATTAATTCTTACCGGCAATAATATTTGGTAACACAATCAACCAAGATTTTGGGTATAAAGTTAATCATCATTATGATATAAAAGAAAAGGTAAGATGCTACTACTTTGATACACATCTCATCTGGTGAATGTCATTCATTACCCGCTTCATATGGCCATGGGGTCCATTACACAAGTCATCAAGTATTGTCCAGTAAGACCTGCCACGTATGCTTGTTAGAATGCTAAGCCAATTTTGCCTGCCTGCCTGCCCATCTGAAAAGAGACACGTGTAGTCTGAACATGGGCGTGTGGTCTGAATAAGCAAACATACTGTAGAGGTGTGTCCTTTGCATTGTCTTTTTTTTAAAATGTGCCCACAAGCAACTTTACAAACCATAATGCGAACCGGGTCGAGGCCCGAGACATATTCCTTTTTCGCCCCCACTAAACCCACTACAGTCTACTCCTTGCGGTCCATGCCGCATCCTTGTGCATATCTGTATGACTCTGTATGAATGTATTCATTCCACTAATTTTATGAAAACATGGACAAACAATTTGCATGAAAATTAGGAGGTAAAATTAGTCGTACATGTTTTTTAATGGAGTATGATTCTTGTGTATACCACACTATTGATGTTTTCCAACTGCAAAATAACAAAAATGTAATTCCTTTTCAATACTTATCAAAAGAGAAATACTAATATCATACTTAATTTTCACGTTCTATAATAAATTTTCTATGACTTTTTTATATTAACACTCGGTAACATACAGGTGCATGTGTGCGTGTATAAATTAATAGGATAAAATTAAAAAAATTATAAAATTTAAAAGTCTAAATAGAAAAAAATAAAATAGTAATATAATTACAGTTGTATGTAGTGTTTGATAAAATTGTGTAATAAGAACTTATTAAAATAGAAGCTCTTTTTAAAATAGAGTTTAAATGTAAAAAGATTGTTTGATAACTAATATGTATAGTATGTCTTGATATGCTACTTCACTATTTTGCCCTTCAATTAACTTATACAAACTTAGAGTGAGCATAATAATATAATAAATATTAAATAATTAATACAAATAAAATCACCAAGAGTGTATACCTAGTAAAATATTTCAAGTCTAATAAAATATGGATGGTTGTGGTAAATGGTGGGGGTTGGGGGTTGGGGGGTGGGTGGGTGGGGGGTGCGTGGGGGGTAGGGGGTGGTAAGTGTGGGTGGAGGTGGTGAAGCGAAGGATTTAAAAAAATAAAATTCAGCTAGTAAGGGTAAAAATGTAATGAAAGTCGCTTTTTTAAAAAAGACTTGGTTTATTGTCTTTTTTTTAAGAGTCAAAAAGAGGCTGGATAAAATTTTATCAAACAGGACAGACCCTACGCGAATAAGAGGCTAAGCTAAAAAGAGATAACAAAAAAACTTATCAAAAACTGCCGTAATGGCAAAAGACGAAGAAAAAAAATAACGTGATACAAAATAATAATATAATTTCAATATATTAATTTTTTTAATTATGTGAAGAGAGAGTATCATATTAGAAATTTAATTTAGGAGCAGTACTGAAAAGTTTTGGTGAAGGATACATTATTAAAAGAGTAAAATTTAACATGAGAGAAACTAAAAAAGTAATGTGGGTATTTACTTTTAAAAAAATCAAAATATTACATTCTTAGGAATTAGATAATATTAATTTATTGAAAATAACCTTTTGTGCTCTAGACTAATATATTCAAACCGGAGACATGACTTATGATCATTATATATACAAGGTCATTCTTGAGCACGGGTGAGATGGCCGATCGTTCTAAGCTTTCGATTTGGTGAAGGATACATTATTAAAAGAGTAAAATTTAACATGAGAGAAACTAAAAAAGTAATGTGAGTATTTACTTTTAAAAAAATCAAAATATTACATTCTTAGGAATTAGATAATATTAATTTATTGAAAACAACCTTTTGTTCTCTAGACTAATATATTCAAACCGGAGACTTGACTTATGATCATTATACATACAAGGTCATTCTTGAGCACGGATGAGAGGGTCAATCATTCTAAGCTTTAGATTAGGTGGAGGTAATTTTTTTTTATATATATACTGTATATATAGAGAGAGAGAGCCTAGAGGTGCTCAAAATTTTCGATTTTTTCGATTTTTTACCGAACCAGTTGATATCGGTACCGGTTTTTTTTGGTACCGATTTTTCGGTATTTTAACACTTTTCGATATCAGTAACGGTAATAAGTTTTTTGACTTTTTCCGTCTTTGCGCTCAATCCCTACCGACCACATATTTGTGAATGCACCTTCCTAGTTTAATTGGTACATTTCCGTTTCTTTAATTCATTTTGTACGAAACTGGGAGCTGTCGTTTACACTCTTAAATTAACTTCACTTTCACTTTATAAATTCAAACAATTAGCATAGTAGTAAGCAAGGATCGATCCCACAGAGAGTGATTTGTTTTATATTTATTCTATTATTTTGATAGAAAATAAAAATGGGGGATTTTTAAAAATTATTTTTAAACTAAGAGAACAAGAATTAATGATGAAGTTAACCAAATATATAAAAACTTCAGTTCTGCAATTCAGTTTCACCAAGTACAACAATCAATTAAAAGTTATTATTATTTTCCCTTAAATGAAACTATTAGCCCTAGATAACAATAAGCTCTGCTATCCGAAATTCTCCTTAGATTATCACTGTATGAAACAAGCTCTCCATCAGCTTCTAACTAGCATACAACCTAGAATAAGCTATCTATATTTAATATGACATAAGCATTAAGAAATAGAGAATTAGGCTAATCCAAGTAACGAACACATAAGCTCGATTTGTTTAACTTATTTTTTGATAATCTTAGCAATACACAAAAGCTTGTTCACAATTAGTATTACCAAGTTGCTACTTACGATGAAGACAGATATCAATTACACATAATATCAATCTTAATATAGCATATGATAATGATTAAATTAACTCAATTGGCTATATTAAATCAATTAGATCAATTAGCATGCAATCAATGAAAATAGATTATCAGAAGAAATTTCACACGAGAATGAATAAATAATAATACTTAATTAATCAATTACTTGTAACAAGGTTCCACCTCCCTTTATAACTGAATGAATAGAACTAGTCTGACATGCTCTTAAGTCTGCACTCCAATAGATGATAGTTGATAATTGAATGAATAAAACTCTAATTATCATCCTCTATTTATAGTGTTAGACAAGTCCCTAAATTCTATGAGGAGTAGAAATCCAAATCATAAAAAGAATTACAAATCATAATTAGTTTCCATAAAGAAATAGAATCTAATTTGAAAATAAATCTTAGTCTAAAAGATATTCTAAATATAATAGAAATATTAATCCAATTCCATGCAGAAATTTGCCAAAATATGCTTTTAGAAACTTTTCAAAAATTCAAGATTTTCTAATTTTTTCCGCTCAAATTCGCCCATATTTTTTGTTGCGACGTCATTTGGTAAAACGAGCATAACTTTCGATCTGAGAGGATTTACGGGGATTGACACCTATCAAAACGAAGATATTGACGAGATCTACAACTTTTATGCTTTGAAATTTGACATATTCTGGTTGGATCAAGGTCGAAATCAGACTCCAAGTGACTACTGTGTAAATTACAATTCCAAACTTTGAGGTTCAACGTCCGTCTGATAAAAAGATCATAACTTTTTCATATGAACTTCGATTGGGACGATTCAAGATGTTCCGGAAAGCTAAGGAATAACACTACAGTAAAATCTAAGTCTCAAGCCAAGACCATACATCCAACTTAATGCTAAAAATCCTGCAATTTTTCCTTTTATCTCATTCCAGCTTCAATTCTTCCTGAAATCATTAAACACCTTAATAAGCTCATATAAACATAAAACATGCAATAAAGCTAAACATAAAGAAATCAAAATAAATGAATAATATGCACTCATCAGTAACCCTACGTGGTTAGGTAAATGGAATTGGAGGGACTAAGAAATTAATTAAGCTATGTGTCTTTCAAATTAACATGTGTTTTTTTTTATAATAAAAGAAAAATAATAATAATAATTAAAGCATGTATCATAAATTACATGCATAGAATGCTAAATGTTTTCCAAGTCAATGATTAATTTAATCAAAGTAATTAAAAACTAGTCAAATTAGAAGGCGAGCTATCCAAAAGAAATTATAGTATTATATTTGAATTCTAGGGAAACTAGGGGATGTAAACTAAAACTTGTAGGTAATTAAATGTTGTGGGTAAGCTATCTGATATCAAAATATTTCTTGTCAAAGTTGAAAATTTTACTTGTGTATTCGAACCGAACGATCTGTTAGATTGCTATTTTCCTATACATGATAAAATTGTCACACATAGTATAGTATAGAAAAACAAAACAAAAGACAATGACCTAACATCCCCTACGTATTTTGTCATATATTTATTAATTAATTATGCATAGTGAAAACAATATCTTGTCAAATTGATTGGTATGCATATATATAATTGTCTAGACATGGAAATGGAATTGAGGTTAGGACCACTCCCTAACAGAATTAATAAATTTTGTCAAATTGATCGCTATGCATATAATATTGTTTTCACTATGCATAATTAATTAATAAATTGATTGGACTACTATTTATAATAATACAACATGTACTGTACATAGCCTAGACATGGAAATGGAGTTGAGGTTAGGACCACTCCCTAACCTAATTAACTTAACTTAGTAGTTGGGGTCCTAGAAATTGTGAGATTACTCTACACCCTAAGTCTTGGAATTTTGAAACATCTTTGAGACCGACCAGTCAAATCGTGGACCTAATCGTATTTAAATTTTACTAATTTATGTTTTAGGGACAAAAATATAAATAATTCAAATTCAAATATACTCGGATCTAATTTTCATATTCAGATAAAATTTTTATTTTTATTTCTCGGTAGGCCCATAAGTTCGTCGCCCATTGTTATTAACAACAATATAAATACTATTCTATTCCAAATTATTTGATAAATTTTGATTTTTTAAATCGGATTTATATATATATATTTTAAATATAATTACACGTATGTACTTACGTGGAGATATCCTAGCCCTAGCCTTGGTAGTTCACCCCTTTTTCCGCCCCCTTTTGCTAATAGAGTTCCAGGTCTAAATTAGTCAGCGTGCTTCCTATTAAGCTCGTAGAAAAAAAATTCATTAATGCACGTGCTATTCGAACGCCGCCTCAACTGATCCAAGTATATATTCCACACAAAAAATTATTTAAAACATTCCACACCAAAAATATAATTTATTACTTTCAAAACTTAAGTTAATTTAAATCACTTTAAAAATTTTCTTTAGAAAAATTGCAAATTGATATAGAATTAAAGTCGGAATATAATTTAAATTTTAAAAGAGACTGAGCACTGATCAAGACTATTTCTCATGTGGCATAATTTGTCGGGAAAGATCATCGCAGATATTTTATTCTTTCTAAATTATTATATAGATTATTGATTTTTTAAATTCAAAATAAGATATTTTTAAATTCTAAATTGAAATGATTCATTAAAAACTATGAAACAAAAAATCTGACAACAATGAGTAGTACTTTTTAGATAGATAGTCTATAATATTTATCATTGTATCGATCGATAAGAATAAATTTAAATTTGAAATTTGAAAATATCTTAAATTGACTTTTAAAAATTAATAATTAGCGTCAGTTTGATATCAAAAATGAATGAAGTAGCTAGAATTAAAGATCTTGTGGACTTACTTAATTTGCCATAATTTCACGTCTAAACTTGAAACCTTTGTTATGCGACCAATTAGACGACATATACATTGTGATGTAATTGACTGCTGCATGCATGTTGATATCATGTTACGTATAGGATTAGGAATAGGAATGAATGTGGAAATTATTATGTGACTGCTGACTAGTAGTATTAACATATATAAATATAATGTCGACATATATATATTAATTAAAATTAATATGAGGTCGAGAATTAGTCATGAACAGATCGATAATGCAAAATTAAATCTCCAATGCAACTGGGATCGATATTCGTACTAGACAGACATGGAAATTAATAAATGGAATGGATGTAGGAGGAGGAGGACCACCTTCATCTGACTTGTTTATTTTGTTTTTAATTTCCCCTCATTTATTTCATTCACACATCTTGATATATCAGGGACTGGAAATTAAGTTTTGATATATATATATATATATATATATATATATATATATATAGGAGAAAAATGTAATCTCCTTGAAATTAAGCTCTATAAGACTAATTATCAATAAAAGAAATATATATTATAGAATTCAAAACATGCATGAAAAATACAAATATATATATATATATATATAGATATATAAATAATTTAAGAGTAAAAAGGTACAAATAAAAACGGAAACAAAAAACAACCACAAAAGCAAAAGGAAAAGCAAAAGCTAAAAACGAAATGATGCGACGGGTACGGGCATTCGGGCAAGTACATCAACTTGGGATGCTTTTCCCAAGTGCTCATGGTAATTTGTCATCAGCGCGATGAGGAGTGAGTTTGGTCACCTGTTACTCATCGCCACTTTGGTCTTTGGTAACCTGTCCTCCATGGCCTATGCTTTAATTTGGGAAAACAGATCGATAATGTCAAGAAATAAAGAGACGATTAATTAAATGAGAGTAAACTGTACGTGTAGAGATCACTCGTGAAATACATCATCCAATAACAATCTACCAGTCTAAAACAAGTATATAAACTCATACTTAATTTTGGTTCATATCTAAGTTTTGATACCAAATTATGCATTTAAGGCTCTATTTAATGCTCATTTTCAAACTTGAAACGAAAAAATTATTTGGTAAATTAATCTGCATGATATATTCTTATTTGACACTAATTTTATAGACCATCGTTTCATAATTTACTCTTGAATTAAATATGTGAATACGTGAAAGGAAAACTTACACTTTTAATATAATAGTAAGACGTATTGTCTTTCTTTTCTGTTCAAACATTTCAAATTTGAGTCTATACATAATCATAATTAAAAGGAGTAAGTTTCTTCTTCTAATTGTAATCCTCTCTCCAAGTTTCTACACTTTGTTTGTGAGTTCCAAAATATAGAGAAGAAAGAAAAAAGGAGAGAAAGGAAATTTAGGGAGGAGAATTAAAATCTCTTGTTTGTTTTGTGAGTTTTTAGAGGGTGAGAAAAGAAAAGACCTCCCAAAAATTTCTTTCCAAAAATTTGTTAAACACTCAACTTCAAAACTACCCTTATAATAATTTATAAAATATAATCTCATAAGGGTAAAATAGTAATATAGTATCTTAAGGTATTCCATCTCTCCCCAAACTCAAAAACACAGTATTAGTCCCCAAGATGAAATGGCATTTGGAGTACCAATTCCCAGACTTAATTAGAAATTATTGGGTGCTTTTAATAATTTATGAACTTACATGCCATATAGGTTTGAAGGATGTAAAAAGACAACTTTACTGCTGATCCTTAAAAAATACTACTAGTGTACTAGTATAACTTTATATGCCATATAGGTTTGATAACAAGTGGGCCGGTTTGAAGGACAATCCAAATCGGTAAAGGGCTGATCAGCCGCCTCACTTTATCAATCCCATTAAAATCCCCTCCCCAATTTTGAAAATTTATTTGACCGTTTATTGATTCCGAGGACCCAACCAAACAAGGTACTAGCCGTTGCCTGCTTTTCGTTCATAAACCTAAAACTCTTCATATTCCCTTACCATTTCTCTGAATCCAAACATCTAAGAATTCGCACCCATTTTCTTGTGCATACTAAACACCCTATCAGATTTTTCAAAGTATAAACCCAGTAATCTTTTCTGATCCACACAGTTAAAGTCAGATTTCGTAGATTTGTAGTACTAAAAAAGGGCATATCAAATGGCTTCCAGAACAGCCACCAAAGACATAATCACTCTCCGGGGATCTGCCGCCATTGTCAGTGAATTTTTCGGTATGTCATCGTTTTATTCTGGTCTCTATAGCACTTTTTCTTGTTTGATCTTATGTGATTGTTGTCGGGTTTTAAGAAATCTTGATTAATTTTCTTTAATTTTGGGAACCCCTTTCAGGTTATGCTGCGAACAGGTAAGGAAGGCCCTATGAATTGTTGATATTAAATTAAATTATTTTGATTGTTTTTGGGTTTAAGAAATTTTAATTATGATGGGAAAACTTCTAGTATTCTGTACAATCGAGGAGTTTATCCAGAAGAAAGTTTTGCGAAGGTGAAGAAATACGGGCTTCCATTGCTACTTAGTCAAGATGAGGGTGTCAAGAGTTTCATTTCGAACCTAAATGCTCAGCTTTCCGGTATCATATAATTTATTTTAATTTTTTCCTAATTTATATATAGTACTACATATATTTTCATGTGTAATATGTGCAGTTTATATAATTTCCCTCTTTATTTACTTTTTTGAATTTGATTCTTCTAAGAATGGCTGGAAGCTGGGAAATTGCAAAGGGTAGTTCTTGTGATAATGAGTAAAGCCACTAATGAGGTTTTAGAGAGGTGGAATTTCAGTATTGAGACTGACAAGGAGGTTGTTGAGAAGGGGTAATATATATAATAATCTGTACAATTTTTATCCTTTAAATGTGTTCTCAATATTTTTGTTTGATTTAATGGTCTTCTCCAATTGTTTGAATTTCCAGTGTGTCAAGGGAAAAGAGTGATAAAGAAATTATGAGAGAAATCCAAGCAATTATGAGACAAATAATATCCAGTATTACCTACTTGCCATGCCTTGATGAACCTTGTAAAGTTCCATCCCAACAAATAGATGAAGAAACTTTGTTAAACATGTATGTTTTTGACAGTTTAATTGAGCTATGATATTTGTATATTGGCAGGCGTATTTGACGTGTTAGCATATACTGATAAAGATGTTGCAGTTCCATTCACTTGGATTGAGAGTGATCCAAAATTGATTGCAAATCCTCAAATGGTGAAATTGCACTCTTTTGACACTAAGGTACTAAAATTCTTTGCTGGTGTTGTTACTTGTCAGTGAAAAATAGAGATCTGTCTGTCTGTAATGGTAGTTAGAGTTTTGTTTGTTTGTTTATGCAGATACACAAGGTTGACACTCTGGTATCCTACAAGAATGATGAATGGGATGAGCAGTAAAGAAAGCCACTGGCATTTTTTACCTTTTGTTGTTTGTTTGTGGGCTTTCTCATTAACATATGCTGAGTAGTAGATGTAGTGTGAATCATTGATTCACATTTTGTAATTTGATAGCTACGAATGATGTTTTCTGTGTGTGGATGAGAGAGAGAATATGGAATCAAAAATATTCTAATGGCTTTTTTACTTTTTGTTGTATGTTTTGTGCTTCTCATCAACATATATATATATCGCATTTTGTAATTTTACACAAGTATGAATCAAGTGTTCGTGCTAATTAAAATGAAACCGTCTGATCCGGACAAGTTTTATTTTTATCCTTGCAATTCGTAGCCCCTTAAATCTCTTTCTTTGAAGATTCAATTGCCATAGTATATACTACTAGTATTTTACATGTGCTGAATTTATCTAGTGTCATTTGTTTTCTCTTTCTGTTGCCCTGTATTATAAATAAATAAAAGTCTTTGTTTTGTGTTTCTTTGTTTTTATCAAGCACCTGTGCCACTCAATCCTTTCATCCACTTTCTACGCATAATTATTGCTATTACACAAATTTTATTTATGATTCGTAAATCGTAACTCAATACTCAATCATATGTAGTGTAGGTGTGATATTCACAAGCATATGGACAATACTTATATAATTAATGAATGAAATTAAATAAAAAGGATCATATGGAGCTATTTACAAATACATCAAAAAAGCATACACACTTTTAAGATATAGGCTATGTTTGTTTGCAAGGTGTTAACACCAAGTTTCCCCGGCGCGTCAAATCACAGAATTCACGCGCTTGAACCTGCACAATAACAGATCACACACGAAGCTTGACGGCTTGTGCCGCCGGGGGATAGCTCCGGTGTGAGAATAAGTACAGGCCGTTCACAAGGTTTAACAATGGAGGCTTTAGTGTTTAGTGCTCAAAGATGTATTACATGTTTATCGTAGTCAAGCCTTGTATTTATAACCTTTCTCACTTCCTTAAAATCTCTTTCCGAGTCGGATTAGTACTCCTAAATAAGGTAGTTACCTATATTTGGGTCCAACACAATCTCCTTAAAAGGTGTAAGTAGAATCCAATTCAAACACTACATTTGAAGTTACCTTATTTAAATACGGTTAGGACTCCAGATTCTGTACGCAGGATAGCCTACTGTGCAGGCCTAACCCTACCAAACCCATTATCTGGTCTGACCTTCGGCCCAAAGGACTCGAAGGCCCGACCCCGAACTCACACACCACAGTAGGGATCCGGCCCAAAGGACTAGAATACCGAACCCGAACCCCTGCAACTACTTCGTGGGCTTCGGCCCATTAGGCCTATAAACCCTTTCTAATGTCGAGCCCTCGGCCCACCTGGTAAAATGCTCCCGAACATTGCCCCCCAGTCTCTTGTTATAATTTATTTATAATTAGAGACTCTGAAAAGACAAGGCTCGTAAAACCATGCCAGCAACTGATGAGTTATATGGGGAAACCAAACGGTTCCTCTTCGTTTCTCGAAACGTCACACGCTTCCCCAGGATTGGCCCCCACCAGTCATAAATAGTCGTCCTGGGGTCTCGTGCAGCTCAGCTTATAATTAAAGACCCCCATTCCTCCAACTTTGTCACTTTTCCCATATTTTTTAAATTCAAATTCCTCTCTTAAAATTTTTCGACGAAGGCGATTTCCGGCGAGCACCTTACTTTATCAAGCTTTGCTTATTTCAGGTTTCTCCACTCTCAAAACACCTCACTTCTCATTTCTGCTTGCTTTTGTTTTAATGGCTGATTCTACCCCTGAACAAGCCTCAAACGTTGATGATATTACCATCCCCTCTTCCATTGGCGCCACTGACCTAGTTCCGGTGGATCTGCCGGCGCCACCTCCTGATACCACCACGCCTTCTGTTCTTCTTACTCCAATTAGTGCCGAAGCCAAAATCCAAAACGCCTATCACTCCGAAACGGAGTTTTCTCATATCAACACCACATCCACTGTCGTTTCTTCCCAACTATCCGATATTCGAACTCTCTTCAACATCCCTAACAAATATAAGCTTCGGGTACCCAAGCCCGAAGAGAAAATGTTCTGGAAACCTGAGGATGAGTGGGTTGTCGTACCTTTGTACCTCCTAAAGTATGGGGTTCAGTTTCCCCTCCACGAATTCATCTCCACTTTCCTCTATTTTGTCGGGATCAGGTTCGCACAGCTTGTGCCGAACTCGTACATCCACCTGATTTCTTTCATCGCCCTATGCCAGGAGATCGGGATTACTCTTGGCCTTGATTTCTTTTTTGCTCTGTTCACCGTTGGTCGGTCGAAGGAACCCGGCCTTCGGCAATTAAACAAACAAGCCAACCGAACCGTCCCCATCAAACCCCCCACAAGCAACAAAGGATGGCATCCTTAATGTATCTTTGTGAGAGGGACCGACCTTCAACTTCTTCCCCATTGGGCCCATCCCGAGGATCCTATCGTCAAGGTGGCGAAGTTCCCAAAGGGTCGGGTTGATGCTTTCAAGGAATTCTATAAGAAGTGGAGTAGGACTGAATGGCGTCTGTTGGTTTTGTCTGACGAGACCTGGCTGTACAAACATGGGTGTAAGTATCTTACTCCGAACCTTTACATAACTCCAATATCTGTCGTCTAGCTTCCATAATCGTCTAACTCGTTCTTCTTGGTGTAGTGACAATCTTTAAGTCCGAAGGGGCCGCTGAGTCCTTAACCCCTCTTCCCATCCAAATCGAGCCGATCCATCTTCCCATCATTGACGAGACGACCGACGAGGAAACCATCCTGATTGTCGAACTCTCCACAGGTTCTGCATCGGGGCCCACCCCTCCGAACATTACTGCTGACCCACCCAAGACTGTGCTGAAGATGAACCAATCCGAGAATATGACTTTGCTCAAACAAAGTAAGAAGAAGCCTTCTACTAGGGCCCCCTCTAAGCCCTCTTCCGCGTTGGTTTTGAAGTCATCCTCGACTCCTCTTCTAGTGGTCATCCGCGACGATTCGGAGGAAACTGAAGAGGTTCCTCTTGAACATCGTGCAAAGAGGCCTCGTTTGGCCGAGGATTCGGATCTTCAATCTGTGGATGCCGATCCTCTTCCCAGTTCAACCCCAACATCCCGGCCTGTTGTTGAAGCCGGTTCTTCTCGTGGGTCGCCGGCCACATTTTGGTCAAGGAGCTCTTCTGAGATTTTTTCTTTTAACACGCTCAATCATTTCAAGTTACGAGGGGATGACGAGCGGTTCAAGAGATTTTCCTCTGAGGAACTCTTTGTGGCCTATATCAAGGCCCAATGCCAAGTAAACCCGAGGTCTGAATATACTTGTCTTTTTTCGGTCTTCTATGTGTCGTAACTTATGCATTTCTCCGAATGTTTGTAGGCCAACGCTATTCTCGCCCGATCCGTTATGCCCGTAGCTCGCGCTACAAAAAATGAGTCTCGATTTTGGCCGATATGGAACTACTCGGAGATGAGGTTCGGCGTCTTGGGTCAGAATTGGAGAAGAAAAAGGAGCTCCAGGTAGAAGCTTAGAATAAAACGGCTGAGGCTGATCGTCGGGCTGTCGAACTCGAGGAACAATATTCTTTACTACAGCAAGAGTTTGTTGGCCTCGATGATCATGCCAAGAAGCTTGTTCGGGATAAGGAGCTTCTGACCGAGGAGAACAAGGATCTAAAGGTGGCCCTTCATGCAGTTGAGGAAAGGTTCTCCGGAATACACGGCCAGTTGAGGACGTTGATTCGGGAGAACAACACCTTGAAGGAAGAACAGGTCGTCGCCAAGCAGCTAGCCATCAAGGAGTATGAAGAATCGCCTGCCCTGACCGATAAGATCATGACCCAGTTTGCTGAAGGTTTTGAGGCTTATCGGGAGAAGGCTCGGGCGAAGCTGATTGCTGTTGGGCAAGATGATGCAATCCTTGGTTCTTCTGATAAAGAATTTGAATCCGGCGATGATGCTTCACAAGGGTAAATAGTTTGTAGGACTTGTGATTTTTGTAATTATTTTTCTTTCCTTTGTTTGTACCCTGCCGATCAGTTATGCTTGTGATGTTTTATCGATTAGTTAAGTTGTTTCTGACTTTCTGATAGGTTTACTCGAAGCTTGTCTGATCGAAGTTGTAAAATTTTTGAATATTAATGAAGTAAAAAATTTGACAGTATTTTTCTCGACCAGTTATACTTGTGCCTGTTATCGATCAGTTGTGTTATTTTGAACTTGCTGATCGGCTTACGCCCGAAGCTTGTCTGATGATAAATTCGTAATTTCCCGATCAGTTAAACTTGTGATTTTTATCGATCAGTTGTGCCATTTCTGACTTTTTGATCGGTTTAACCTGAAGCTTGTCTGATGGGATTTGTAGAAAATTATGAATATAAATGAAATGCAAATGTTTCCGAAGGGGAATCTCATTTATTTCATTAATGAATATAATGGCTTACATAAACAAAGGAAAGAATGACATGACTTTTACTGGTAATATTTTCTAAGTCTTCCAGTGTGCCATGTATTCTTTACCTCGGAACCATCCATTGCTCGAAGCCGGTAGGTTCCGGGCTTCGGCATCTCTAATACTTTATAAGGCCCTTCCTAGTTAGGCATCAGCTTGCCGGTGCTCTGGGGGGTTGATGCCTCCGACTCCCGAAGTACTAAGTCTCCAACCTCAAATCTCCTCTGCTTCACTTTCTGATTATAGTGTCGGCCTGTTCTTTGCTGATAAATTGCTAACCTTATTAGAGCTGAATCCCGAACTTCTTCCAAAATATCCAGATTTAACCGAAGCCCCTAGTCATTGTACAACTCCAGAGTAGGTGTGACGCCCCCAAAATAGGTATACATCACCTATTCTGAGTCGTCAAATACATGGTACAGAAACAAATACAACTTCATTACAATAATTGTCGTGCAAAATACGACAACACAAATACTGTGAGTTTAAATACAAATATTGTCTTCTAGACAATATCCACACTCAAATAAATCCTCATTACAATTATTGAAACACTATTTTACAAAATAGTGAGGACTGCTAACACAACTGACTGGAAACATCACTCCACACCCCGACTAGTTCCCGCTATATTCTCGCCTCCTGAGAAAAATGGAACAAAAAGGAAAAGGGTGAGCTTAACTAGCCCAGTAAAGAATATTATGACTAAGATAATAAACAACAACTTATCATTAGTCTTCAACAGAGAAAAATCTGATAAAATATAATAGACAACAAGTTTTAGATCAACAACTGCAGCGAAAACAGCAAATCATTAGAAGAGTCAAGTAGAGAATGAATTCTACTATATTCTAAGATTTAAAAGTCCATCAACGATATTTTCTCCCTGTAACATCAATCAATAACCATCTTTAATCAAATATTCATCTTTGCACTACAAGCCAAAGATATTCATTTGTAAAACCAGTCGGTCATGTTCATCTCAACACCTGTTCATCTTTGCACTACGGGCCAAATATATTCATCAGTTAATCATTCATCTTTGCACTACAGGCCAAAGATATTCAGTAATATCATCATTTAGGACTGAGGATGATGAAAAATTATTTTAAAGAAAACGAATCCAATGAGACAGAATGACAAATATTAGGGATTCGTATTATAGTTTATCCAAGTGTAATAATACTCCATAATAATCAATTGTGAAGTAGAATTCAAAAATAAATATCAAAACATAGATACAATCAAAGATAGTAACTATAATAGCCATTTTGAATAAAAAGAAAAATTTTATTTTTTAGTGAATAGTGCTGTATTCGTGAATAGTGCCGTATACGTGAATAATGTCGTATACGTGAATAGTAACTCCGACACAAAAAAATTTAAATTTGATAAAAAGTTCATAATTTTTCAGCATAATGATATTGAAGATAATAATATCATTTACGAAGAAAATAACATCCCTTACCTCAAACGAACAGTATTTCTGATCAGAATATCGTATATGAGGCAGAATGAAACTTGTGCTGAATAGCAACTCTCAAAGTATCAAAATACTCACAAAATACGCTCGAGAACATAGAGAGAGAAATAGAGAAAACTTATGAATTCTGGTGTGATTTTCAATTCTAACTTTGCCCTCTATTTATAGGAAAATGTTAGCACGCCGAAGCAGACTTGACCTGCAACCTGATGGCTTTACCTGCTACTATTTCCACCCACCACATTTGAATAAAAATTTCAGTACATTTCTCACCAACCAAAAGTGGGGCCCACCAATTCTAAATTTTTCCACCAAAATAATAAATTTTGAAACTTCAACAATTTCTGAACCAGTCATCTCTTAAAATTCATAACAAATAATACGTTCATTTTTAACGGTTCAAAATTTGTGGACATATACTCAACTTATATATGTATAACATATCCAAAAAATCACAACGATCCAACAGTCGGATTAAAAATTATAAGTCACGCAATATAACTCAAAAACACTGGTTTGATTTTTAATACCTCCATTCCGACAAAAATACTAATAAAACAACTCAACATTAATTCCTTCATTTATAACCACAAAAATATATCCCTCATTTATATCCACAAAAAAAAATATTTTCTTATCATATAAATCAATAATTAATTATTCACAAATAATATCACAGAATCACAATTATGACAACCAGACCGTTCCCAGGAAAGAGGGGGCTTTCCAATAAGGATTTCTCCTTACTGTCGCGCATTTAGATGACCAAATCTTTCCTTAGACAGAACTTTTTAGACATTGTCAATAATACTATCTAATAATATTATTCAAATAATATGAATTATTGATCTGATAATGAAAAATACTATGCAGTGACAATTATTGAAATAACAATAATATAAAATATCAACGTAGCAATTATTGAATCAATAAACTAAAATATTAAACAGTAATTATTGTAACAATTATTGAGTAGTGTCTTCTTACGTAAGAATCAATAATTAGTGTAATACAGTGTGCTACTGTGTTTTAACCACCGGGTATTTTAACAGTATTAACGGTAATAACTACGCTGTTATTTATAAATAACATGTGAAACCCCAGATTTTATGAATAAATATTTAATTTTTCTCGAAATAATTTTTTTTATATTATGGTGTGGATTTGATATAATAGTTATGGGTAGTATTTATAAATTTTATAAAGTATGCAAGTTGTCATATTATATTCGATTGGTCGGGAAATATTCTTTTTGTCAGGGAATATTCGTACAACGACACAATCATTGGTGGACCCCACAACAGAATTATTGTCGGATTGAGAAAACGACAAAAATATTTTATTAAAAATAACGGCGAAAGTTTTACCATTGTTACTGTTGAACTACTCGGTAGTAAAAGTACAGTAATACGTGTGGTTGCATAGTAGCAAACGGTATTGATTATTAATGCTTATGTGAGAAGCCACTCAGTTTGATTCCATTCTTGTCAGTTAATAATATGAATTATTTAGCGATAATGACGTTTTGTTTTATTCGTATTATTAACGTAATAAAACAAAAACATCTTTTTATATAAAACAGAATACTTTATTAAAGTTATTCTATAAATAGAATATATTATATTTTATTTAAAAGATTTTTCTTTAAATATGGACCGTCAGATTAAAGTAATCAATCTGGACCGTTCATGGATTAGTTACTATGCATTCTATTTTTCTATAAATAGCAGCTCATTCCTTCATTATTTCTTACGAATTCACTGAACTCTAGAGAGAGAAACTATAGAGAGAAACTATAGAGAGAGAGAAGAAGAGTATTCTGCTACTTAACTACTTCCTTACTTCAGCTCTTCTTTAAAACTGTAAGGGGTGTTATTCTTTCTTATTCATGAAGAGAACTGTTGTTATTCCATTTCTTATTATTCTGTTGGAATAACCTGTATACGCGGTCTACCCTATACTTGGTGACATTCTTCTATTATTCTGTTGGAACATCCTGTCTGTGTGTTTTACACCGGACCTGGTTCCGTTTTTGTTATTATTCTGTTGGAACATCCTGTCTGTGTGTTTTACACCGGACCTGGTTCCGTCTTGTTATTATTCTGTTGAAACATCCTGTCTGTGTGTTTTACGCCGGACCTGGTTCCATTATTTATTATTCTGTTGGAATAACCTGTTTGTGCGGTCTATCGCATGCATGGTGATTTCTTTTGTTATTCCATTCTTTATTGTACTCAGTTGGTTAAGTTTTGACTTCTATACTCCATGAAATTTGTGGAATATCCTTGATAATTGCGTTTCATCCAGTATCTTTTCATGAAAATATTCTTCTAAGCATTCTTGAATTTTACTCCACAAAGCAGTATCATGATGACAATTTGGACGTTATTAATTATTGGATAAACTAATTCTTGAACTTGTTTTATTGAATTCTTATATCATTGTCATCACCCTCATGTTTATATTATGTTGAAAGTCATCTGTGGCCTGTAGTGCATAGATGGACTTGGTATGATTATGACCAGAGATTATTCGGTGTAATCATGACCGTAATGTTACAAATGATGTGGTAAAAGTCCTCATTGGCCCGTAGTGCATTGATGGACAGTTGTTGGCATGATCATGACCATTAATGAATATACGAATATCATTGGCCGTAGTGCAGGGGTGATTCGATGATGTGGATTATTTTATTAAGCTGAGTCTCAGCGATCACAGTGTTGGAAAATCGTTTAAATCATAAAAGATAGTAGAGTTTATTTTCTACTTGACTCTTTTAATGGATTGCTTGTTCCGCTGCAGTTAAACTTGATGTCTATTATATTTTATCAGTTTAACATTGTTGAAGGTTAATGATAATTTATTCTGCATTATCTTAGTCATAATATTTCTTACTGGGCTAGTTGAGCTCACCCTTTCTTTCACTGTTCTCTTCAGGAAATGAGAACGTAGCTGGGGCAAATCGGGGAACGGAGTGATGGTTCGAATGATAGTATTAGTTAGTAGTCCTCACTATTCTATGTAATAGTGTGTTAATAAATGTAATGAGGACTCCTTTTGAGTATGAATACTCTCTAGAAGATAATATTTGTATTCAAACTCACAGTTTATGTTTTGTCGTATTATACACGACAGTTGTATTAGTAAGTTGTATTTGTATTCTGTACTATGTATCTGACGACCCAAGATGGGTGATGCATACCTAATTTTGGGGGCGTCACATAACATATACTTGTCGTTTTCTTCATCCAATCGCTTTCCGTTATGGGGCCCACACAAAGCTGCGCCGTCGTACGAATATTCCCCTACAACAAGAATATTCCACGACCAAACGAATATTCACCGACAAAAATGAATATTTTAGAACCACTTACTTATTTTGCAAAATTTACACATTTCACCCATAACTACAGCATTATATCAAAGTAACACCTTATTATTCAAAATAATAATTAGAGAAAATTCGATTTTATTAATAATAAGATGGGGTCTTACAGTAGGAGATCCGATCTCGACCGGTATTAATGCATCGGTCCCATATGTCAATCTGAATGGCGAGTCTCCCGTCGTCGTTCTCGGAGTAGTCCGGTAAGCCCAAAGAACATTGAGTAATTCTTCGGGCCACCGACCCTTCAATTCATCCAGCCTTCTTTTGATGCCGTTAAGCAGAGTTCGGTTGGTGACCTCTACTTGACCGTTCGACTGAGGGTGGGCAACTGAAGTCTTTCGGTGCTGAATGCCCAACTTTTTCAGAAACGCTTCAAATTTCGACCTTACAAATTGTCTGCTATTGTCCTAGACTACTGCCATGGGGATACCGAATCGGTAGACAACCCCCTCTTTGAAAAACTTTAAATATTCTTGTTCGATGATTTTCTGTAGGGGTTTGGCTTCGACCCACTTGGTCATATAGTCGATGGCCACTATCACGAAACTCCCTTGGCCTTTGGCAGAGGCCCGAGGATATCTATTCCCTATACAGCAAACGGTATTGGGGATTAGACCGAACACAACTCTTCGAGAGGTTGATGAGGTATGACGCTATTCAGCTGATATTTAGGACACTTTTTGACGAACTCTTTGGCTTCCTAATAGATGGTTGACCAGTAATATCTCTGCCTCAAAATCTTGTGTGCCAGCGACTTCGCTCCCATGTGATCTCCACAAATACCTTCATGCACTTCTCGAAAGGTGTAATTTGCTTCTGATGGTGTTAAGCACTTGAGCAATAGAGAACTGAAAGCTCTTCAATATAGGTCTACGTCAATGAGAAGGAAGTTTGAGCTCCGGTGCTTGATCTTTCTTGCTAAGATACGGTCCGAAGGTAGAACTCCATCGGCCAGGTAAGAGATGTATGGCGTAAGCCAGTAGTCGAGTCGATCAATATATAGTACCTCCACCTTCGGCACTTGGTTGTTCCAGCACTTCTAAGTATACCGACCCACTAAATGAACTGGCTTCGGTGGCTGCCAATCGAGCCAAAGAGTCAACCACTGTATTATCGGCCTGTTCAACTCCTTGGCAGCTGAACGAAGTGAAGTATGTCAGTTTATCCTTTACCTCGGCTAAGTATCTCATCATTCTTGCCCCCCGAGCCTCATACTCCCCTGATATCTGTTTAACGACCAGCTGGGAATCACTATAGATGACTAATTTTCGTACCTCAAAGCTTCGGGCCAGCCGTAGTCCTACTAGGATGGCCTCGTATTCTCGTATTCTGCTTCGTTGTTGGTGGCTTTGAACTGGAACCGGATGGCCTGTTGGATTTTGAACCCTTCGGGACTCATTAGTATGACCCCTGCACCGTTGACATCCGAAGTCGATGAGCCATCGACATAGAGTGTACATGAAGTCTGCACGTGCTGTGTTTCAGTGATCGATCCCACATCCGGTTCCGTGAACGAACATTCCACAACAAAATCTACTAATGCATGTCCTTTGATTGCTGTTCGGGATAGATATTGCAGTGCAAACTGCGTCAGCTCCGTCGCCCATGCAGCAAGCCGTCCTGACACCTCTGGCCTGTGCAGTACTTTCTTTAATGGCTAATCCGTGTATACTACCAACAACCGGCCTTGAAAATAATGCCTAAGTTTCCTACTTCCAATGATCAAAGCGTAGGCGAATTTTTCCATGTTCGGGTATCGGGTTTCTGCATCTCGAAGTACATGGCTGACGTAGTATACCGGGAACTGAATTCCCCCTTTATCCCGAACCAGTGCTGCTCCAAGCGCCATCGAACTTGCAACCAAGTATAAACACAAAGGTTCCGAAGGGATCGGTTTCATCAGCAATGGTGCTGAGGATAAATATTTTTTGATCCCTTGGAACGCATCTTCACATTTCGACGCCCACTGAAAACTTTTGTTGTTTTTAGGTCTTTTCAAGGTGTCGAAGAACGGTAGGCATCTCTCTGCTGATTTTGAGACAAACCTTCGAAGGGCCACGATCCGACCTGTCAACCTCTGAACATCCTTATACGACTTTGGGGATTTCATATCCCGGACCGCTTGAATCTTATCTGGATTTGCTTCGATTCCCCTTTTGCTGACTAAGTACCCTAAGAACTTTCCCGATCTCAATCCGAACGTGCATTTGGTCGGGTTCAACCTTAAATTACGTCTTCTGACTGTTTCGAAGTAGTTTTCCATATCTTCAAGATGGTCACGGACTGACATGCTTTTGACGATCATGTCGTCCACGTAGACTTTCATGCTTCTCCCTAACTGTTTTGTGGACACGAAGTTCATCATTCGCTGATACGTTGCCTCGGCGTTCAACTGCCTGAAGGTCATCTTCTGATACGCATAAATTGCCCGATGAGTGATGAAACTAGTCTTCGGGATGTCTTCTTTATTCATTGAAATCTGATGGTACCCTGAAAAGGCGTACATAAAGCTCAGCATGTCGTATCCCGAAGTGGCATCGATCAACTGATCTATGTTGGGCAAAGGATAGAAGTCTTTTCGATATGCCCTGTTCATGTCCGTATAGTCGATGCATAACCTCCACTTCCCGTTCTGTTTTTGTACCAAGACCACATTAGCCAGCCACTCTGGGTAATCGATCTCGAAGATGAATTCTGCCTCCAAGAGTTTGGCGATCTCTTCATCGATGATCTTTTGTCTCTCAGGGGCGAAGACTCTTCGTTTCTGTATAACTGGTTTTCTGCTCGGGTCCACAAGCAATCGGTGCAGGGCCACCGACTCGCTTACCCCAGGCATATCACTAGGCTCCCATGCGAAGATGTCGACATATACTCGGAGCAGATCTATCAGTCCTATCCGGAAGGGTTCTGCCAACCCCGACTCGATCTTGATCATCTTTTTTTTATTTCCCGGGACTAACTCTACATCTTCTGTTTCCTCGGCAGGCAAGGCGAGCGGCTCTGTACTACTCTCAATAAATGGCTCTATTTCGATAGCCATTGTCTGTTTCTGCTTACTGACCCCGACCCCGGAAGAAATCAAACTGTTCCGATAACACCTTCGGGCAATGTCTAAGTCACCTTTTACCTCCCCAATCCCGTTCGGTGTCTGAAATCTGTTTTTGAAGTTCGCCCGAGAATCGCATTGTAAGCCGAATCTATTTGGACCACGAAAAATCTGACCATTATTTTGACTTGGTTGGGTGTCGTGTCGAACTTGACAGGTAACTCAATTGTGCCAGACACATATACCGGATCCCCACTGAACCTGTACAAAGGCCCTTCTCCCCCCAACTCCATATTCCTTCCTTCTAAATACATTCTCTGATAGGCGTGAGTGTATAATATGTCGACTGAAGATCCGTTATCTATCATCATTCGCTTCATGTTTACGATCCCAACCTGAACAGTTATTACCAGTGCCCCATCATGTGGCTCTATGAGGTCTGTAGGATAGTCCTCGTCCGAAAAAGAGATAGATGTTCCAGGATAGACCCGATCCTTCCTTGTAGTAGACCCCGTAACCGATAACACTGCCTCGAGGTTCCCGTTTCTCTTCTTCCCAGTCACGCGCCCTACTGATCCGCCCGAAATTACATCAACCACACCTCGGGGTTGTGTGTTCAGCTTCAACTGTGTTTCACAAGTCGGCCCTTTATTTTCCTCTCGGGACGTCTCTGAACCTTCCTGACCAACCACATACTGTACTAACTGCCCATTTTGAACATTCTTCTCTATCAAATCCTTCAGATCATTACACATCTCCGTCGTATGGCCGCGACTTTGATGGTATTCGCAGTATTTGTCCCGACCTCTCTTGCCGGGCTTCGGGTATATTGAACATGGCTCAATGAAGGGTTTGCTCTGCATCTCCTCCAATATCTTCTCCCGATCTGTGTTGAGGGCGGTGTAGACTTTGTTGACATTTCGATTTGAGAAGGGTGGTCGGCTACTGCCCGAACCTCCACCGTTATAACTTTTTATACCCGAACCATCCGACCTCCCTTGATTGTCCGACCGTTGATAAGGCTGCTTATCCCGATCTTTGGACTTCTCATAAGATTGGGAGTGAGGTTTAAAATTTTCCATAGCCTCCTCTATTGCTATGAATCCCTCGGTTCGATGGAAGGCTTCTGTCAAATTGACCGGAGGGTTGATCACTAGATCCTTCATCAGTTTCTTCGACTTACCGATATCCAGACCAGTTGTGAAGAATCCCAAGGCCTGTGGAGAATTCAACTCTGCTACCGAACCCACAGCCTCCTAAAATCTTTTAACATATTGGCCTAGGCTTTCATCCGACTTCTGCCTAATCTGCATGAGGGAAGTAGTAATCTTCCCTCATCTTCTGTTACTCCCGAACCAGGTATAAAACTTTTCCCTAAGGTCATTCCAAGAGTTAATTGATCCAACTGCTAGGGTCCCCATCCATTCTCGGGCACTCTTATTCATGGTCGTTGCAAACATGTGGCACTTAGCTGCGTCTGAATGTCCATAGTAGGTCATCAACCTGTCATATCCGTCTGAATGATCATAGGGGTCTCCCAGCCCGTCATACGTCTCCATCGACGACATCTTCTTCTTGGGGTCGGCGGTGACATGATTTATCTCGGGCGAAAAGAGTGATCCCATGCAAGCCGAAGGCGTTCCCATTGAATTCTTTAGTGCCGGTAACTTTTCCAACTCTACAACCCTTCGAGCAAGGGGGTCGGACTCCTCGTTACGAGGGGACAATTTATATCTGTCCCTCTCATATTTAGGAGACGCGTCCCTCCTCATCTGTCCCGATCTGCCCGGATGCTCTGATCTCCGATCTACTGATCGACTCTTTCTTCGGCTTCTGCCGTCTCGGGAACTGCTTCTGGATCTACTCATTTCCCTTCTAGCCTCATCCTATCGGGGTGACCTAGATCGGCTATGATGCCCACGTCTCTTCGAAGAAGCTTCCTGTTCTCCTGCCATCTTGGCCATCTGTGCTTCGAGCTCGTCTTGCTGCAGCCTTAACGCCATCATGGCATATTTATTCTGCTCCAACTTTTTCTGTAGGATAGATTCTCTCTTATCTCGGTTGCCTTCACCTCGGTCTCTTCCTTTACCGTCGTATGCCCGAGAGTGGTTTTCATCGGCATGACTACACTGATTGGGCGTGTGTTGGCTATCATGGAAGAGTTTACGCTGGAGCGAAAGAGCCGGTCCTTCCTGATCATCCTGAATTCTGAAACCCAGTCTATATTTCACCGACCCCCTCACTTGGGTGGTCTGGTGGGTCTTCGCCTTCTCCTGGTTAGAAGCACTGGTATCCCTGCTCGCCATGACTTTCTACCAGAGAAGTTAACTGTGATTGTAAAAAGCAGCCCTCCTTCTAGCGCCAATGTTAATGCTAAGTTTCGCCGGCGCGTCCAATCACAGAATCCACGCACTTGAACCTGCATAATAACAAATCACACACGAAGCTTGACGGCTTGTGCCGTCGGGGGATAGCTCCGGTGTGAGAATAAGTACAGGCCGTTCACAAGGTTTAACAATGGAGGCTTTAGTGTTTAGTGCTCAAAGATGTATTACCTGTTTAGTGTTTAGTGTCAAGCCTTATATTTATAACATTTCTCACTTCCTTATAATCTCTTTCCGAGTCGGATTAGGACTCCTAAATAAAGTAGTTACCTATATTTGAGTCCAACACAATCTCCTTAAAAGGTGTAAGTAGAATCCAATTCAAACACTACATTTGGAGTTACCTTATTTAAATACGGTTAGGACTCCAGACTCTGTACGTAGGATAGCCCACTGTGCAGGCTCAACCCTACTGAACCCATTATCTGGTCTGAGCTTCGGCCCAAAGGACTCGAAGGCCCGACCCCGAACATCACACATCACAGTAGGGATCCGGCCCAAAGGACTCGGATATCGAACCCGAACCCCTGCAACTACTTCGTGGGCTTCGGCCCATTAGGCCTATAACCCTTTCTAATGTCGAGCCCTCAGCCCACCTGGTAAAACGCTCCCGAACATACACACTTTTACAAATACGGAGAATACTTATATAATTAATGAATGAAATTAAATAAAAAGGATCATATGGAGCTATTTACAAATACGTCAAAAAAGCATACACACTTTTAAGATATAGGCTATGTTTGTTTGTAAGGATTATACACTTGAGATTAATAGTATATAAATTATAAATACACGTGTTCTGGATTTATATACTTGCATCTATAATAATATAAAAATACAATTTTTAGGCCCTTCAAAAGTAGTAATTTTTAAAATGTAAACATTAGTTTTAGCTTGAAAAAATAAATTATTTTATAAAAAATATAGAAAGCCAGAAGGCGTCTTTCTCAATTTTTTTTAGACTAGTAACGTTAGTCGTGAGCATCCTCATCTATGTCCATAATCCAATTGCCTCACACATTAAACATTCAATGAATTATTATTTTGAAAATTAGATGTTTTTAGGTGTAGTATTTTATAAACTACTATCAAAAGAAGGGGTAGTTTCAATTTCATGCATAAATGTATGGTGATAAACTGGAGTTGATGACCAAACGTGTGAAAGTTGGTTCATTCATCTCTAAGTGCAAGTGGTGGAGTAATATTAAATGTATATTGTCAATTTAATTTTTACGCAACCAAGAAATATACCACAACTGCACCAACATACATACATAACGTATATATATGCAAAGGGACAATTCTAGTAAAAAGATGGAAAAATTAGAGCGGGAACCTGTAGAGTCTACCGACTTGCTATAACAAATGATAATCAAAACAGAAAACACAATGAATAAAGCCAAGACTAAATCTGTTAAAATATGGTTATAGGTTGATTTTGGTTTTTAAAATATAGTTAATCAACTATTTAAGAACTAAAATCATATTAACCATTTTTAATATGTATAATGTGGGTTGGAACCATATGGTTATAGTTAAAAACCATATTAACCATATTAACCATTTTAATATGATTATAGTTCCATATTATAAATTATTAATCTTTGCTAAACATTTCAACAGGAGATCTGACTCTAATAATGACCACGTTAACCTCGCTTTTGTTTGCATGAGCTGATTGTGGTCAACATTGAATTAATATGGTGAGGTGGGGGTGGGGGTGGGGGTGGGGGTGGGTGGGATAGGGGTGGGGGGGTAGGGGGTGGGGTGGGTGGAGTAAGGGATAGGGTGTATACATAATCACATAATATTATTTTTTTTTGTAGGGGTAGGAGGTGGGGTAAGGGGGTAGGGTGTATACATAATCACATAATATTATTTTTTTTATGGAGTAGGGGTGGGGTGGGTGGTGTGGGGGTAGAGTGTTGTGGGTGTGGTGTGGATAGGGTGGGTGGGGTGGTTGGGATGTGGGGGTGAGGTGGGGTGGGGTGGGGTGAGTGGTTGGGGTGGGTGGGGTGGGTGGTGTGGGGGTTGGGTGTTGTGGGTGGGGGTGGGGTGGGGTAGGGGTTGGGTGAGTGGGGTGGTAGGGTGGAGTAGGTGGGGTAGGGGAGGGTGGGGTAATAGGGTGGCGTGGGTAGTAGGGTGTAGGTGTAGGGGGTTGGGTGGGTGGGTGGGGTGGGTGGTTAGAGTGGGTGGAGTGGGTAGGGTGGGTGGTGTGGGAGTAGGGTAGGGTGGGTGGGGTGGGGTGGGGTAGGGTGGGTGGGGTGGGGGTGGGAGTGGGGGTGGGTGTGTAAGACCCCAATTTTTATAAATAAAGATGAATTTTCTATAAATATCATTTTTGAATATTATGGAGTTAATTTGATATAATGTTATAGTTGTGGGTAATATTTATAAATTTTGCAAAGTAAGCAAGTTGTTATAAAATATTTGTAAGACCCCGAATTTTATGAAATAAAAGTATTCAATTTTTCTCATAATTACTATTTAGTAAATGGTTAAATTGATAAATATTAAAGTTAAGGGTGATATATAAATTTTTTTTTCGAAATACACAAGTGGTTATAAAATATTCATTGTTGTCGGAGAATATTCGCTTGGTCGTGGAATATTCTTACTGTCGGAGAATATTCGTACGACGGCGCAGTTTTTTGTGGGCCCCATAACAGAATAACTGTCGGATGAAGAAAACGATAAATTTGAGTTTTTACAAATAACGCCGTAGTTGTTACCGTTAACACTGTTGGAATACCCGGTGGTTAAAATACAGTAATACGCGTTATTGCACAGTAGCACACGGTATTGCATAGTATTTTTGAAATTATTGATTCTTACGTAAGAAGGCACTACTCAATAATTGTTACAGTAATTACTGTTCAATATTTTATTTTATTGATTCAACAATTGCTACGTTGAAATTTTATATTATTGTTGTTCAATAATTGTCACTGCACAGTATTTCCCATTATCAGATCAATAATTCATATTATTTGAATAGTATTATTAGATAGCATTATTGGCAATGTCTAGAAAGTTCTGTCTAAGGAGAGGTTTGGTCATCTAATTGCGCGCCAGTAAGGAGAAATCCTTATTGGAAAGCCCCCTCTTTCCTGGGAACGGCCTGGTTGTCATAAATGTGATTCTGTAATATTATTTGTGAATAATTAATTATTGATTCATATGATAAGAAAATATTTATTTTATGTGGATATAAATGAGGGATATATTTTTGTGGTTAAAAAATGAAGGAGTTAATATTGAGGTTTTTATCAGTATTTTTGTCGGAATTGAGGTATTAAAAATTAGGGTTTTTGAGATATTTTGCGAGGGTTATAATTTTTAATCCGACCGTTGGATCGTGATAATATTTGGATATGTTATACATATATAAGTTGAGTATATGTCCACAAATTTTGAACCGTTAAAAATGAACGTATGATTTATTATGAATTTTACGAGATGACTGGTTCAGAAATTGTTGAATTTTCGGAGTTTATCATTTTGGTGGAAAATTCTAGAATTAGTGGGCCCCACTTGTGGTTGGTGAAGAAATGTGCTGAATTATATTTCAAATGTGGTGGGTGGGAATAGTAGCAGGTAAAGCCATCAGGTTGCAGGTCAAACCTACCAAAATTTTCTTATAAATAGAGGGCTAAGTTAGAATTAAAAATCACACCAGAAACATAAGCTTTCTCTCTTTCTCTCTCTATATTATGAAGCATATTTTGTGAGTTTTTAGATACTTGGTGAGTTGCTATTCATTAGTGCAAGTTTCCTTCAGCATCATATCCGATATCCAGTCAGAAGTACTGCTCTTTTGAGGTAAGGGATTGTAAGGGATAGTAAGGGATTTTAAGGGTTGTTATGATTTTCAGTTTCGTAATTTTTCTGAACTTCAAAAATTCTGGAAAAAATTTGAAATGATATTTTGATGAGTTTTATTGATTGTGTCCAAAAATGGTGATTTTTGGATGTATAGATTGAGAGTTATGAATTTTATGAGAAAAGACTATTTTAAAAGTAACCGCTTATAATTCCTTGTGGTTAACTCCAAAATTGATGAAATTTTTATTGGGAGTACATGTATATGATAGAAGTATACTCTGTAAATTTCAGAATTTTTAGACAAAAGTACAATTTTTGATAAATGTCTAAATATTCGGCTATTTTGGCCATATGAAAAATAGTAAATGACTTTTAAAAATTCTGAGAAAAATATATGTTCACTATGGGACTATATTATGCTAAATCCCAGAAAAGAAATATTTTTGGAACTGATTTGGTATTTTTCATGAAAATGGTCTAGCTATGAGTAAATGAATTAAATATGTTTTGTGAAGAAAGAAAATTGGAAAATAGGATTTTATGGCTTGAGAATCCTATATGAGGTATATGCAGATTTTTGATGAGAGTTTTGGTTATTGATGATGAAATTGTAAGAGTTGGCATTTTATGATGATTAAATGCATTAATTAGTAAAGTGTAAACAATTAAAATAAATTGTTTATAAATTTAAGTAATGTTATTCTTTCAATATCATTATACCGAAATATTGGTATGAATTTTATTGTAGAATTTCTATCTTTTGTGTCGGGGTTACTATTCATGAGTTACGAATATTACTCTTGAGATTAAAACTATATGTTGATCATATTATTTTTATCATCATATATAACATTTTTATAACCCTGATGTTGAAATTCTCTTTCACTGGAGTGTAAAGATGGGTAGATTATTGGTATGATCATGACTAGGGTTCTCTTTGGCCTGTAGTGCAAAGTTGAATTGTGACTGGTATGATCATGACCATTGAATTTACAATTGAATATCGTTAGCTTAAGTGTAAAGATGAATTGATTAACATGGTTATAATTATGGTGTATATAAATTCTGAAATGATTATATATTTCTTTGAGATATGAATATATTTGGCCTGTAGTGCAAATATTAATTGTTGAGGAATATCTTTGGCCTGTAGTGCAAAGATGAATTGTAGATGAATATCTTTGGCCAGTAATGCAAAGATGAACTGTTGATGAATATCTTTGGCCTGTAGTGCAAAGATGACTTGTTGATGAATATCTTTGGCCCGTAGTGCAAAGATGAAGTTATTAGTATGATTATGAACAGGAACTGTGATTTGGTATAACCATGATGTTTGATGTTTCAGGTGATGAAAATTATCTTCGTCCTAGATGAGAAGAGGAATTTAGAACTACAGTTATGATTATGAGTTATTCATATGATTGTGGACCAGAATTGTTGATTGATGTTACAGGGATAAAACATTGTTGGTGGATTTTTAACATGGAGAAAATAATAGACTTTATAGTCTATTTGACTCTTCTAATGGATTGCTCGTTCCGCTGCAACTATGGTTGAAATTTTTATCATTTATCATATGTTCTAAATCTCTGATTTATTGTTGATGAAGGCTATTGATAATTGAATTATCTTTAGTCATGATATTCTTTACTGAGCTAGTTGTGCTCACCCTTTTGCTTCACAATTCCTTTCAGGTAATAAGAGTGTAGCTGGGTCGAGCGGGGGTAACAAGGGAATAGAACGGTGGTCATCATTTAGTAGTTATATTTGGTGAAGAAAATAGGGTGAGGCGAACCCAACGTTGGAAGGGTGTTTTGTCACTATCATACAAGATGTCTAATGACATACAACCTCGTGTCATCATAAGACAGGGTTGTGCTCATCCACTTGCTGAGTATATCTATGGGCACTACCTATATAATCTTGGTGTTTGTTTGAAGTATAATTCTCAATTAGAGACAGTGGAGATAATGATAAGTCAAGAGAAGACTCACCATTGGGAAGAATATGATAGTAATCTTCTCATTTTTCTTTGGGGTCTATTGGGTCAACCAAGGATAATTCTGTGGCCATATGATATCTATCATAACCTAGACGCGTGGCCTCCCATGTACGAAGGTTTCCTTGAGCACTTCCCAAAGATTCTAATTTCTAAAACAGTTTTTGACTATACCTTTATGTAAGGTGTTATTGTGAGGTGATGTCCACGGTTGGAACATGAGTCACATTTGGTATATATTTGTATCCAAACTCACAGCATATGTGTTGTTGTATTTTGCACGACAATTGTTGTAATAAAGTTGTAGTAATTTTCTGTACCATGTATTTGACGACTCAGAATGGGTTGGGTGGAATGGACCTATTTTGGGGTCGTTACAGGTGGTATCAGAGCTTAGGGATATGATCTCTGGCGGAGATCGGGGAATACAACTAGGAGGGGAGAGACGAGTAAATCCTTCGCTAGTGTGTCCTACCTAAGCTTATTTGTTGGTCAGTCATAATATCGGGATATTATGTGATATGTTAATTTGTTCAATTAACCTTTGTTTTGAAGCTGTATTCTAGAATGATATCTGAAATACAAGAGATGAGCAATGAAGAAATTATGATGACAGGAAAGATAGAATCTGAAATGAAAGCAAGGTATTCTCAACTCTTTGAAATACCAGGTACGTAAATTTCGAGGACGAAATTTCATAAGGAGGGGAGATTGTAAGACCCCGAATTTTATGAAATAAAAGTATTCAATTTTTCTTATAATTACTATTTAGTAAATGGTTAAATTGATAAATATTAAAGTTAAGGGTGATATATAAATTTTTTTTTCAAAATACACAAGTGGTTATAAAATAATCATTGTTGTCGGGGAATATTCGTTTGGTCGTGGAATATTCTTTCTGTCGGAGAATATTCGTACGACGGCGCAGCTTTTTGTGGGCCCCATAACAGAATAACTGTCGGATGAAGAAAACGATAAATTTGAGTTTTTACAAATAACGGCGTAGTTGTTACCGTTAACACTGTTGGAATACCCGGTGGTTAAAATACAGTAATACGCGTTATTGCACAGTAGCACACGGTATTGCATAGTATTTTTGAAATTATTGATTCTTACGTAAGAAGGCACTACTCAATAATTGTTACAGTAATTACTGTTCAATATTTTATTTTATTGATTCAATAATTGCTACGTTGAAATTTTATATTATTGTTGTTCAATAATTGTCACTGCACAGTATTTCCCATTATCAGATCAATAATTCATATTATTTGAATAATATTATTAGATAGCATTATTGGCAATGTCTAGAAAGTTCTGTCTAAGGAGAGGTTTGGTCATCTAATTGCGCGCCAGTAAGGAGAAATCCTTATTGGAAAGCCCCCTCTTTCCTGGGAACGGCCTGGTTGTCATAAATGTGATTCTGTAATATTATTTGTGAATAATTAATTATTGATTCATATGATAAGAAAATATTTATTTTATGTGGATATAAATGAGGGATATATTTTTGTGGTTAAAAAATGAAGGAGTTAATGTTGAGGTTTTTATCAGTATTTTTGTCGGAATGGAGGTATTAAAAATAGGGTTTTTGAGATATTTTGCGAGGGTTATAATTTTTAATCCGACCGTTGGATCGTGGTAATTTTTGGATATGTTATACATATATAAGTTGAGTATATGTTCACAAATTTTGAACCGTTAAAAATGAACGTATGATTTATTATGAATTTTACGAGATGACTGGTTCAGAAATTGTTGAATTTTCGGAGTTTATCATTTTGGTGGAAAATTCTAGAATTGGTGGGCCCCACTTGTGGTTGGTGAAGAAATGTGCTGAATTATATTTCAAATGTGGTGGGTGGGAATAGTAGCAGGTAAAGCCATCAGGTTGCAGGTCAAACCTACCAAAATTTTCTTATAAATAGAGGGCTAAGTTAGAATTGAAAATCACACCAGAAACATAAGCTTTCTCTCTTTCTCTCTCTATATTATGAAGCATATTTTGTGAGTTTTTAGATACTTGGTGAGTTGCTATTCATCAGTGCAAGTTTCCTTCAGCATCATATCCGATATCCAGTCAGAAGTACTGCTCTTTTGAGGTAAGGGATTGTAAGGGATAGTAAGGGATTTTAAGGGTTGTTATGATTTTCAGTTTCGTAATTTTTCTGAACTTCAAAAATTCTGGAAAAATTTGAAATGATATTTTGATGAGTTTTATTGATTGTGTCCAAAAATGGTGATTTTTGGATGTATAGATTGAGAGTTATGAATTTTATGAGAAAAGACTATTTTAAAAGTAACCGCTTATAATTCCTTGTGGTTAACTCCAAAATTGATGAAATTTTTATTGGGAGTACATGTATATGATAGAAGTATACTCTGTAAATTTCAGAATTTTTAGACAAAAGTACAATTTTTGATAAATGTCTAAATATTCGGCTATTTTGGCCATATGAAAAATAGTAAATGACTTTTAAAAATTCTGAGAAAAATATATGTTCACTATGGGACTATATTATGCTAAATCCCAGAAAAGAAATATTTTTGGAACTGATTTGGTATTTTTCATGAAAATGGTCTAGTTATGAGTAAATGAATTAAATATGTTTTGTGAAGAAAGAAAATTGGAAAATAGGATTTTATGGCTTGAGAATCCTATATGAGGTATATGCAGATTTTTGATGAGGGTTTTGGTTATTGATGATGAAATTGTAAGAGTTGGCATTTTATGATGATTAAATGCATTAATTAGTAAAGTGTAAACAATTAAAATAAATTGTTTATAAATTTAAGTAATGTTATTCTTTCAATATCATTATACCGAAATATTGGTATGAATTTTATTGTAGAATTTCTATCTTTTGTGTCGGGGTTACTATTCATGAGTTACGAATATTACTCTTGAGATTAAAACTATATGTTGATCATATTATTTTTATCATCATATATAACATTTTTATAACCCTGATGTTGAAATTCTCTTTCACTGGAGTGTAAAGATGGGTAGATTATTGGTATGATCATGACTAGGGTTCTCTTTGGCCTGTAGTGCAAAGTTGAATTGTGACTGGTATGATCATGACCATTGAATTTATAATTGAATATCTTAGCTTAAGTGCAAAGGTGAATTGATCAACATGGTTATAATTATTGTTTATATAAATTCTGAAATGATTATATATTTCTTTGAGATATGAATATATTTGGCCTGTAGTGCAAATATGAATTGTTGATGAATATCTTTGGCCTGTAGTGCAAAGATGAATTGTTGATGAATATCTTTGGCCTGTAGTGCAAAGATGAACTGTTGATGAATATCTTTGGCCTGTAGTGCAAAGATGACTTGTTGATGAATATCTTTGGCCCGTAGTGCAAAGATGAAGTTATTAGTATGATTATGAACAGGAACTGTGATTTGGTATAACCATGATCTTTGATGTTTCAGGTGATGAAAATTATCTTCGTCCTGGATGAGAAGAGGAATTTAGAACTACAGTTATGATTATGAGTTATTCATATGATTGTGGACCAGAATTGTTGATTGATGTTACAGGGATAAAACATTGTTGGTGGATTTTTAACATGGAGAAGATAATAGACTTTATAGTCTATTTGACTCTTCTAATGGATTGCTCGTTCCGCTGCAACTATGGTTGAAATTTTTATCATTTACCATATGTTCTAAATCTCTGATTTATTGTTGATGAAGGCTATTGATAATTGAATTATCTTTAGTCATGATATTCTTTACTGAGCTAGTTGTGCTCACCCTTTTGCTTCACAATTCCTTTCAGGTAATAAGAGTGTAGCTGGGTCGAGCGGGGGTAACAAGGGAATAGAACGGTGGTCATCATTTAGTAGTTATATTTGGTGAAGAAAATAGGGTGAGGCGAACCCAACGTTGGAAGGGTGTTTTGTCACTATCATACAAGATGTCTAATGACATACAACCTCGTGTCATCATAAGACAGGGTTGTGCTCATCCACTTGCTGAGTATATCTATGGGCACTACCTATATAATCTTGGTGTTTGTTTGAAGTATAATTCTCAATTAGAGACAGTGGAGATAATGATAAGTCAAGAGAAGACTCACCATTGGGAAGAATATGATAGTAATCTTCTCGTTTTTCTTTGGGGTCTATTGGGTCAACCAAGGATAATTCTGTGGCCATATGATATCTATCATAACCTAGACGCGTGGCCTCCCATGTACGAAGGTTTCCTTGAGCACTTCCCAAAGATTCTAATTTCTAAAACAGTTTTTGACTATACCTTTATGTAAGGTGTTATTGTGAGGTGATGTCCACGGTTGGAACATGAGTCACATTTGGTATATATTTGTATCCAAACTCACAGCATATGTGTTGTTGTATTTTGCACGACAATTGTTGTAATAAAGTTGTAGTTATTTTCTGTACCATGTATTTGACGACTCAGAATGGGTTGGGTGGAATGGACCTATTTTGGGGTCGTTACAGGTGGTATCAGAGCTTAGGGATATGATCTCTGGCGGAGATCGGGGAATACAACTAGGAGGGGAGAGACGAGTAAATCCTTCGCTAGTGTGTCCTACCTAAGCTTATTTGTTGGTCAGTCATAATATCGGGATATTATGTGATATGTTAATTTGTTCAATTAACCTTTGTTTTGAAGCTGTATTCTAGAATGATATCTGAAATACAAGAGATGAGCAATGAAGAAATTATGATGACAGGAAAGATAGAATCTGAAATGAAAGCAAGGTATTCTCAACTCTTTGAAATACCAGGTACGTAAATTTCGAGGACGAAATTTCATAAGGAGGGGAGATTGTAAGACCCCGAATTTTATGAAATAAAAGTATTCAATTTTTCTTATAATTACTATTTAGTAAATGGTTAAATTGATAAATATTAAAGTTAAGGGTGATATATAAATTTTTTTTTCGAAATACACAAGTGGTTATAAAATATTCATTGTTGTCGGGGAATATTCGTTTGGTCGTGGAATATTCTTTCTGTCGGAGAATATTCGTACGACGGCGCAGTTTTTTGTGGGCCCCATAACAGAATAACTGTCGGATGAAGAAAACGATAAATTTGAATTTTTACAAATAACGCCGTAGTTGTTACCGTTAACACTGTTGGAATACCCGGTGGTTAAAATACAGTAATACGCGTTATTGCACAGTAGCACACGGTATTGCATAGTATTTTTGAAATTATTGATTCTTACGTAAGAAGGCACTACTCAATAATTGTTACAGTAATTACTGTTCAATATTTTATTTTATTGATTCAATAATTGCTACGTTAAAATTTTATATTATTGTTGTTCAATAATTGTCACTGCACAGTATTTCCCATTATCAGATCAATAATTCATATTATTTGAATAGTATTATTAGATAGCATTATTGGCAATGTCTAGAAAGTTCTGTCTAAGGAGAGGTTTGGTCATCTAATTGCGCGCCAGTAAGGAGAAATCCTTATTGGAAAGCCCCCTCTTTCCTGGGAACGGCCTGGTTGTCATAAATGTGATTCTGTAATATTATTTGTGAATAATTAATTATTGATTCATATGATAAGAAAATATTTATTTTATGTGGATATAAATGAGGGATATATTTTTGTGGTTAAAAAATGAAGGAGTTAATGTTGAGGTTTTTATCAGTATTTTTGTCGGAATTGAGGTATTAAAAATTAGGGTTTTTGAGATATTTTGCGAGGGTTATAATTTTTAATCCGACCGTTGGATCGTGGTAATATTTGGATATGTTATACATATATAAGTTGAGTATATGTCCACAAATTTTGAACCGTTAAAAATGAACGTATGATTTATTATGAATTTTACGAGATGACTGGTTCAGAAATTGTTGAATTTTCGGAGTTTATCATTTTGGTGGAAAATTCTAGAATTGGTGGGCCCCACTTGTGGTTGGTGAAGAAATGTGCTGAATTATATTTCAAATGTGGTGGGTGGGAATAGTAGCAGGTAAAGCCATCAGGTTGCAGGTCAAACCTACCAAAATTTTCTTATAAATAGAGGGCTAAGTTAGAATTAAAAATCACACCAGAAACATAAGCTTTCTCTCTTTCTCTCTCTATATTATGAAGCATATTTTGTGAGTTTTTAGATACTTGGTGAGTTGCTATTCATTAGTGCAAGTTTCCTTCAGCATCATATCCGATATCCAGTCAGAAGTACTGCTCTTTTGAGGTAAGGGATTGTAAGGGATAGTAAGGGATTTTAAGGGTTGTTATGATTTTCAGTTTCGTAATTTTTCTGAACTTCAAAAATTCTGGAAAAAATTTGAAATGATATTTTGATGAGTTTTATTGATTGTGTCCAAAAATGGTGATTTTTGGATGTATAGATTGAGAGTTATGAATTTTATGAGAAAAGACTATTTTAAAAGTAACCGCTTATAATTCCTTGTGGTTAACTCCAAAATTGATGAAATTTTTATTGGGAGTACATGTATATGATAGAAGTATACTCTGTAAATTTCAGAATTTTTAGACAAAAGTACAATTTTTGATAAATGTCTAAATATTCGGCTATTTTGGCCATATGAAAAATAGTAAATGACTTTTAAAAATTCTGAGAAAAATATATGTTCACTATGGGACTATATTATGCTAAATCCCAGAAAAGAAATATTTTTGGAACTGATTTGGTATTTTTCATGAAAATGGTCTAGCTATGAGTAAATGAATTAAATATGTTTTGTGAAGAAAGAAAATTGGAAAATAGGATTTTATGGCTTGAGAATCCTATATGAGGTATATGCAGATTTTTGATGAGAGTTTTGGTTATTGATGATGAAATTGTAAGAGTTGGCATTTTATGATGATTAAATGCATTAATTAGTAAAGTGTAAACAATTAAAATAAATTGTTTATAAATTTAAGTAATGTTATTCTTTCAATATCATTATACCGAAATATTGGTATGAATTTTATTGTAGAATTTCTATCTTTTGTGTCGGGGTTACTATTCATGAGTTACGAATGCAGTATCATGTTGACAATTTGGACGTTGTTAATTCCTGGATAAATTAATTTTTGAACTTGTTTTATTGAATTCTTATATCATTGTCATCATCCTCATGTTTATAAAATGTTGAAAGTCATCTGTGGCATGTAGTGCATAGATGGACTTGGTATGATTATGACCAGGGATTATTCGGTATAATCATGACCGTAATGTTACAAATGATGTGGTAAAAGTCCTCATTGGCCCGTAGTGCATTGATGGACAGTTGTTGGCATGATCATGACCATTAATGAATATACGAATATCCTTGGCCGTAGTGCAGGGGTGATTCGATGATGTGGATTATTTTATTAAGCTGAGTCTCAGCGATCACAGTGTTGGAAAATCTTTTAAATCATAAAAGATAGTAGAGTTTATTTTCTACTTGACTCTTTTAATGGATTGCTTGTTCCGCTACAGTTAAACTTGATGTCTATTATATTTTATCAGTTTAACATTGTTGAAGGCTAATGATAATTTATTCTGCATTATCTTAGTCATAATATTTCTTACTGGGCTAGTTGAGCTCACCCTTTCTTTCACTGTTCTCTTCAGGAAATGAGAACGTAGCTGGGACAAGTCGGGGTACGGAGTGATGGTCCGAATGATAGTATTAGTTAGTAGTCCTCACTATTCTATGTAATGGTGTGTTAATAAATGTAATGAGGACTCCTTTTGAGTATGAATACTCTCTAGAAGATAATATTTGTATTCAAACTCACAGTTTATGTTTTGTCGTATTGTACACGACAGTTGTATTATTAAGTTGTATTTGTATTCTGTACTATGTATCTGACGACCCAAGATGGGTGATGTATACCTAATTTTGGGGGCGTCACAGTTGGTATCAGAGCTTAGGGATATGATCCCTGGCTAAGATGTGAGAATAGAACTAGGAGGGGAGAGACGGGGAATTCCTTCGCTAGTATGACATACCTAAGTTTATTTGCATGGTATTTAATTGGTCGGTCATAATATAAGGATAATATATGACATATCAATTAATTTTTATTTTGTGGCAGTATCTGAAAATGGCATCTGAGAACGTTGAGAATAGCAATGGAGCACAGACGACTGTTGATTCACCACATATCAATAATCAGGATAATGTGCATCAGGAAGGTGTCAATCCTCATGCAAACAACAACACTGACCAAATGATGAATGATCAAATGTTCAGAGGCTTTATGCAATTCATGCAACAACAGGTGAAAGCGGCTCCTGTCCACAACGTAGGTGGAAATACTGGAAACTCTCAGGCGGTCACCGCTAAACAGTTTAAGGAGCTGGGACCACCGGAGTTTAAGGGAGAACCCAAACCACTTGTAGCTGAAACATGGATAAAGCAGATCACCAAGATATTTGATGTCTTGGGTTGCTCCGAGGAGCAAAAGGTTCCCTTTGCCGCCTTTATGTTGCGAGGAGAGGCAGATTACTGGTGGGAATCGATAAAGCGTACTCAACCTGCCGCACTGAAGATGTCCTGGGAGAAGTTCCAAGAGCTGTTTAACGACAAATACTTTCCCGAGAGTATTCGTCACATGAAGGAGGTGGAGTTCATCAAATTGGAGCAGAATAATATGACCGTGTCGCAGTACGAGGCAAAATTTGCGGAGTTATCCCGGTTTGCGTCCCACCTGGTGGATAATGAAGAAAGAATGACGCGGATGTTTTTAAGAGGTTTGAAGCCGGAGATACGTCAACATCTTGTTTCTCATAAACTGTGTTTGTATTCAGATGTTGTAAATAGGGCTCAGTTGGTGGAGCGCGATAACGAGACAACGCAACCAAAAGAGAGCAGCCGGCAAAATGATAATACCAGTGAGAGCAGTCATCGAAGCGGTGACAACAAGCGTGGAGGGAATCAACAGGCCAGAAATGGTAACCACTTCGGTGGTAATCAGGGCCAAAACAATAAGAATGGACATTTCAAGAAGAGGAGATTCAACAATGATGGAAAGACGTCAGCACCAGCACCTGTCGTTAAGGAAGGAGAACGACCACCTATCATATGTTTCAAATGCGGAGGGGAGGGGCACATCAGTCCAAACTGCGCGATGCCGTCCAAAGCATGTTATAATTGTGGAAGAGAAGGTCATTTAGCCCGATTTTGTCGTTTACCGAAGACAAATTCAGCTAGGATGGAGGCACCAAAAGCCGTCCCAGAAAAGTCAAAACCGGTTGTGCAAGGGAGAGCGTTTGTTGTGAACTCCCAGAGAGCAAGGAACCCGAATGAGGTCATCACGGGTAAGCTTATTATAAACTCTAAAGAAGTTTATACTTTATTTGATACCGGTTCAACCCATTCTTTTATTTCTCCTACTTGCGCTCATCGATTAAATTTGATTCCGGAGAAATTAGACTTTGACTTATCTGTGGAAACTCCGTTGGGAGAAACCTTCATTACCTCCACTGTTTATAAGTCTTGTTTGGTTCAAGTTGGTACCCACACATTACCTATCGATCTGATTTCATTAAAAATACTTGCATTTGACGTGATTCTAGGGATTGATTGGTTAACTACTCATTATGCAAAAATTGATTGTTTTCGTAAGGTTGTTAGCTTTCATATTCCTAATCGACCTATTATGCGAATTCAAGCAACCAAACCATTAAAATCAATCGCTGTCATCTCAAGCCATAAAGCTATTCGTTTATTGAAAAACGGATGTCAAGCTTTCTTAGCTCATGTCACAGATCTAAACAAAAATACGTCAGTTTTGAATGATATTTCTATTGTTAATAAATTCCCTGACGTATTCCCTGAAGAACTTCCTGGCCTACCCCCAGAGCGTGAAATTGAATTTTGTATCGACCTTGAACCCGGTACAAAACCCATTTCCAAAGCCCCATATCGAATGGCTCCTATTGAACTTCAGGAGTTAAAGATCCAACTGCAGGAATTGTTAGACATTGGCTTTATTCGTCCTAGTACTTCTCCTTGGGGTGCTCCTGTTCTATTCGTGAAGAAGAAAGATGGAAGTATGCGACTTTGTATTGATTATCGGGAGTTGAATCATGTCACCATCAAAAACAGGTACCCATTGCCACGTATTGATGACCTGTTTGACCAGTTGCAAGGAGCACAATTCTTTTCAAAGATCGATCTTCGTTCTGGATATCATCAGCTGAAGGTTAGAACTGAGGATATTCCAAAGACGGCTTTTAGAACTCGGTACGGGCATTATGAATTCTTAGTTATGTCCTTTGGATTGACTAATGCTCCTGCTGCCTTCATGGATATGATGAACCGGGTATTCAAGGAATATTTGGATCACTTTGTGGTCGTCTTTATTGATGACATCCTTATTTATTCCAAAAGCCGTGAAGATCATGAGCAACACTTGAGGCTGGTACTCCAAAAGCTTCGTGAATACAAGCTTTATGCCAAGTTGAAGAAATGCGAGTTCTGGCTGGAGGAGGTAGCATTCCTTGGGCACGTAGTATCAAGTCGTGGAATATCGGTTGACCCGGCAAAGATTGAAGCTATTCAAAGCTGGGAGCAACCTAAATCAGTGACCGAGGTACGTAGCTTTCTTGGTTTAGCTGGTTATTATCGGAGATTCGTGGAAGGATTTTCTCGAATCGCTACTCCATTAACTCAGCTGACTCGGAAAGATACAAAGTTTGGTTGGAGCGAAGAATGTGAGCAGAGTTTTCAAGAACTCAAGAGGAGACTCATTTCAGCACCTGTTCTAACAATACCATCTGGCTCGGAGGGATTTGTCATCTACAGTGATGCTTCGAGCAAAGGGTTGGGATGCGTTCTCATGCAACATGGAAAAGTCATAGCCTATGCATCAAGACAACTCAAGGAATATGAGAGGAATTATCCTACTCATGATCTAGAGTTGGCAGCTGTTGTCTTTGCACTTAAAATTTGGAGGCATTACTTGTATGGGGAGAAGGTGGAGATCTTTACGGATCATAAAAGCCTCAAATATTTCTTCACTCAAAAGGAACTCAACATGCGACAACGACGTTGGCTTGAACTGTTGAAAGATTATGATCATACCATTCAATACCATCCTGGAAAAGCGAACGTGGTAGCTGACGCATTGAGTAGAAGATCATATGCGGGTACAAGTGCAATATTAACAACGCAAAGGCCCATTTTGTGTGACTTGCAAAGGATGGAGATAGAGTTGAAGACTCCAGGGACCCATGTGATGATGGCGAATATACGAGTAGAACCGACTTTAATCGATAAAGTTAAAGCTGCTCAAGCTACAGACCTGGAGCTGATGCGTATGAAGAAGAAAGTGCAAGAAGGTGCTATGCCGGAAGCAAGAATCGATGAAGAAGGAATACTTCGAGTCAACTCCAGACTTTGTGTTCCTAACAACCCTGATTTAAAGTATGAAATCATGATGGAGGCGCACAACACACCGTTTGCAATCCATCCTGGAAGTACCAAAATGTATCATGATCTTCGTCATACATTTTGGTGGAGCAATATGAAGAGAGAGATAGCGTTGTTTATCTCAAGGTGTCTAACTTGTCAACGAGTCAAAGCGGAGCATCAAGTACCAAAAGGTCCATTGCAACCACTTGAAATTCCAGAATGGAAGTGGGAGCACATTACCATGGATTTCGTTACCGGTCTTCCTAGGGTTTCTCAAGGTATTGATGCGATTTGGGTCATTGTTGATAGATTGACCAAGTCTGCTCATTTCTTACCGATACGAGAAACTTATACACTTGAACGTCTTGCTCGTATGTACATAAACGAGATTGTAAGACTGCATGGTATGCCAGTATCCATAGTTTCTGATCGAGACCCAAGATTCACTTCACGATTTTGGGTTAGTTTACAAAAAGCTATGGGCACGGAGTTACGATTTAGTTCAGCATATCATCCTCAGACGGACGGACAATCAGAGAGGACTATTCAAACTCTTGAAGATCTATTAAGACTCTGTGTCTTTGACTTCAAGGGAAGTTGGGACAAGTTCTTACCATTGGTGGAGTTTTCCTACAACAACAGTTATCAAGCAAGTATTGGCATGGCTCCATTCGAAGCATTGTATGGAAGAAAATGTCGTTCTCCAGTATGCTGGGATGAGGTGGGCGAAGCAACGTTGTTGGGACCGGAGTTGGTACGTATGACTACAGAAAAGATTCAAACGATCCGACAACGTATAAAAACCTCACAAGATCGACAAAAGAGTTATGCTGATCTTCATCGAAAGGACGTGGAATTTGATGTAGGAGATCATGTGTTCTTACGTGTTGCTCCATGGAAAGGAGTTACGAGATTTGGAAAGAGAGGAAAGCTAAATCCTCGATTCATCGGTCCATTTTTAATCCTCGATCGAGTAGGAACTGTGGCTTATAGACTCGCTTTACCGCCAAGTATGTCTCGTGTTCATAACGTTTTCCACATATCCATGTTACGCAAATATGTGGAAGACCCGAACCACATTATTGAGTTAGAACCGGACGAAATAGCGGAGGATTTGACGTATGAAGAAGTTCCTGTTCAAATCTTGGATAAGAAGGAACATATTCTACGCTCCAAGGTTATACCTCAAGTCAAAGTTTTGTGGAGAAACCACGATGTTGAGGAAATGACTTGGGAGTTAGAATCAGAAATGAAATCAAGGTATCCTTACCTCTTCGACATACCAGGTACGTACCCTAATTTCGAGGGCGAAATTTCATAAGAAGGGGAGGTTGTAAGACCCCAATTTTTATAAATAAAGATGAATTTTCTATAAATATCATTTTTGAATATTATGGAGTTAATTTGATATAATGTTATAGTTGTGGGTAATATTTATAAATTTTGCAAAGTAAGCAAGTTGTTATAAAATATTCGTTTGGTCGGAGAATATTCTTTTTGTCGGGGAATATTCGTACGACGGCACAATCATTGGTGGACCCCACAACGGAATTATTGTCGGATTGAGAAAACGACAGAATTATCTTTCTATAAAAATAACGGCTGAGGTGTTACCGTTAAAACCGTTAAAACTGTTGAACTACTCGGTAGTAAAAGTACAGTAATACGCGTGGTTGCATAGTAGCACACGGTATTGATTATTGATGCTTACGTGAGAAGTCACTCAGCTATACTCAATTATTGCTACAGTAATTGCTGCATCATATCTCTTAAATTATTGTCATAGTATCATCTGTATAATATGTTATATTATTAAATCAATAATTGAGACGTTGTGGTAAGTTTGGTTATTTTATGGGGGGCCATATGTCATCATCTAAGAGTCTCTTCGTCAATAGTAATTACCGTCGTCAATAGTAATTACCGTCGTCAATAGTAATTACCGTCGTCAATAGTATTTACCTTGGTCAATAGTAATTACCTTCGTCAATAGTATTTACCTTGGTCAATAGTAATTACTTTCGTCAATAGTAGTTGTCCCTTCAATATTACCAAGAGTCATTTGACCCTTCGTTAAGACCAAGAGTCATTTGACCCTTCGTTAAGACCAAGAGCCACCCTCAGTTTTTCTATAAATAGAGGCCTAGGGCTTCATTATTTTTTACGAATTCATTCAAGCTATAGAGAGAGAAAGTATAGAGAGAATAAGAGAGAGAGAATAAAAGTATTCTGCTACATCACTTTTCCAATATCCAGTTCTTTTAAGGTAGGGATATTATTCTTTTGTATTCATGAAGAGAACTTCTGTTATTCCATTTGTTATTATTCTGTTGGAATAACCAGTATACGCGGTCTACCCTATACTTGGTGACATTCTTCTATTATTCTGTTGGAACATCCTGTCTGTGTGTTTTACACCGGACCTGGTTCCATTATTTATTATTCTGTCGGAATATCCTGTCTGTGCGTTTACGCCGGACCTGGTTCCATTATTTATTATTCTATTGGAATAACCTGTCTGTGCGGTCTATCGCATGCATGGTGATTTCTTTTGTTATTCCATTCTTTATTATACTCAGTTGGTTAAGTTTTGACTTCTATACTCCATGAAATTTGTGGAATATCCTTGATAGTTGCGTTTCATCCAGTATCTTTTCAAGAAAATATTCTTCTAAGCATTCTTGAATTTTACTCCACAATGCAGTATCATGTTGACAATTTGGACGTTGTTAATTCCTGGATAAATTAATTCTTGAACTTGTTTTATTGAATTCTTATATCATTGTCATCATCCTCATGTTTATAAAATGTTGAAAGTCATCTGTGGCATGTAGTGCATAGATGGACTTGGTATGATTATGACCAGGGATTATTCGGTATAATCATGACCGTAATGTTACAAATGATGTGGTAAAAGTCCTCATTGGCCCGTAGTGCATTGATGGACAGTTGTTGGCATGATCATGACCATTAATGAATATACGAATATCCTTGGCCGTAGTGCAGGGGTGATTCGATGATGTGGATTATTTTATTAAGCTGAGTCTCAGCGATTACAGTGTTGAAAAACTTTTTACATCATAAAAGATAGTAGAGTTTATTTTCTACTTGACTCTTTTAATGGATTGCTTGTTCCGCTACAGTTAAACTTGATGTCTATTATATCTTATCAGTTTAACATTGTTGAAGGCTAATGATAATTTATTCTGCATTATCTTAGTCATAATATTTCTTACTGGGCTAGTTGAGCTCACCCTTTCTTTCACTGTTCTCTTCAGGAAATGAGAACGTAGCTGGGACAAGTCGGGGTACGGAGTGATGGTCCGAATGATAGTATTAGTTAGTAGTCCTCACTATTCTATGTAATGGTGTGTTAATAAATGTAATGAGGACTCCTTTTGAGTATGAATACTCTCTAGAAGATAATATTTGTATTCAAACTCACAGTTTATGTTTTGTCGTATTGTACACGACAGTTGTATTATTAAGTTGTATTTGTATTCTGTACTATGTATCTGACGACCCAAGATGGGTGATGTATACCTAATTTTGGGGGCGTCACAGGGTGGGTGTGGTACGGGTAGGGTAGGTAGGGTAGGTGTGGGGTAAGGATATGGTAGGTAGGGTAGGATGTGGGGTGATAGGGTGGCGTGGGTAGTAGGGGGTGGGGTGCGTGGTAGGGTGTAGGGGGTAGGGTGGGTGGGTGGGGTGGGGTTGGGTGGGTGTTAGGGTAGGGTAGGGGTGGGTGGAGTGAGTGGGGTGGGGGTAGGGTAGCGTGAGTGGGTGAGTGGGTGGGTGGGTGGGTGGGTGGGGTGGGCGTAGGGTAGAGTGGAGTGGGAGTAGGGTGGGTGGCGTGGTGTGGGGGTAGGGGTAGGGGTAGGGGTAGGGTGGGATGGGTGGTGTGGGGGTAGGGGTAGGGTGGGTGAGTTGGCTGATAAGATTATAAGAATGCTTCTATTTTCTTAAGTGTGTCTATAGCCGGTTCCTATGTGTGTAAAAAATTATGTTAGAAATTTTAATTAGCAGGGGAACGAATAATATCCGAATATTACCAGTTACCTTGATTTTTAGAGGAACATTTTAGTAGTATTAATAGCATTAGTTTTCTTAGCAAATTAGAGGAATTTTTGATTTGGATTTGGAATAAAATATGGGTCGAAAAATGGTTAACCGAGTTGAAACTATAACCAACCCAAATAAATATAGTTCCAAACTTTAACCAACCCAAATAAATAAATATAGTTAACCAACCCATTTGGTTCCAGTTAATATAGGTTGACCCCACAATTAACCAACTATATTGCCAGGTCTAGCCAAGACAAACAATAATGTTGTTTTATTTTGTTAATATGTGAGTAAAGACTCTGAAATTTTATTATTATTGTGTTACAGTAAAATTCCTATTGAGGAATACTCTATATAAGAATAACCTCTATAATGTTATAAAAAAATTTGGTCCCAATTTGGGCCAGTTATAAATAGGAATATCCTCTAAATTGTAATATGTTATATACTTTGTAAGTCCCGTATTAAGAAACTATACATCTATATAGGAATAATTATATATATATATATATATATATATATATATATAAAAGAGATACATTATTAATTTTAAAAGACTACATTTCATATAATGAACTATATTTTCATATAAAAGACTACATTTCCTATCAAGGACTACATTATATTATAAAAGACTACATTTCCTATAAAGGACTACATTTTCATATAAAAGACTATATTTCCTATAAAATACCACATTTTCCTATAAAAGACTACATTTTCTATAAAAGAACACATTTTCTTTGTAAGACCCCAATTTTTATAAATAAAGATGAATTTTCTATAAATATCATTTTTGAATATTATGAAGTTAATTTGATATAATGTTATAGTTGTGGGTAATATTTATAAATTTTGCAAAGTAAGCAAGTTGTTATAAAATATTCGTTTGGTCGGGAAATATTCTTTTTGTCGGGGAATATTCGTACGACGGCACAATCATTGGTGGACCCCACAACAAAATTATTGTCGGATTGAGAAAACGACAAAATTATCTTTCTATAAAAATAACGGCTGAGGTGTTACCGTTAAAACCGTTAAAACTGTTGAACTACTCGGTAGTAAAAGTATAGTAATACGCGTGGTTGCATAGTAGCACACGGTATTGATTATTGATGCTTACGTGAGAAGTCACTCAGCTATACTCAATTATTGCTACAGTAATTGCTGCATCATATCTCTTAAATTATTGTCATAGTATCATCTGTATAATATGTTATATTATTAAATCAATAATTGAGACGTTGTGGTAAGTTTGGTTATTTTATGGGGGGCCATATGTCATCATCTAAGAGTCTCTTCGTCAATAGTAATTACCGTCGTCAATAGTAATTACCGTCGTCAATAGTATTTACCTTGGTCAATAGTAATTACTTTCGTCAATAGTAGTTGTCCCTTCAATATTACCAAGAGTCATTTGACCCTTCGTTAAGACCAAGAGTCATTTGACCCTTCGTTAAGACCAAGAGTCATTTGACCCTTCGTTAAGACCAAGAGCCACCCTCAGTTTTTCTATAAATAGAGGCCTAGGGCTTCATTATTTTTCACGAATTCATTCAAGCTATAGAGAGAGAAAGTATAGAGAGAATAAGAGAGAGAGAATAAAAGTATTCTGCTACATCACTTTTCCAATATCCAGTTCTTTTAAGGTAAGGGATATTATTCTTTTGTATTCAAGAAGAGAACTTCTGTTATTCCATTTCTTTATTATTCTGTTGGAATAACCTGTATATGCGGAATACCCTATACTTGGTGACATTCTTCTATTATTCTGTCTTTGTTATTCTGTTGGAACATCCTGTCTGTGTGTTTTACACCGGACCTGGTTCCGTTTTATTATTATTCTGTTGGAATATCCTGTCTGTGTGTTTTACACCGGACCTGGTTCCATTATTTATTATTCTGTCGGAATATCCTGTCTGTGCGTTTACGCCGGACCTGGTTCCATTATTTATTATTCTGTTGGAATAACCTGTCTGTGCGGTCTATCGCATGCATGGTGATTTCTTTTGTTATTCCATTCTTTATTATACTCAGTTGGTTAAGTTTTGACTTCTATACTCCATGAAATTTGTGGAATATCCTTGATAGTTGCGTTTCATCCAGTATCTTTTCAAGAAAATATTCTTCTAAGCATTCTTGAATTTTACTCCACAATGCAGTATCATGTTGACAATTTGGACGTTGTTAATTCCTGGATAAATTAATTCTTGAACTTGTTTTATTGAATTCTTATATCATTGTCATCATCCTCATGTTTATAAAATGTTGAAAGTCATCTGTGGCCGGTAGTGCATAGATGGACTTGGTATGATTATGACCAGGGATTATTCGGTATAATCATGACCGTAATGTTACAAATGATGTGGTAAAAGTCCTCATTGGCCCGTAGTGCATTGATGGACAGTTGTTGGCATGATCATGACCATTAATGAATATACGAATATCCTTGGCCGTAGTGCAGGGGTGATTCGATGATGTGGATTATTTTATTAAGCTGAGTCTCAGCGATCACAGTGTTGGAAAATCTTTTAAATCATAAAAGATAGTAGAGTTTATTTTCTACTTGACTCTTTTAATGGATTGCTTGTTCCGCTACAGTTAAACTTGATGTCTATTATATTTTATCAGTTTAACATTGTTGAAGGCTAATGATAATTTATTCTGCATTATCTTAGTCATAATATTTCTTACTGGGCTAGTTGAGCTCACCCTTTCTTTCACTGTTCTCTTCAGGAAATGAGAACGTAGCTGGGACAAGTCGGGGTACGGAGTGATGGTCCGAATGATAGTATTAGTTAGTAGTCCTCACTATTCTATGTAATGGTGTGTTAATAAATGTAATGAGGACTCCTTTTGAGTATGAATACTCTCTAGAAGATAATATTTGTATTCAAACTCACAGTTTATGTTTTGTCGTATTGTACACGACAGTTGTATTATTAAGTTGTATTTGTATTCTGTACTATGTATCTGACGACCCAAGATGGGTGATGTATACCTAATTTTGGGGGCGTCACAGTTGGTATCAGAGCTTAGGGATATGATCCCTGGCTAAGATGTGAGAATAGAACTAGGAGGGGAGAGACGGGGAATTCCTTCGCTAGTATGACATACCTAAGTTTATTTGCATGGTATTTAATTGGTCGGTCATAATATAAGGATAATATATGACATATCAATTAATTTTTATTTTGTGGCAGTATCTGAAAATGGCATCTGAGAACGTTGAGAATAGCAATGGAGCACAGACGACTGTTGATTCACCACATATCAATAATCAGGATAATGTGCATCAGGAAGGTGTCAATCCTCATGCAAACAACAACACTGACCAAATGATGAATGATCAAATGTTCAGAGGCTTTATGCAATTCATGCAACAACAGGTGAAAGCGGCTCCTGTCCACAACGTAGGTGGAAATACTGGAAACTCTCAGGCGGTCACCGCTAAACAGTTTAAGGAGCTGGGACCACCGGAGTTTAAGGGAGAACCCAAACCACTTGTAGCTGAAACATGGATAAAGCAGATCACCAAGATATTTGATGTCTTGGGTTGCTCCGAGGAGCAAAAGGTTCCTTTTGCCGCCTTTATGTTGCGAGGAGAGGCAGATTACTGGTGGGAATCGATAAAGCGTACTCAACCTGCCGCACTGAAGATGTCCTGGGAGAAGTTCCAAGAGCTGTTTAACGACAAATACTTTCCCGAGAGTATTCGTCACATGAAGGAGGTGGAGTTCATCAAATTGGAGCAGAATAATATGACCGTGTCGCAGTACGAGGCAAAATTTGCGGAGTTATCCCGGTTTGCGTCCCACCTGGTGGATAATGAAGAAAGAATGACGCGGATGTTTTTAAGAGGTTTGAAGCCGGAGATACGTCAACATCTTGTTTCTCATAAACTGTGTTTGTATTCAGATGTTGTAAATAGGGCTCAGTTGGTGGAGCGCGATAACGAGACAACGCAACCAAAAGAGAGCAGCCGGCAAAATGATAATACCAGTGAGAGCAGTCATCGAAGCGGTGACAACAAGCGTGGAGGGAATCAACAGGCCAGAAATGGTAACCACTTCGGTGGTAATCAGGGCCAAAACAATAAGAATGGACATTTCAAGAAGAGGAGATTCAACAATGATGGAAAGACGTCAGCACCAGCACCTGTCGTTAAGGAAGGAGAACGACCACCTATCATATGTTTCAAATGCGGAGGGGAGGGACACATCAGTCCAAACTGCGCGATGCCGTCCAAAGCATGTTATAATTGTGGAAGAGAAGGTCATTTAGCCCGATTTTGTCGTTTACCGAAAACAAATTCAGCTAGGATGGAGGCACCAAAAGCCGTCCCAGAAAAGTCAAAACCGGTTGTGCAAGGGAGAGCGTTTGTTGTGAACTCCCAGAGAGCAAGGAACCCGAATGAGGTCATCACGGGTAAGCTTATCATAAACTCTAAAGAAGTTTATACTTTATTTGATACCGGTTCAACCCATTCTTTTATTTCTCCTACTTGCGCTCATCGATTAAATTTGATTCCGGAGAAATTAGACTTTGACTTATCTGTGGAAACTCCGTTGGGAGAAACCTTCATTACCTCCACTGTTTATAAGTCTTGTTTGGTTCAAGTTGGTACCCACACATTACCTATCGATCTGATTTCATTAAAAATACTTGCATTTGACGTGATTCTAGGGATTGATTGGTTAACTACTCATTATGCAAAAATTGATTGTTTTCGTAAGGTTGTTAGCTTTCATATTCCTAATCGACCTATTATGCGAATTCAAGCAACCAAACCATTAAAATCAATCGCTGTCATCTCAAGCCATAAAGCTATTCGTTTATTGAAAAATGGATGTCAAGCTTTCTTAGCTCATGTCACAGATCTAAACAAAAATACGTCAGTTTTGAATGATATTTCTATTGTTAATAAATTTCCTGACGTATTCCCTGAAGAACTTCCTGGCCTACCCCCAGAGCGTGAAATTGAATTTTGTATCGATCTTGAACCCGGTACAAAACCCATTTCCAAAGCCCCATATCGAATGGCTCCTATTGAACTTCAGGAGTTAAAGATCCAACTGCAGGAATTGTTAGACATTGGCTTTATTCGTCCTAGTACTTCTCCTTGGGGTGCTCCTGTTCTATTCGTGAAGAAGAAAGATGGAAGTATGCGACTTTGTATTGATTATCGGGAGTTGAATCATGTCACCATCAAAAACAGGTACCCATTGCCACGTATTGATGACCTGTTTGACCAGTTGCAAGGAGCACAATTCTTTTCAAAGATCGATCTTCGTTCTGGATATCATCAGCTGAAGGTTAGAACTGAGGATATTCCAAAGACGGCTTTTAGAACTCGGTACGGGCATTATGAATTCCTAGTCATGTCCTTTGGATTGACTAATGCTCCTGCTGCCTTCATGGATATGATGAACCGGGTATTCAAGGAATATTTGGATCACTTTGTGGTCGTCTTTATTGATGACATCCTTATTTATTCCAAAAGCCGTGAAGATCATGAGCAACACTTGAGGCTGGTACTCCAAAAGCTTCGTGAATACAAGCTTTATGCCAAGTTGAAGAAATGCGAGTTCTGGCTGGAGGAGGTAGCATTCCTTGGGCACGTAGTATCAAGTCGTGGAATATCGGTTGACCCGGCAAAGATTGAAGCTATTCAAAGCTGGGAGCAACCTAAATCAGTGACCGAGGTACGTAGCTTTCTTGGTTTAGCTGGTTATTATCGGAGATTCGTGGAAGGATTTTCTCGAATCGCTACTCCATTAACTCAGCTGACTCGGAAAGATACAAAGTTTGGTTGGAGCGAAGAATGTGAGCAGAGTTTTCAAGAACTCAAGAGGAGACTCATTTCAGCACCTGTTCTAACAATACCATCTGGCTCGGAGGGATTTGTCATCTACAGTGATGCTTCGAGCAAAGGGTTGGGATGTGTTCTCATGCAACATGGAAAAGTCATAGCCTATGCATCAAGACAACTCAAGGAATATGAGAGGAATTATCCTACTCATGATCTAGAGTTGGCAGCTGTTGTCTTTGCACTTAAAATTTGGAGGCATTACTTGTATGGGGAGAAAGTGGAGATCTTTACGGATCATAAAAGCCTCAAATATTTCTTCACTCAAAAGGAACTCAACATGCGACAACGACGTTGGCTTGAACTGTTGAAAGATTATGATCATACCATTCAATACCATCCTGGAAAAGCGAACGTGGTAGCTGACGCATTGAGTAGAAGATCATATGCGGGTACAAGTGCAATATTAACAACGCAAAGGCCCATTTTGTGTGACTTGCAAAGGATGGAGATAGAGTTGAAGACTCCAGGGACCCATGTGATGATGGCGAATATACGAGTAGAACCGACTTTAATCGATAAAGTTAAAGCTGCTCAAGCTACAGACCTGGAGCTGATGCGTATGAGGAAGAAAGTGCAAGAAGGTGTTATGCCGGAAGCAAGAATCGATGAGGAAGGAATACTTCGAGTCAACTCCAGACTTTGTGTTCCTAACAACCCTGATTTAAAGTATGAAATCATGATGGAGGCGCACAACACACCGTTTGCAATCCATCCTGGAAGTACCAAAATGTATCATGATCTTCGTCATACATTTTGGTGGAGCAATATGAAGAGAGAGATAGCGTTGTTTATCTCAAGGTGTCTAACTTGTCAACGAGTCAAAGCGGAGCATCAAGTACCAAAAGGTCCATTGCAACCACTTGAAATTCCAGAATGGAAGTGGGAGCACATCACCATGGATTTCGTTACCGGTCTTCCTAGGGTTTCTCAAGGTATTGATGCGATTTGGGTCATTGTTGATAGATTGACCAAGTCTGCTCATTTCTTACCGATACGAGAAACTTATACACTTGAACGTCTTGCTCGTATGTACATAAACGAGATTGTAAGACTGCATGGTATGCCAGTATCCATAATTTCTGATCGAGACCCAAGATTCACTTCACGATTTTGGGTTAGTTTACAAAAAGCTATGGGCACGGAGTTACGATTTAGTTCAGCATATCATCCTCAGACGGACGGACAATCAGAGAGGACTATTCAAACTCTTGAAGATCTATTAAGACTCTGTGTCTTTGACTTCAAAGGAAGTTGGGACAAGTTCTTACCATTGGTGGAGTTTTCCTACAACAACAGTTATCAAGCAAGTATTGGCATGGCTCCATTCGAAGCATTGTATGGAAGAAAATGTCGTTCTCCAGTATGCTGGGATGAGGTGGGCGAAGCAACGTTGTTGGGACCGGAGTTGGTACGTATGACTACAGAAAAGATTCAAACGATCCGACAACGTATAAAAACCTCACAAGATCGACAAAAGAGTTATGCTGATCTTCATCGAAAGGACGTGGAATTTGATGTAGGAGATCATGTGTTCTTACGTGTTGCTCCATGGAAAGGAGTTACGAGATTTGGAAAGAGAGGAAAGCTAAATCCTCGATTCATCGGTCCATTTTTAATCCTCGATCGAGTAGGAACTGTGGCTTATAGACTCGCTTTACCGCCAAGTATGTCTCGTGTTCATAACGTTTTCCACATATCCATGTTACGCAAATATGTGGAAGACCCGAACCACATTATTGAGTTAGAACCGGACGAAATAGCGGAGGATTTGACGTATGAAGAAGTTCCTGTTCAAATCTTGGATAAGAAGGAACATATTCTACGCTCCAAGGTTATACCTCAAGTTAAAGTTTTGTGGAGAAACCACGATGTTGAGGAAATGACTTGGGAGTTAGAATCAGAAATGAAATCAAGGTATCCTTACCTCTTCGACATACCAGGTACGTACCCTAATTTCGAGGGCGAAATTTCATAAGAAGGGGAGGTTGTAAGACCCCAATTTTTATAAATAAAGATGAATTTTCTATAAATATCATTTTTGAATATTATGAAGTTAATTTGATATAATGTTATAGTTGTGGGTAATATTTATAAATTTTGCAAAGTAAGCAAGTTGTTATAAAATATTCGTTTGGTCGGGGAATATTCGTACGACGACACAATCATTGGTGGACCCCACAACAAAATTATTGTCGGATTGAGAAAACGACAAAATTATCTTTCTATAAAAATAACGGCTGAGGTGTTACCGTTAAAACCGTTAAAACTGTTGAACTACTCGGTAGTAAAAGTACAGTAATACGCGTGGTTGCATAGTAGCACACGGTATTGATTATTGATGCTTACGTGAGAAGTCACTCAGCTATACTCAATTATTGCTACAGTAATTGCTGCATCATATCTCTTAAATTATTGTCATAGTATCATCTGTATAATATGTTATATTATTAAATCAATAATTGAGACGTTGTGGTAAGTTTGGTTATTTTATGGGGGGCCATATGTCATCATCTAAGAGTCTCTTCGTCAATAGTAATTACCGTCGTCAATAGTAATTACCGTCGTCAATAGTATTTACCTTGGTCAATAGTAATTACTTTCGTCAATAGTAGTTGTCCCTTCAATATTACCAAGAGTCATTTGACCCTTCGTTAAGACCAAGAGTCATTTGACCCTTCGTTAAGACCAAGAGTCATTTGACCCTTCGTTAAGACCAAGAGCCACCCTCAGTTTTTCTATAAATAGAGGCCTAGGGCTTCATTATTTTTCACGAATTCATTCAAGCTATAGAGAGAGAAAGTATAGAGAGAATAAGAGAGAGAGAATAAAAGTATTCTGCTACATCACTTTTCCAATATCCAGTTCTTTTAAGGTAAGGGATATTATTCTTTTGTATTCAAGAAGAGAACTTCTGTTATTCCATTTCTTTATTATTCTGTTGGAATAACCTGTATATGCGGAATACCCTATACTTGGTGACATTCTTCTATTATTCTGTCTTTGTTATTCTGTTGGAACATCCTGTCTGTGTGTTTTACACCGGACCTGGTTCCGTTTTATTATTATTCTGTTGGAATATCCTGTCTGTGTATTTTACACCGGACCTGGTTCCATTATTTATTATTCTGTCGGAATATCCTGTCTGTGCGTTTACGCCGGACCTGGTTCCATTATTTATTATTCTGTTGGAATAACCTGTCTGTGCGGTCTATCGCATGCATGGTGATTTCTTTTGTTATTCCATTCTTTATTATACTCAGTTGGTTAAGTTTTGACTTCTATACTCCATGAAATTTGTGGAATATCCTTGATAGTTGCGTTTCATCCAGTATCTTTTCAAGAAAATATTCTTCTAAGCATTCTTGAATTTTACTCCACAATGCAGTATCATGTTGACAATTTGGACGTTGTTAATTCCTGGATAAATTAATTCTTGAACTTGTTTTATTGAATTCTTATATCATTGTCATCATCCTCATGTTTATAAAATGTTGAAAGTCATCTGTGGCCGGTAGTGCATAGATGGACTTGGTATGATTATGACCAGGGATTATTCGGTATAATCATGACCGTAATGTTACAAATGATGTGGTAAAAGTCCTCATTGGCCCGTAGTGCATTGATGGACAGTTGTTGGCATGATCATGACCATTAATGAATATACGAATATCCTTGGCCGTAGTGCAGGGGTGATTCGATGATGTGGATTATTTTATTAAGCTGAGTCTCAGCGATCACAGTGTTGGAAAATCTTTTAAATCATAAAAGATAGTAGAGTTTATTTTCTACTTGACTCTTTTAATGGATTGATTGTTCAGCTACAGTTAAACTTGATGTCTATTATATCTTATCAGTTTAACATTGTTGAAGGCTAATGATAATTTATTCTGCATTATCTTAGTCATAATATTTCTTACTGGGCTAGTTGAGCTCACCCTTTCTTTCACTGTTCTCTTCAGGAAATGAGAATGTAGCTGGGACAAGTCGGGGTACGGAGTGATGGTCCGAATGATAGTATTAGTTAGTAGTCCTCACTATTCTATGTAATGGTGTGTTAATAAATGTAATGAGGACTCCTTTTGAGTATGAATACTCTCTAGAAGATAATATTTGTATTCAAACTCACAGTTTATGTTTTGTCGTATTGTACACGACAGTTGTATTATTAAGTTGTATTTGTATTCTGTACTATGTATCTGACGACCCAAGATGGGTGATGTATACCTATTTTTGGGGGCGTCACATTCTTAGTTTGAAAATATAAATAATTTATGTTTTCTTTAATTTTTTTCCATTGTATAAATATTTTTTAAATAATAATTATTAGAGAGTTCTTATTGATATTTTTGTTAAAGTGGATATTTTTGGGTGTTCGAAAAATATTTTGTACCAATACCTCTATTTAGTAATAATCTCTCAATTAGAATACAAATAGTTTAATCTCAAGTCTATTACTAAATAGAGGTTTTACTGTACTTGTTTTTTTTTTTTTTTGATGTATTCATTCATTTTTTTAAAAAAATTGTAGTCATTCCATTAGCAAAAGTGAGTTAATTTGTACAATTTAAAAAATATTTTATAATTATTATATATATAAAACAGAAATTAAAAATAATACCCACGGATGCCGGTTTAAGTAAAATTACGAATATATTTATGAATAATGCTATAGATATAAATTATTGATGTGACATAATATACTTGAAACCGAATATTATATTAAAACAATTTATTAATTATAAAATATTTATAAAATAATTTTTGTTTATACGATTACTCTGCATTTATTAGTAATTAAAGAATTTAGTTGATGATCGTAGTGTATGTCGGACGTTAAAAAGGTCCATTGTTTTTTTAACAAGAATTTATTAGTTGTATTTTTTTTTTTGATTCTTTCCGTCTTCAGCTACACAGAAATTTCCCTCCCATTTGCCGTTTGGTGAGGCGAGAAAAACAAAGAGGGGTTTTTGTTTCAGAAGGAAGAGAGAGAAAATGGCCAAAGAGAAGAGAGAGAAAAACAACATCTTAGTCCTCACCGGAGCTGCTGCTCTGCTGGCTATGGCAGTCAACTTCGCTATTATTGCAATCAATTCCAGGAAGAGAAATCGGAACACGAAAGGTCTCCAATCCTCTAATCTCTCTGTATATATATATATATATATATATATATATATATATATATATATATATATATATATATATACATGCATATATTCGTGTGTGCTTTTTAATTTGTTGATACTATCCATTTCAATAGTAATTAAAGTGCATCTAATTGATGGAAGTGTATCTCTGTTTGTTCTTTTATTTTATTTTACTACCTTAAAGATCAATTTATTTGCTTATTTCAGTGTTTGTTTGAAAGTGTTAATCATGTCTATTACATAATTGTTTGTTTTGTTTAATTTTAATATTTCAGATCTCAAGGGCTTAAATGTTCGTATTAATCTCTCCGCATCTCAAATTCTTATATTAGCTGACCAAATAATTGCCAAATCCAAGGAGGTTCATGATGCAGTTGCTTCCGTTCCTCTTGACAAGGTATTAAAATAAACTATCTTACAGTTATTGACTTGAGTTGGAGCTGAATGTATGCAATACGTTTTAAGTGCGTTTAGTAAACCAGTGGTTAGTGTTTTCTCAGCAATGTGGAGAGAGTTGAGTTTTTCTATCTCAAACAGGTGCCAGTTACATGATTAACTGAAATCAACTTGAAAAAAAGAAATCCATAGTGAACTATCTGTGGTCCACACTTGTATACATTTGTATTAACATTTACATTCATTATGTAAATCATTTATCAGATGAATATTGTAATATTCTGACAATCCTTTCGTTGCTCTTACTTTTCCGTTGCACTGAATTCTGTCCAAAAACTAGTGAGTGTTTCCTATTTAAAATCCAAAGTCTTGAAGCAAAATTTTGATGGGCTCTCAATTTGGATTGGAGGGGGTGCTAATTTATTCTTATAAACTATGTTTTAAAATTAACTGGCTGTTTTTAATAATGATATTTCTTTCTTAAATATTGACAGGTTACTTATACAAACGTGATCTTACCATTGGCAGATTTGGAAGCACATCAATTTGCGCTGCTCCAGTCTTGTGTTTTTCCGAAGTTGGTGTCCGCTGCAGAAGATGTGCGCAAAGCAAGTGCTGAAGCTGAGCGCAGAATAGATGCTCATGTTTCAAAATGCAGGTCTCACCTTCTTTCGTAGATTTACTTACAAATTTGTAAGTGCTAGAGCTGTTCAGCAGGACTATCAATTGGATGGCGCTTCGTCTACCGGGTCCAAAACATTGTTGAATTCAGATAGTTTTCCAAATAATTTATTGCTTACATTATTCTTCTTAAAAGAGTGTGGTGCTTGTGACTTAACTGAGTACTTAATCTGTTTTATCTCATGCAAGCTGTACAGTAAACGGGAAGATGTGTACTGCGTCATCAAGGCTTTTGCAGCAAGGGTAGAAAGGATGAGCCCAGAAGCTAAGCACTATACCCAGTTCCTGGTATCAAGTTGGAGCTGTTTTCAATTTATATTATTTTATGTGTTTCTGGAATCATTATTTTGTAGTCTTTCTGTCCGTATCTTCCAGATTCAAATTTTCAGATGGCTTTTAGCTAGAATTTAATTCTTGAACTTCATTTCACTAGCTAGTTGTGTGTTTCACATTTTTAATGAACTCCACTGATTCATAAGAATACTTCCCATTTGTTGCTAGACTTCACTTGCTTAAGACAATGGGAACATAGTTGCATTTGGATAAGTATCAGTTTTTTGTAATACCTTTATGATACTAACCACAATAGACAACTATGTTCTTAGTATATTTTAACATTCTTGTTTCTTTTAAATCACTGCTTCTTAGAAGAGCTTGGTTGCTTTATGCCTCAGAAGAAGAAAACTTAATACATGAATTGATTTAGAGGCATAGTATCATTGACAATTTATTACGACTTGTATGTCCTTAGAAATTTGTACATGCAGCAATTGTATAGATTAGCTTGAAGATGATTCTTATTTGGTCTAAACATTCATATATTATAGATTTTACAAGAAAGGGTAGCTTTGAGCCTTCAATCTGCACTGGTCCTATCAATACAGGGAGTTGGGAGGAGTAGCCAGGATAAATGTTTCTTTGGCCTTATTTTCTAGAAGTGGGTGCCTCTAGAGTCGAGCCAGGCTGCTCATGCTTGTTAAGAAAAGCATTTAATATTGGACCTATCAGTGGTATATAATTTTTATTCAAGCGGGTCCTGTGTTTTCATTTGCTAATAGTTTAATTCTATTGACTATGAGATGTTACAAGTTAAAGCATTTCATCTTTTTTTGTTTGTTTATTTGATAGTTACACTGATAAGTTTTGAGTTTTCCATCTGTATTGATTGGAATCATTTCATTTCATTTATGTTCACTTTTCTCTAAGTCAGTCTCTCTTTTAGGTACAAGTATTTATTATCTAATATTTAGTGACAGGTTAGAGATTTTGAGCGGAATGGATTGAACCTCACATTAACTAAGCGAGAAGAACTGCAACGTTTGAAGGCTCAAATAGATGAGCTATGCATGCAGTATATCCGAAACTTGAACGACGATTGTTCATTTCTTCTCTTGAGTGAGATGGAGTTAGTTGGATTACCGCCGGAATTTTTAAAGGTTAGACATATCTTTATTTTGTCTCGTATTTGATAAAGTCAATCTATATCTTACTTCGCTGGCTGCTTGAACTTCTAATTTCCACCTCTTCTCACTTTATTTGCAAATTCATATGAATATTTATTTTATTCTTGAGATTGACTTGCTTCTTTGGTCCATTCATTGTAATTACTGAAAAATTGAAAATATAGTAGTTTTCCACTTCTGTTTTCTTTGTCTCTTTCTTTAGTATCAAAATTCAACTTACTATTCGTAAAATTGCTTCTCATCTTTTTCATGTTCCCTTATTCTTATAAGTGGATATTCACTCTTGAATACAATTCGTAGGGACTCATATGTGAAGGTGGAGATTTGTTAGGATCCCATGTGAGTTATACTTTTAGAAAAATAATTTGTATGGAGTTGAGTGTTATTTTTTTTTATAAAAATCGTTTGGCCTATCCCCTAGGGCATGGGTAAGGTGTCCATCTCCCCTTTCTCTTGGCCCAGCCTGACTCCTATGAACTGATTGGGCCTGTATTCTCCATACCGGCCATACCCATGTGCATCCCTAAGCTAGCAGAGCCTCCAATCAACCTCTGTGATTTTATGGATATATTATTTATAAAAAAATGAGTTGTGTGCACCTGAATGTTGTATTATTCTCAGACTTTTCAAGTTGAATGTGGCACGTTCACATTCAACTTGAAAAAATTTCAACATTTTATTTTGTACTGTTACTACAATTTATTGCCCTGCATCTTCTTTTGTGGTCCTTGTCCGTGTATGTTAGTTTATCATTTTCGCTCTGTTTGGTTGCTTGGAATCCATGCCATGGAATAGGGATTGGAGGCACACAAGTTAAGGTTTTAAGTTGATTTTTTTACCGTGTCGGATTATACTATTCTGTTTGGAAGGTGTTAATTTTGGTTGTGTTTCTCTGCAGAGCTTAGACAAAACCGAAAATGGAAAATTCAAGGTCACTCTTAGAAGTCACCATCTTTCTCCGGTGCTCGAGTTCTGTAAGGTACATCAATTAGATTTCATGAGAATATTCCCTTGCTTGGCTTGCTGGTACTATCATCCTGAGTACTCCAGTTGACAAGTAGTATTTTAAGAGTTTTGTTTTTTCTGTTTGGCTGATTAAGCATAAGGAACAAAGGACACTAGGATAGGGTAAGTCAAATGATTAGGGTCATGTTGCTGTAGTTTCAAATGATTAAGATCCGGAATGGGTTCTTTAAAATTCTTATGAGCATCTTCTTGTCCCTTATTGTTACATTTCGTGAGTACGTCAACTTTTGTTGTAATAGAAGCTTAGACATTTGATGCATTTGCACTTTTGCAGTAAGTGTTGTGATTTAATCTTCAATCCCTTTAATACGCTCATCTTGTTGTAACATATGAGCATCAAGCTTGATGTTGATATCTCTCGCATTCACCATGGTTTCTGCAAATTAAAATAAAAAAGACTTTTTTTTGAAACTTGCTCTAGGGGCTTAAGTGCAAAAAGTATAAAGAAACATGGACTAAACTAAAACTAATGAAACTTCAGGGGCTGGAATTGACGAAGATGAAAGTACAGAGAAATTTTAGGGGTATTTTAAAATTTAGGAAAACTTTGGGAATTAAATTAGGAAATTGTAAAAACTATGGGGTACCTAACTATAATTTGCTAGGAGATATTTAGTTCCCCAGATCTGATCTCTCTTATATTTTTTATTCTTCACGTCACATGAAGAAAGGAGCAACAACTTGGGGATGAAAAGGCTAAAGAACTTTACAAAGACGAGGTTAGTTGCGGCAATGATGTGACCTTAACGTTGGCGATTATGGTGGGTATCGACAATGTTAACTTTTCTTCTTCTCTTATTTCGTTTATAGGTCGTCGTTCGGAGATAGTGGGGTCGTCCTTTGTTGCTGAAGGCGGCGGCTAGTTTTTTTTTTCCTGTACGTGTGGTTGATGTTTAAGGAAGGGTTTAGTATGAGGTTTTGTTTGGTAGATTAAAGGCTTATGGCTAGTGTTTATGTTTTCTATTTGACAAGATGCAAATAGGTTGAGTAGATTTGATGTAGCAACAATGATGGGCTTGGTGACACTGATTTTGGAATAGAGGTAGGGGCAGCAGAAGGTGGTGGTTTGGGTTGTGCTATGACACTAAAATGATGGGGACAGGGTTTTGGGACAAATGATCAACGTCACAGACAATTCTCACACAAAACTCAATCAATTCTAATGATTCAATGTATCAAAATAATAATGTACATCACTATTTATAAAATTCCTAGACAACTTTCCTAACCTAAATTGGACTCTAATAAGATAACTGTAAATAAAAAAAACTAATTAAAATACAATTTCTATTCCATGGGTTTTCAAAGTCTCTTATATTGTTCCAACCAACTTTCACGGTCTTGTTCTACATCAAAACATTTTAAATGTTCCTAAACATATTCTAAAACCATTCTAGAATATTCTATTTATTACAACTGTCTTGAGTATTCTAGAATATTTCTAAGATATTCAATATGCTTCTCCATTATTCTAGATCATTCCACCATTATGTGAAACTAAATAGAGTTTTCTACCATATTGAAGAATGTTTTAGAGACTTTCCCACATCCTTGTCCAATAAGCGCTTGTGACAATAAACTCTTTGGATCATGTGGCATTTTGGGAACTGCTGCTCTTTCGGTTTTCCTCTTGCACAATCTCAACAGCTGAGCTGTTGAAACCATAGTTGTTAAGTCGATGCCTAGACGTCCAGTCACTTCGAGGAAGACAAGTCAGTTGTGCGACTTGGTGGAGGTGAGCAAGTCGAGCGACCAGGAAAGGAAGTCGTCGTCTTGGACGACTAGTCGACGACTTATTTGCTGAGCGAGCGACTTGGCCACAATGAGTATGGTTCGACCCAAATGTCAACTAGGTTAAAAAAACACAAAATGACTTTGGGCAAAAAAGGGATAACCCTAGTCGCAAATTGAAATAGAAGGGGGAGAGCGACCGTGACCGAAGGTACTTCGATTGCCTGTCTACTCCGAACTCTGGTCGGTTATGCTGCTTTCTTCTTTTCAGGTGTTCTCTCCTTTCTTCTCTTTCTTTTTCTGTTTCTTTTTCTCTCAAGTCTCCTCACAACTTTTGCAGGTATTCTCTCTTTTTTTCTTCCCCTTTTATTTTTTTGGTTTTGTTTTCTACTTTTAGTGCTTTCTAGTTTCAGATGGTCGCCTGCTCCTTACACGGAACATATCCAACTCTAGGCCCAATAATAGGGATAAGTTCGTGGGCCAACTTTTTTATTATATTTATATAACTTAATACTCAGCTTGGACACTTAAACCCTTTCTTGTTTGTATCTTGGAGTAATATTTATCAAAAAATTATTTTTTTCCTACTCCAAATTTTTTTTTTTTGGAATAATAAACAAATGAAAATTTGTAAAAGATATTCTCAGGACAATTAAGACCGGATGACCGACTATCAAGAAAATATTATTCTCACAGCTTAGAATTGACAGTTTAATTTGATTTTTCTTATATACGTTCACATACTGTGGTTTATTTAAGGTATACTTTTTTTAATATGTCATTTTGATACTCAATTCTAAAAAGATATGTAACATTTAATCTACTTGATGTTTTGGACAGTGAACAATGGTTATTGTTTGTATAATTAATTAATTATGGAGTATGGACCAAAAGTAATACGCTCAATGATGTAAAAGTAAAATCAAAAGAAGGTATTATTTTTATGAATGGTTTGTTATTTGAATCAATTGTCTTATTTTTTTATTTGATTGTATTGTGTAAAAAGTAAAATGGCGGAAAGTTTGGGGGCCGATGGTTATGATATAACTAAGGACCCTAAAAGAAAAACTAAATCGAACGTTCCGGGTTGGAAATATGGATATTGGCCGGATATAAGTAATACAGATGTCATGGAATGTATACTTTGCGTGAAGAAATGTCATTCGGGCATCAAGAGACTCAAGCAAAGTCTAACTGAAAATTTTGGAGATGTAGCGAAGTGTCCTAAAACATCAACAAAAATTATAAGGGAGATGCAAGCAACTTTAAATAGTCGAAAGAGAAACAAGCCAATTGAGCTTGATGATGATGTAGTAGAAGTGTAAGAAGAACAATCATCTGCTCCTCCAAGCATGGCTTCCAATGCTTCCTATAACACTATCTCAAGTTCTGGGACTGCTTCCAAAAGGAAGAAAGCTGTTTTTCAATTTCAAAAGCCACAACCAAAAGCAAAGAGCAGATGATTATTGAAAAGCAAGGAGCAAGAACTTCTAAGGAAGACTCTCGAAGAAGTTGTAGTTGAGAGACATAGCTAGCATTTCAGTCAAACGACTATTGAAAATTGTTTGAGGACACCGGAGTAAAGGAGTCCTTATGCACATTTCCAACTTTTTCTACGAGTGTGACATATCATTCGATGCTGCAAATGTAAGGAGCTTCAAGTTAATGATCGAGTCCATAGGACAATATCGGTCGGGTTTAAAGCTTCCAACGTATCATGAGTTCAGGGTTCTTTTACTTGAGAAGGCAAAGAAGCAAACCGATGAGTTAAAGGCGAAACATGAAGTTTCTTGTAAGCAATATGGCTGCACACTCATGTCAGATGGTTGAACAGATAGAGGAGAAAGCATTTGTTGAATGTCTTTGTTAATAGTCCGGAGGGGACTTACTTCATGGGTTATGTTGATGCCTCCAGTCAGTCGCAAGATGCTACAGTGTTGGCAAATCTCCTTGATAATAATATTGAGGAAATTGGCTTCGTGTTCAGGTGGTTACGGACAATGCCTCTAATTACAAGGCAGCGGAGCATATACTAATGGAGAGAAGACCTACATTGTTTTGGACACCTTGCGCTTCTCAATGCCTAGATCTTATGCTACAGGACACAAGCAAGCTTAACCAATTCCAGCCTATAATCACAAATGCAAGAAGCATTACAACACATTTACGGACATGGTCGTCTTCTTGATACGATGAGGGAAAAAACAAATGGGAGGGATCTTGTGAGACCTGAATTTACTAGATTTGCTACAGCTTTCCTCACCTTGAAGAGTTTGTACAAGTATAGAGATGCATTGAGGCGTTTGTTCATAAGCGACGATTGGACAAATTCTAAGTTGTTGACTACCGAAGCGGGGAAGAAAGTATGTGATATTGTAATTTTAACTATATTTTGGCATCATGTTAAGAATTGCATTAGGGCATTGCAACCATTTCTTGTAGCCTTGATGATTGTTGATGGCGATGAGAAGTCTGCTATGCCAGAAGTTTTTGTTGCGATGAAATGTGCGAAGAAGAAAATCAAAGATTCATTGACATTGTTTAGCGGCAATGAGAAAGCCAAATGGAGCAAAAATTATAAGGGGTTGCGTTGTTTCTCAATCCGGGGAAGTACTTTGATATCAAAGAGGAACGTTCGATGTTAGTTGGCACTCTACAAGAAGACTTCAATGACATTCTTGCAAGGATGGTGCCCAAGCTAGATTTGCTAGATAAGATAAGCAATCTAGCCGATAACTATGATGCTTCTCGATATACTTTTGTAAGAGAAATGACGATTATGCAACGAAAATTAAAGAATCCTTGTAAGTATTTTGAAATATATATAAAGATCTAAAAGATAAATTATGATAAATTATAATTATATATATTCTTCGTTTTCTCCTTTTAAAAATATTTATATTTCTTTTAAATGTTTGTTAGTTGATTGGTGGAACACTTTTGGAGGGCGGGCTATTGTGCTTACAAAGTTTGCAAAAAGAATTCAAGGTTTTTGTTGTTCTTCTTCCGGTTGTGAACCAATTGGAGTACATTTGAGTTTGTAAGTACTTTCAATTGTTGGTTCAAAAGTAATAAGTCATTCACTACTAATACTAACTATTTTTTATATAATTAAAATTTTATCATTAAAATTTTTTTTGTTTTATTTATTTTTGATTTATACGAAGAAGAGGAATAAATTGGAATACAAACGATTGAGTGACTTGGTGTATGCCCAATACAATTGAAAGATCGTTTCAAGGTTTCAAAAGAGGCGTGAATTTGGATTTTTTTTTTTGATCCATTAGCCATTGATGACTTTGAATGGGGTAATGAATGGATTGATAATGAGGCAGATATTCCTCCTGGGGAAGATCTTAGATGAAATGATGTGGATCGAGTAACCGAAGCATCCCACGTAACACACTTGAGGGTCGCAATCCTTTAAGGAGGGCTCATGCTAATACTAGTGATAATGTCATTACGTATTCTCAACGTGGTGGTGGTTCAACTTCAAGGGAATCAAGGTTGATGGATTCTGACTCTGATGATGAAGTTGATGAAGAAGAGAGAATTCCAAATAGTGATGAAGACGTGGAGGATGATTTTGGAGAAAAACCACCTACGCTTTTGAATTAGAGTGGTTCTCATGGAGGAGATGGAGATGACCTTGTTTTTGATGAGTTTGCTTGAACGATATTTAGAGACTAGTGTAGAGAGTTTAGACATTATTTTGGCTTGCAATGTGGTGTTTTATTAGTTATTAGACTAGTAATATGTAATAGTTGGTTGCAACTTTATTTTATATGTGGTGTTTGTTTAATTCTTCATTTCTTTTACTAGTTTTTAATATCAAATGTTTTATTTTTGAATTGTTATTATTAAGTATTTACATAATTGTGCTTTTAATGTTATTCCATAGTGTTATGTTTTGAGTTTTAATATATATGGAATTTTATTGCCAATATACTTGTTAAGTAAAATAAATAATATATAAATTGCACATTGTAAACGACTTGTCGCTATACGGACGTCATGGCAGTCGCTTTGTCGCCAAGGCGTCTTGGCAGTCTGCTACCGCCGTGGCAACTATGGCTGAAACACATGCATACATGGAAGCTCCCTTGAGTGAACACGACATATCCAAGTATATGTGGATCAAAAATGATGATTCTAGATTACTAATACTGGAGAGTTACTTTCTTAAAATTTGAGTTTCTCGGTTACGGTATGTATGTAAAATATTGGGTTTCTTTCTAGTGAGCATAAACCAAACAGATGCCTTCTAACTTACACAGTAATGTTTTAACTTGTAAACCTGAACTTTAATTGATTCTATTATTGTTGTTTTTCCGAATGTTTTTTTTTGTATGTATTATTATGTTATGTATTTTCTGCCGTACTGCATTTTGGTATATGTATGTGTGCTTCAGAAGTTTCTATTCCAGAAGGGGCTTTACAAGTTCCATTTCAATCCTTTAAAGGTAGGAGCAACAAGGAGGCTTATGGCTGTGGCATATGGGGGGAGATGTGAACTTAATGTTTCTGTCTTAGAAAAGCTGGTAATGCAATATAGAAGATGTATCTTCTTGAAATCCATGTCATGATGATGTATACTCCTATTAAATATATATATATATATATATATATATATATTGCATTTATAATGTTTAATATAAACCATATGATGAAATAGAACATAATTATTGATGAGGAAATTGATATATTAGAGTTGAATTAAAAGAAATAATATCTTTTTGCTATTTTCACCATTGTTCCATTTTTATAAAGGACAGAACTATCTGGCTTTCCAATGAACATATATAACATTTAGTTATTTCTTAATTGGTAAATACTGCCAACATGTTTGATATTTTCATTCTGTTCGGATGAGATTAGTGCTCCTTATCTCAGGTTGCAGCAGAAGATAGTTTCATACCGAATTACAAGGATAACAACAAGGAAGTGCTTCATATAAAAATAAATTTCCAGTTTAATTTTCTCACCTGAATTTTATTATTTCAAAGTAGACTGTAGGAACATCCCTGAAAGACTTTGGTCCATTATTTGATTTGTACTTTTCAATACACTTATTAAAACACTCTTTTAAATTTGGGTATCAAGTTCCATCTTTTTCCTAAAGAGTTTATCTATACATCATAAGTTGTTGAAAGTTCATAAAAAGAGTCATGCTGGTCTTGTGGTCATATCTTTTCTATTTCGAATATCTGGAATAAAGATTGAGATAATAGGATGAAACAGTTCGTGTTAAGGTGTATAAAGTACTTTATATGTATGCAAAAATGATACTAAATATTAATTGTTCCTCTTCATTTCCCATTTGGCCATATTGACACACATCTCAAAATGGTCATTCAACAAAGTCATGGTTTCCTATGCATGTCCTCCTATTGCTTACATTTCTGCTGTTTGTATTTGTGTAGTACTGGTTGAAAGCCTGCACGCATTAATAATTAATTTAAACGGCTCAGGTTCAGTTACGGCATAAATTTGCTAGATTGCTTGGCTACTCGAACTATGCAGACTATGCTGTTGATCTCAGAATGGCAAGGTCATCATCAAAGGTTTGGCCAACTATCTATAATTTCCTTTTATGTGATGATTGGACTCTCCAGAGTAATTTAGATGATCTAGTTTCAATGAATCTAATGATTGGGAATAATGTTGCAGACTACTAAATGCTCAGACTCATTGTTTTAATTGCATCTCATTTCTTGATTAAGCACTTAGTATCTTCAAGTAAATTACTCTTTTGGGGTCATAGAGTCATACTTGGTCAGTTTTTGGCTCATCTGTGTCCCAGTGATACATATAACTGAATTTTTATATTTTTTCTGGAGATTTAAATGTAGTTATTTCATTTGATCCTGTAGCCTAATTTACTCTTATTTCCCTGCAAGTGGTATTGATTAGTATCTTAATTATAGTCAAGTCTCCACTTGACCATCATAATCAAGCTCAGTCATTAACATATCTTGTCGATGCTTTCTGAAAAACACAGTATTGTTAAGTTGGCAGTTAATCAAATTTCTTATCTACAGATAATAAAATTTGAAGAGTTGATATATTGTATAACCAGCTACTTAAATTGAGAATTCTCTTCTAGATCATATCTCCGGACATAATAGTGGTGAAGTTATGTCCAACTTAAAATTGGTGAAATGATGACAGCAGCAACCATTCTCTTTGCTGGCGATGAATGCAAAATATTCAACTTTTGGCTGTATTTCATGTGATACAACTGATAATTATTCTGATGAGTAGTGTTGTTATGTCAGGTAATATAATACTCTCTCTCTTCTATAGAGATTGTCAGATTTGATTTTATTTTTGTTTCCAAATTATTGTCAGTCTTTATTAGTTCTAATTGAGATGTGATGTGATAGGTAAGAGATTTTGGTGGTGGCCCACTAGTTCAACAATGTGACTGATGGAAAAAAGAACAATATTGGAAGTTTTCCCATAAACTCAAATTCTTGGTCAATAGAAATCTACTTAATTTTTGTGAATTGCCTAGAGTGACAATCTTTGTCATATGGAGACTGCAGAATGTAGATGACTAGATATGAAGTGCCACCCATGGCTAAACTACTATTAAGACCTTATCATTTTTGTGCTCTACTGTTTTGTGATGGTCTCGTTCTTGATCTGAGTAGCATGGGGCATGTGGAATTTTCATGATGACCATGTTGCTGTTGCTTTCAGGTATTTGATTTCTTAGAGGAAATCTCTGCCGGTTTGACTGACTTGGCCTTTAGAGAACTTGCAATTTTGAAAGATTTAAAGGTTAGTTTTTGTCTGGTCTTTTTCTGACTTGGCTTGAACTTGCCAAGATGGAAGGTCTCAAGAGTTAAGTCTAGGTTTCGACTTTTCCATGTCTTTTTATTCTGGAGGTATATATTACACCTTGATAATTATTTATCCTGGTAATTCAGAAGGAGGACGAAGGAGATAATCCCTTTGGAATTGAGGATCTGCAATATTATGTGAAGAGGGTAGAAGAAAAACAGTTTGATCTGGACTTTGGAGTTGTTAAGCAGTACTTCCCTGTTGATTTAGTTCTCTCAGGGGTCTTCAAAATATGCCAAGACCTTTATGGTAAATTATATCATATTTGTTTTCCTAAAATTTGTTTCATTTTAATGTAATAAGGTCTCCCTCTCCTTTGCTTCCTGTAGGCTTAAGATTTGAGGAAATTGCAGATGCTGAGGTCTGGCACAACGATGTTCGTGTGTATTCTGTTTTTGACTTGCGTTCTAGTGAACTGTTGGGTTATTTCTACTTGGATATGTATTCCAGGTTCGTTTAGGCAACCTATTTGTTGATAAACCATTTGCTTGAGTTAGAGTTGAACGAAACCTAGGTGACTTCCTTACAGGAAAGGAAAGTATGGGCATACATGTGTTGTGGCTCTTCAAAATTATTCATCTCACAATGGTGCAAGACAGGTACTTCAAAAGATACTGGTTGGAGAATTTGCATGATGCTTTATCTTGATGTTGAGCTAATTTTGAGAAACTAAAAAGACGTGAGCTTATAAAAGTGTTCTGTAGCTGAAGTGTATCCTTGCTGCTTTCATAATGAGAGCTACATGATTGAGTTCGACCTGAGGCTCTTTCACTGTGTTAAATGGTGATAGCAAGCTTTCTGCTTTGAATATTTTAAAATAAATGTATCCTTGCCTTTTCATATCAAATTAAGTCATAGAAATGGATGGTTGGACAGCGATATTAAATATTGAATATTCAATCAGTAAACATTAAATAAATTAATTTTCAACCTTGAGATACTGTGGTTCTAGAGTGCTCTTCTATGCACGCTGCATTATTTAATTTTACCCATGGAATTGATTTGTGTCTGTTCATCCCATTTAAGGATTCATCTGTGTTTCATCTTTTACCATGTGTATTCATGTTCCATCTCAATCCATCTGTAATATAGTTCTGACTATTTCAAACATAACTATAAACCTTGCGGTTTTAATAATTGCTAACATCTAACATGAACATTTGGTATCCAGATTCCTGTGGCATTACTTGTTGCTCAATTCCAAAAGGAAATTGGTGATCGTCCTGGGTTATTACGATTCTCTGAAGTAGTTAATCTTTTCCATGAGTTTGGTCATGTGGTATGTTGACCTTTATCTCAAACATGCTCCTTGTTGAATGAAATTAGTATTTTCTTTTCATACCTTATCAATTGCTATTAAATATCTAATATCTTTGAATATATTTGTGACGTAGGCTAATTTTAATAAAATCTTCGCTGAATTTTGTGGGTTACTTTAGGAAGATGGTGTATTTTAGGTTTTCAGAAAGAGCGGGAAAGGCTTAAGGTGTATTTCGGTGTGCTAGGTTAAGATGTTCAAGGGGAATAAGAACTTACGCAGCAGTCGTTTTGAGAAATGAACAAAAGGGTGATCAACTATTTATTGATAACCTTAGCGTGCAAAAAGTTGAAGAAATGATGAGAAAGAAACTTTAGGAATCACTTTTAGAATTATTCCAATAGGTTAATGATGATTAGGAATATTCATTTGATGTTTGTGATAGTAACATAATATTTGGTTTATGATGAGCTTTTAGGTCCAGCATATTTGCAATCGTGCATCATTTGCTAAATTTTCTGGGTTGCGCCTTGATCCTGACTTTGTGGAAATTCCTGCCCGGGTTCTGGAAAACTGGTATATACTTGTTAAATGCTATGCACTTGAAGTGTAATTTTACTTATTTTTAGTATATGAAACAAAACTTACATTGCCGTACTTAATTGATTATGCTTATTTTTTATCTTGCCTAGGTGTTATGATAACATCTCTCTGAAGATGATATCTGGTTATCATCAGGTATTACATCCATCTTAGTATCTTACATCAACCTCATGGGGTGGGAGAAATTGAATTGGCCTTGGGGATTAACCTCAAGGTTGCTAGTTCCAATCCCCACACTTGGGGGGCAAAACTTATCTATTAAAACAATACATTCTATATCTTCCTTGTACTTTTTGTTTGGTTTATGAGTAAAGCATAGAGATTTAATCTAAGGTATTGACATATTGTTAACCAAGATAGCCTGTTCCAAATTTTGGAGCAGATGATAAGCCTATTTGGCATACACCAGAGATCACTCTCTCACCACTCACAATCACTTTGTAAACGCCAGCTATTGACATTCATGAGCACTAATTTGGGGTCCAAGTATCCTTGTCAAAATCTGGTGTAAATTTTGTTTTATCACTCTACCAGTGGTATCCAATTAGAATCTGAGCATAAATTTTGTCATATCATTATACCAGCTAATTGTTAATGTCCAACATATTTTAGTAGATGGGCCTCTATGGTGTAAATAACTTTTATGTCTATGTTGTGTAGGATATCACAAAACCCATCAAGGATGAAATATGTAATTCACTTAAGAGATGGCGTTTTTCCTTTTCAGCACTTAAGTTGAAGCAAGAGATTCTTTATTGTAAGTTATAATATTTATTTGTCTGGATTTTTATAATTCATTAATTCTCTCAACTGTGAAACTAATTGTTAAGTTCATGTGTTGTTATGTTAGAATATAAGCATAATACAATGGTTTTTGGTGAGGCTTAGATTAACTATTATAATTGCTGAAGCTTGCCTTAGTTCTAACTTTCTTGATATGTTTGTGGTTCCTCCAAATGGAAAATTTATTGGGCATTTTTTTGTCAAACGTGACTACATAATAAAATTGAATAACATTTAACCCCTAATAGTTCTTCCTTTAGTTTTTTGTGAATGTGTTTTGTTTCATCACTCGTCTACTCTTTTATCCATCTCCCACATCTAATTCGTTTTACCTATAGGAATTTAACTTTTGGGGAAATGATGTATTGTCTTGCATAAAGTCTGTCTGGAAAACTTTTTTATTCACTTTGTCCAGTCATATACTTAGAATGTCCATATATTCTTCTTATCTAAGCTTGTCATTTGATTGTTTAGGAAGATTCAGTATTTTGGTTTATATCTGCTAATCACTTAAATGAGTAAGGTTAAGGAAAACTTCTTTATCTGTGCGCTTTGAAGTGGTGAATTTGGGACTGGAAAGGGTTGAAATTGACTTGGTCTGGTATTTTAGTTTATATCTGCTACTGTCACTTAAATGAGTAGGGTTAAGGAAAGCTTCTTTATCTGTGAGCTTTGAAGTGGTGAGTTTGGGACTGGAAACGGTTGAAATTGACTTGGTCTGGAAAGAGATAGGTTGATAGACTGCAAAGAATTAGTTGCTGGATATTCTGGTAAGCAACCAATTATGATGCTCTTTATGTAGGTACTAAATGATAGGCCGAAAAGTATGGAAAGAGTCGGGGTGTATTAGTTCTAGTTGGGATTTGACTTCAGGGAATAAATAAGGATTATCCTGGGGTGTAAACAGTAATATGTAGATCTGAAGTTTATTCTTCTTCATGGTTTTGAGTTATTGGGGTAGATATCGAGGGTAACGATTGGACTTAGAGCACGCTTTTTAAGCCGAAAGGTCTTACATTATTTTCTCAAAATCCCTAAGAGTTGATTGTAAGATTGCATCATACATGACTCGAAGCAGCAACGATTCCTTTAAATTTCTTAAAGATCTTTCTCGAGTAGTAAGGGTACATCTTTTTAACCTCACTGATGTTATGTCTATCTGTAAGGATTAGGAGTAAAAGGTAATTAACTTTGACTGCCATTGAAGTATTCTAATTTCTAGGCCTCCAAACACAGTTAACAAGATTTTGGGGCTTCTTATTGATCCATGACATGCTAGGTTTCATGGCAGTGACCCATAATGAATCTCTTTTGGCATTCAAAAATTTCCAGTTTTGTACTTGGACTAGTAACCTCCGTCTTTGAAGCTACAAATTAGGAACCGAAGAAAGAAACAGAGTGCATGAACGAAACAGATGGGGAACTTTATTCAACAGTGGAAAATATTAATAATAAGGGGGCAGTATAAATAAGTAAAAATTAGTTGGAAAGGAAACACTACAACAACGCTATAAGACCCGGACCGGACCGGGTGGTCGGACCTGATAAATCGGGAACCAGCCAACAAAACGAACCGGTTATGACTGTTAAACCGGAAATCTCCAAACACCCGTAAAAATCAGTGGTGTTGGATCGTTGGACCCATTGAACCGGTGAACGGGCGACGGTTTAAGCCGGTTTGCAACCAAATCTGACACACACAAAAGATGGAGAAGAAGAAGAAAAAATATGTCAAAATTCATTTGATAATTGCCGAACTTTCTTTCCCAACATTTCATATGTACTCGAGAACTTGATAGGGGAGAATGAAGGACCAACCAAGTAACAAAAGATATGAATGATAAAGAGTTGGTATATTTTTTTTTTTGAAAATTAAAACAAAATAGTAACATTTGAGATGGAGGAGAAGATGATGGGTCTCTTTGGACCTTATCTTTAAAAGCAATTGTTGACTTGTCGCTAAGATAAACTCACATACAAGTTTTTTTTTTTTTTGGGAAACGAGAAACCAAAATGTTAGTTGATCTCTTAGGAAGATGCTGGATATCATTAGATTTATTAATAATGATGTTGTATATTTTTAAATAGTTATATATATATATATGAATATAATATCTCTAAAATATACTCCAATTCAATAATAGGAACATTATCATTGATACATGAACTTGGTTTTTGGCATATGCAATATAAAACAATATAAGATCAATATTGATATTACCACTTCTATTAATATTGTAACTCATCTTTATTATGTTTTAACTCGTAAAGAACGAGATTTTTAAAATTTTTATTAATTACTAATAATATATATTTTTATATATTAATGACGTTACTGAGTCAATAACGGTTCGACCACTGTTTAGACCAGTAACCATCCACTCGGTACCTTTTCTGGTTCAATGAATGGTCCGGTTATGAGAACCTTGCACTACTATGCAAAAGTCCCCGTCAGATATAACTTTTTCAGTAGCAAAGTCAATAATTCCATGCATGGTGGAACTAGGGGCTCCTGTATAAATATACATATTGACAGACGTAGAAGTATACTATTTTCATGCACAATCATGTGGATTATATATCAGATAGTTTTTTTTTCTATCTTCGTAAAGCTCAAGAAGCATGTGTATTCAGGTCTCTTTGATCAGATCATTCATTCCAATGAAAATGTTGACATTGTTGGGTTGTTCAAGCATCTTCATCCAAAGGTAATACTTGATGTTGTAATACATTATAAACATTATGTTTCCGTTAGTACATAAAACTTGCTTTGCTTCCCCAGGTAATGTTAGGTTTGCCAACGTTAGAAGGAACCAACCCAGCATCATGTTTCCCACATAGTGCTATTGGCTATGAAGCTGCTTGCTACAGTCGAATTTGGAGTGAGGTCTGAATCACAAACTGTTGCACATGTCTTCTTTTAGACACATCTTGGAGCCTATTGCGACACTTTTTGTTTTCTGAGTACCAACTAATACTTGGTTGATAACACTTTTGTATTGCCACTATCCAGTAGTGTATTTGTTATGTGGCTATAATTGCCACAAGACAAATCTCTGTGATGGGTATTGCCTAGTTTAGCCTAAATAAGTAACATGGCTTCATCTGTGACACGTCTGATATAATAATTTGGATGCCTTTATAGGTTTTTGCTGCTGATATATTTGCCTCAAAGTTCCGCGACAATCTTTTCAACCAGTATGCAGGAATGCAGTTCAGGGACAAGGTAATCAAGTTACTTCGAAGAATTAGAGTTGCGCCATAATTGTTTTGATACTTGAGATGTTGAAGTTTTCTCTCACTTAATATGGAAAATTTTATATGGCTTGCATTGTTAAAACATGGCCCGGAGGCATTTTAATGTCTTCCAATACTAGAATCATTTGGGTATACCTACCATCTTTGAAATTTATTGCTCTGAAGAAGCTTAAAGTTAAAACAATTGGCTAACTAACACTGATTGACAGGTATTGGGTCCAGGGCGAGTGAAAGATCCTGTTGAAATTCTATCAGATTATCTTGGAAGGGAGCCATCAATTCAAGCTTTTATCGACAGCAAAGCTGACTTTATCTAGTAGTACATTCTGACACTGCAGAAATATATGCTCCTTGCATACTACCAATTTTGGTTGCCACTTAAAATATATATAAGTTATTTTATTGGGGAGAAGCCTCCATGCTTAAATGACAGCTGGAGTTTCAGCGTATTGTTGTAATGGCATTACCCAACCCTATACAAATTTTACATGAAATCCATCAGAGGTAAAATGGTCGAGCTAATTATGTTTGATTTGTTGACAGGATTTTTCAAGCAATATATAAGTCCGGTAATTGCTTGTGTTCGTTAAATTTCATGTTGATCTTTTCACAAGACTGGCCAAGTAGAGAACAATATAGGTTGAAGAAATTGTTTGAATAATTTGTCTAGATATTAGCTTGAATCTTCCGCTGCAGTTGAGTACTGGATTTAGTAGGTTTTGCGAAGGATTATCATGACATCTCTACAATTCAATTGCGTTATCCAAGTCGAGAACAAGATTTCATCGAGATTAGTACATTTCTACAAAAGCAACAGCTCAAGTAATGAGAAAATATTTTTAGTTGCTGTACATGTTTGTATAGATAGACGGGGTACTAAACGAGTTGTCCGAATATTATATTATAACAATACTCAAAAACATCACCGGGTGCAACTTCAACATTAAGACTTTCAAAATGATATCAAGGTTATACAGGCAAGTCTAATTTGGGTGTAGCTTGAAAGCAATGAAGACGGAGATGACTACCATTCTGCCAGGGAGGCAGTAGTAGCGCATGGATCAAAACCAAAAGTAACCCCTGAAAGATGATCTTTACAGCCATCTCTGAATTCCCCTCTACCAAAAGAATCCCTCGGGATATGGAAACCCTACTCAAGTTTAAGTTCACAAGATTATAAAAAGAGAATTTGTAAACAGTAGAAAACATAGCTACAAACTTGAAAGATGACCACACAACCCACCCCAAGAACCATACCCACAAGTCCACATCACAAGCACAGTCAAAACCAGGTTGGGCCAAACAAATTAAAAGCAGCATGTAGAAAAGAAAATGTGAAAAGCCACATTTATCCACTTCAGCTATTTGAGCTGGGGCATTCTCGGGCAAAGTGCCCTTGCTCCCCACACTTAAAGCAGCCATTCCCCCCGCCACGACCACCAGACCTTCCACCACCCTGACTACAGTCCCTAGCAATGTGCCCAGCCTCTCCACACATGTAGCAAGCATTTACACCACCTCGTCCACCATACCCACCTTGACCGCCACCACGGCCGTCGCTCCTTCCACCTCCATTAACATTACCCCAACCCCCAGCTTCTTTCTCAGTTGTAGCTCCAGATGAATTCCAAACTGCCTTACTTCTGCAAGAGCTTTCTTTACTGTTCCACTTATCTGCAGCACTTCCCCATGAATCTTCCTGATTCTTCACATTTGGATTACTCCAGCTACTAGTAGGGTTCCCAGTTAAATTATTTCCTTCGTCCCAACCTTCGTTAGATTTTTTCCACCCACCACCATCCTGGTTAGTAATTACATCAACATTCTTGCCCCACAAAGGTGCTGTATCGTTACCCCATCCCCCAGTTTCTTTCTCAGTTGTAGCTCGAGACGTATTCAAAACTCCCTTGTTTCCGCTAGAGTTTTCTTTACCAGCATTTCCCCATGAATCGACTTGGTTCTCCACACTCGGACCACTCCAGCTGCTTGTTGGGGTCCCAGTTACATTACTTCCTTTGTCCCAAGGTTCGCTAGATTTTTTCCACCCAGACTCTTGATTAGTATTTAAATCATTATTCTTGCCCCAAGAAGGTGCTTCATCATTACTAGTATCAGTTCGACCATCAGATTTGACTTTTGCTTTACCCCAGTTGGCTCCAGCATCTTTTGGGGAGCCATACTGACCATCACCGGTCACATTTGCTCTTCCCCAGCCACCAGAGATATTGCTACCAGTGCCAGTATCAGAAGTAGTTTTGTTCCAACCACCAAAACTTTGTCCCCAGCCTCCAACTTCTTCAGTTTTACCAAGAGCTTTGTCATCAGCCATGGCTGCACCCCATGATGAATTGTGATTTGGAACCACTTTAGTTGCCCAAGCAGAGTCTTCCACATCTTTACATCATATAATAAAAATAAGCAACAGAACATATCAACAAAAAAGTACCTTGCACCAAGTACAGAAGCACTTTGAAGAACATGGCACATTGATCATACCTTTCTTAAAAACATTATCTGTAGACTTCAGAGGATTTGCCAAACCAGATTCAGGCAGAAGCTGTAATTATGAAAAGACTTATCAAAGAGAGACAAATATGCACACACACCTGAACACAAGAGAAAGTTTCAAACTAACCAAGCTTGAAGAGGACCAAGTGCTCCTGCTATTCCTCCCACCACCACCCTGACTACACTCCCTAGCCATGTGCCCAGTCTCCCCACACTTGTAACAAGCATTTCCACCCGTGCCACCACCCTGACTACACTCCCTCGCCATGTGTCCAGTCTCACCACACTTGTAACAAGCATTTCCACCACCCTGACTACACTCTCTCGCCATGTGCCCACTCTCCCCACACTTGTAACAAGCATTTCCGCCACCGCCGCCCTTACTACACTCTCTTGCCATGTGCCCAGTCTCCCCACATTTGTAACATGCATTTCCACCACCACCCTGGCTACACTCCCTAGCCATGTGCCCAGTCTCCCCACACTTGAAACAAGCATTTCCACCGCCGCCACGTCCACTATACCCACCTCGTCCACCTCCGCGGCTGCCACTCCTTCCACCTGCACTAACATTACCCCACCCTCCAGTTTCTTTGTCCAGTGTAGTAGATGTACTCCAAGCTGCCTTACTTCCATTAAAGCCATCTTCGCCATCTTTACCTTTACTCCATGAATCCACTTGATTCTTCACATTTGCGTTACCCCAGCTGCTTGTGGAATTTACAGTTACATTCCCTTTATCCCAAGCTTCGGCAGATTTTTTCCACCCATCAACCTGATTATTAGTTGCATCACTGGTTTTCCCCCAAGAGGCCCCAGCATCCTTTGAAGAACCTGGCTGATTGCCACTAGAAACTTTTGTTCCACCCCAGCTATCTGATGTAGTGCTGCCAAAGCCAGTATCAGAAGTTCTGTTCCAACCGCCATCACTTTTTCCCCAGCCTCCAACTACTTCGGTCTTAGCTGCACCCCATGATGAATTCTGACTTGGAGCCACTTTACTTGCCCAGGCAGTTTCTCCCACATCTTTAAATCATAAGAAGAACAGGTATCAAACTTGTGAACAATACTATCTCTTTTTCTTTACAAATACAAAATGTGAACATGAAGCAAAAGTTCTTTGGCACAAATACAAATTTGGCAAACATAACATAGAGATCATACCTTTATTCAAATCATTGTCCATAGATTTTAGAGGATTTGAATAATTGGATTCTGGATGAAGCTGTAATTACAAAATACTCCGTCAAAAAAACATCATTCTTCATACGAGTGTATAGAGAGAAGATGTCAAACCCATTAGATTAAATTTAGACTAACCGAGAAGTTTGAGGAAATGGATGCAGACCAAGAGCTCCTGCCATACCTTTCACCACCACTACCGCCACCCTGACTACATTCCCTAGCTATGTGTCCAGTCTCCCCGCATTTGTAGCAAGCATTTCCACCTCCGCCGCCTTGACTACATTCCCTAGCCATGTGTCCAGTCTCCCCACACTTGTAGCAAGCATTTCCACCTCCACCACCCTGACTACACTCCCTAGCCATGTGTCCAGCCTCCCCACACTTGTAGCAAGCATTTCCACCACCGCCATCCCCCTGGCTACACTCCCTAGCCATGTGCCCAGTCTCCCCACATTTGAAACAAGCATTTCCACCACCCCCACCACCCTGACTACACTCTCTGGCCATGTGCCCAGTCTCCCCACACTTGTAGCAAGCATTTCCACCGCCGCCACCACCACCTCCCTGACTACACTCTCTAGCCATGTGCCCAGTCTCCCCACACTTGTAACATGCATTTCCACCGCCACCACCTCTTCCACCATACCCGCCTCGCCCACCACCACGGCCACCACTCCTTCCACCTCCACCTGCATCACCCCATCCCCCAGTTTCTTTCTCAGGTGTAGCAGCAGTAGATGTACTCCAAACTGCCTTACTTCCACTAGAGCAGTCTTTACCTTTACCCCATGAATCGACTTGATTTTTCACATTAGCGTTACCCCAGCTGCTTGTGGAATCCCCAGTGATATTATTTCCTTTGTCCCATGCTCCCTCAGATTTTTTCCACCCACCATCCTGATTATTATTTGTATCGCTGGTCTTGCCCCAAGAAGGTGCCGTATCATCACAAGAATCAGAAGTACTTGCAATTTTAAGTTTTGTGGTACCCCAGTTGGATCCAGCATCGTTCGAAGAGCCAGGCTGATCACCGTTGGACACTTTTGCTCTACCCCAGCTATCAGATGTACTGCTGCCAAATACAGTATCAGAAGTAGCCTTGTTCCAGCCACCACTTTTTCCCCAGCCTCCACCTTGTTCATTGCTAACAAGAGCTTTTTCATCAGCTACCGCTGCACCCCATGCCAAATTTTGAGTTGAATCCGCTTTAGTCTCCCACGCAGATCCCCCCCCATCTTGAAATCATATAAGAAGAATAAGCAGCAGAACGTGTGAGCGATAAGTTTCATGTGGAAGGTACAAATGCCTTTTGACAAACATGACATGCAGACCATACCTTTCTTTGAATCAATATCCATAGAGTTTAGAGGATCCGCAGAATCGGTTTCTGGTTGAAGCTGTAATATGAAAATAGACTTCAAGAAAATCGTCCGTCCATGTGCAGAGAGATATATTTATGAATCCCAAAATATGAGAACTATTAGAGCAAGTTTTAGACTAACCGAGAAGGTTGAGGAAGGGACAGCAGCCCAAGAGCTCCTACACAAGTGAAGAAGTAATTAGGTCAGTACTAAAATATCAATGTGAATTAATGAGCACCATTTACGAAAAATATTGAACAGCTATTAGTCAATCATCAGCAGCACTAAAGTTCTGATAGTGCCATAGGAACACAAATGGAGTATCAAAGCAATATTTCATTCAATCAATTCGGATAGTCAATAAAATACATATGGAAGGGACCTCTCAAATGCACAAGTTTTAGTGATCCGTAAAATTAGAACAGGAAAAAGCACATAACAACCAGCAATAGGTGAATAAAGAAAACCAATTTTCATCTACTTTTGTGGCTAATAATCTAACATTTCCCAAATAAATTACCTATAAAATTTTCTCAATATAATGTTAGCCACCTTTTTACTTTTAATAGCAAATTTAACCAAACTGTAAGACAAGGAGATTATTTTATTAATAATAGATCTTTGATATTCATAATATCTTGTCCAAAGATTGTAGAAGACATGGAAAGCCAAAAAAAAACTTTTTAAAGTTAATTAATCACGACTACACATGGCATCTGCTGTTCAATAATTAGTTACTCAATTTTGCAGTTATCCATCAAATAAATGTTTCTAGCAAACTTCTAGTTGAAGATATATGATTTTTTTGAAAGATTATGAAGAATCAACAATTTTGTTTACCTTTATGTGGAAAACTAATGCATGACTATCAAATCAATATATAACAATATTTGCTTAGCCAGAACTGAATAATCAAATCACAACCAAAACTAAATTTGGGAACTTCTGATATCAGCAATTATATGCAGTCTACCATTACAAAACTAAACAGTGAATCTACTTCAAATGTGAAGACATGAAGACGCCTCGGAATTTGTTCGAAGATGTCAGCAGTACCAATTGCACGGTAATCAGAATAAAAGGTGCAAAAGTAATTGAATAATGAAAATAAACCATGAACCTCTCAGTAGACTGGCCTCCAGCAGTCCAGCCCTCAGCCTCTGTTGAAGTTCCTGCTCCATCCATCCAACCTTCAAAAAAAAAATAGCCATGTATAATACACAGCACATTAGTCTGCCCCAGAAAATTAAAACCATGATATCAAATTCAAGCAGTATATCAAACCAAAGTTGGTAAGATGATAAAACGCCAAAGTGAAATTGCACACATCATAATTGCAGACTGCAGCAGCATTATTATATGTAGACCAAAAAGTGGAATTGATAGACTAGATGTAGTCTCTAAACAGTAATCTGTAGCATCAAAGATTTGGCTGAATTATATCTAAGGTGCAAAGTAGCATGTAGCTTTAGTTGCAACAACTTCTGATCTGTAGTGATCCTATGAACTAACAGAGAAAATTACTCATACCTGCAATAACTATTTCAAAATACTTGATCGATGGGAAATAGAAATATTTATTATTCCTACCTCTGGAGCCGTCTTGAGTTCCAAGCAAATCAAATGGTTTCGCCGAGTCCGAATCATTACTTAAGCATAAGGTCAAAATTACATTCAGATATTATCAGAGACAATAAATAAAATTTAAATCCATAAGCAATAACTCAAGATCTTATAAAGTATAATACCCTATGGGAACAACCAAATTCTTTCCACGAACTGCAGCAAGATGCTCACTTTTAACTACATAATAACATGTTACAAAGCTGTATCAGTCCTGGATCTATCACCAACAGAAGAAGCATGTGCATTTATCGCCAAACCTGTAAGAATCTTCTGCTGAGAATCGAGCTTCACCATGACATCAGAGCGCCTAAGCGCCAAGACACGACAGAGGTATCCCTTTAAAGGACCCACTCGGATTCTCAACGATTGACCAACAGAGAACATTCCATCTTTATCCCCCTGGTTGACTGCATTCATATAGATAAATTAGTAGGGGGTGAAAGTTGAGAACTGGCAGACAGAAGCATTTGCATGCATAACTTCCAAACATACAGTTGCAGTTATTATCCTTCTCTTCCCAAGGTTTTTTAGGGGATAGCGGGGATTTTGGGGATGAGGAGAAATCATCAAAACACGAGGGCCCTGGTTCACCACCCTGGACATAATAAAATAGTTTAGTGATAAGGGGGAAGACACAAATTAATAATTCGAGTTTACAATGCATACAAACCTTTTCTTTACATGCATTACTAGAAAGTTTGATTTTTTCACAATTTTGAGCTTTAGAACAACAATAACCACAATTTTCCTGTTCAACTTCATCATATAAAAACACAGTTCCTCTGTAAATTTGCCTAACAATCCCTTGCCTGCCCTGCAAAGTGTCACAAACTGACGTTAGATACCTATTACTATACAAGTAAATTACATCAAAGTAGAATTAAGAGGACTTTTTAAATCTAAAAGTACTGTCAGACCTCTAATGGACCTTCCAAAATCCTAAGTGTGTCATTTATCGATATGGTCTTCCTGTGGCGATCCCATGTTGTAAATTTCTTATCAAAGGATGCCTTCTTTAACTCACGCAGCTTAACATTCACTACTACTGGTCCTTCTGAACCCTCCTTCAAAACCTGGAAGGGAAACATTTTAGATTAATCGTCAAAATGTGAAAATAAAAGTTTTTAAAAAAATTGAATTATATACCTTGAAACTGTCATCCTTCTCCCTGCCTATAATAACACCAAATCCTGTCCGGCTGCAATGACACAAACAACAAAAGGGTATTAATATTAACGTACAAAGTAGACAATGGACATCCTTTTTTCTTTTTCTCTGTCCATCTTGGCGAGTGAAAAAAATGCATGGGAAGAACCAACGAGGAGAAGCACAACTTAACAAAAGTCATATGGCAATGGCTACCTGAAAAAAACCATATCATGCACTTCAAAGCCATTTTCCATGTTAGAGCTTGATGAACCCTCTCCTTTCCCACCCCCTTTATCACTCTTTTTCGTGCATTTTTTCTTCTGCTCACCATAAAGCTGGGAAAGCCACTCTACATCGTTAGATTCTTCATTCTTAGAAGGCTCAAATTTCAGGAGCTCATCCTCAGAAGGCAATACGCCCCAGAAGCTCAACGAGTCGATAGGCACTTTTTTGTATAGATAACCATCCTTGAGCATCATGCCATCCAGAATCTCAAAGAATGTGTCAGTATCACGGTCACGCCTATACTGAATGAGAGGCCGGAACTCCCTACAAATATTAATATGAACCAAAATACATTAAAAGTACTTACGCCAAGAAACATAATATGGAAGAATGGAGTGTGCATATTACTCAAGTTCACTTGAGCAGATCAATCTCGGAGCCGGTGTGGCAGCTTTCTTGGAAGTAACTCCTCCACCCTGTAGATGAGTGTAAACAGAGACGCTTTAAAATGAAAAAATGAATTGCAGCCTACTGCATTCGATATATACAATAAGGAATAAATGTTGCTGTCTCAATTACACATAAGGCATCAAAAAGTTCCCAAAATAAAAAACGTTATAGATGAAGATGGAGCTGTAGAAAGGAATTTATCATGTCATATGCTCTTTATTTTAGTAAATGCCATTATGCATTACCTTCACATATATACAATAAAAATGTCCACACAAGAAAGATCAAATTGAATGGTGAAAAATTAACACTTGGTTCCTATTCAATTAAAAACTTAGAAGTGATGAACCTTAGAATTATCTATAGGTACAAAAATTATTTAAATACTTCATAACAAAATTTATCACCACACCTAAGCATCAAACATTCAAAATATAATAACCAATTAGATTTGAGAGGATTAAAACAAATCTAATACGGGGATTAGAATACTTCTATCTCGCAGTAAGAGTCAAAGGGAAGTTTTATCATAAATAATATATGCAAAGTGCACAAAATGAATAAGAAGCTAAATTTTTACGCATGCAAGATTCAATCAAGGAGCTTAATAGTCTACTTAATAATTTCAAAGTGAAGATAGCTATAATAGTCAAGGAATGCTTCCATTGTGACCAAAAACAGTTACTGAAGGTGTAACCAATCAAAAGTAATGAATCAGGCAGGCCATTTCTATTGTAATTTCCACTGTACCATTTCAAATAAAAATTGTCATATCAATTATTAAAATCAAGATATCTATATGTTTATATTTATATTTAAATGCATACAGTTCTTTATAAACAAAATAAAGATAAATGAATATAAAAAATATATGTCGATGCAAAGCAGTGATATCTAAGACAGTTAGAACTGTTACAAATTTTGCAGCCATAGCTTGTAAATCTATTCTTGGGATCAGCTTCACAGTAGCTTTCTTCCGCATATCATTCACAGCCACAACCTACAGAGTTATAATATAAACTGTCAAAAAACAATATCAACCCATCTACTAAATTAAATAAAGCAACGAAACAGAAGATGCACAGACAAAAACAATATACATGTGTGCATAAATATATAGCACATATATATAGAGAGAGAGATAAAGAGAGGGAGAAACGAGTTAGTAGCTATTTATGTCAATGGTGAACACAAATTACTTGTGCCAGGTCTCCCTTGTATTTCCCATTCTTCACACGGGCCCATGTACCCACGGCAATACTATTGGACTTGCTTCGAACATTAAATAAATGAGAAACTTCATTCTGTGGAACAGGAGCCACTCGAGTTGAATATATACTACAAAGCCCGCTACATGCCTATATAAAGAAATGAGGGAGCCCATATAATAGTTTATTATATTATTAATCAATAAGAAACAGCAAACACTAATTCTCCACCAATGACAGAAAAGGTACCTCATTAACATCACTTCGCTTGTCAGCTTCAATATAAATAGCACCCTTTACATGCTCTAGTGCAAATGCAGAAATTATCTGCAACTTAGTACCCAGAGACTGACGATCAACATACTTTTGCATAAGGCAGAAAGCACAATGCCTCTCACGCCCAACCTGTAGTCAAAAGATGCCCAAGAAAAAAATACAAGATAAAAAAGAAGAGGGAAAATAAAGTCTTGAAGTTGTGTTGAAAATATAAAAAAAAAACAGAATATAAACACTATACCGTGCATTTAACTTTCCAGATAATAGGATCCTTATAAGAAGGCGTCATTGTGCTTCGATCGACCGATCGTTTAGTGTCAAATCTATCTTCTGCATATGTAACAAAATTAGAACCCGACTTGTAACGCTCTTCCAACATTTTGTCAATTTCTTCCTCCGTCATCTCCTCCTCTTTGGGTAAAAATGGAAGATGGCCAGTCTTTCCAGGTTCGCTTTTTACTTTAACCTGTGGATCAATTTCATCTTCCAGGAAATCTGTTTTCAGCAAAGAAAGAGAAGAACATAATGAGCCATAAAATAAATTCACATAACAGATATCCCACAACTATATGAACATTATTTTTACTATCCCAGCCATCACTCAGAAGAATTCACTATGTTGTTGGAAAAGTGATTGAGAAACTATATCTGCAGTTCTAAAGCCCAAACCATCAAAAAAAATATAAAAGGAAAACCATAAAATTTGGACATTAATTAAGACTAAAGAGATCAACTCAAAAATGCCAAAATTTTGTAATTGCTTGCCCAGACACTAGTTCTTTCAATATCTTTGGTTAACAAAATCAAAGGGAATAAAAGCATGAACAAACTCATGCAAAAAGGGGATCTGTGAATAAAATAAATATTTAGGAAAATATGTATCTATGTAAAAAATAAAGAAATGAGAAATCAAAGTGACTGGCTAGAATATCTGAGACAAAAACCATGAAATCATCTAAAACCTGCAAACCTATGTGTGAGTTTGTATATACAAAACCAAAACCGTAAATAAATAAAACTCTGTCAAGCTAAAAATATCAGCTCCAAAACTCAAGTTATAACAACGAAAAAAAACAGGCAAAAGCTAATAATAATCCAAAACACAACACCACCCCACATTGTCATGAAACCCTAAATTACAGACACATATGAACTCAAGCCCTAAACCACAGCGTACATCAGCTGAATCCAAAAAATCAGCTAAGATCAACAACATAAAACAATAGAACCCTAACCAGCACAACATATAATCCCGTAACATTTAAGCATTTTAAAAAAATGTCAACCACACAAAGTCAAATACAAACTCATGCAAAAGACAAAATGCAGAAGAGGAAATTAGGGTTTATTTTTAGTATACCATCATCATCATCGCCGAAGAGGCTGTCCATGCTAGAATCGCTCTCATCTATTTCAAAAGCAGAATCCTCAAAAAACTGAAGGACGCCCGAGTTTTTCCTCCTCCGGCCGCCAGTTTTGTCGCTGTCGTCTCGCTTCCGCTTGCCTTTTCCATCGGCTACTGCTTTACCCTTCGATGCCATTTTCACAATTTGAGAAAGAATGAGCCGAGAGCACGTGAGGACTGAGGAGTTTGTTTGTACAATGAACTCTGGGTAAAGGATATAAAAGGGCTTTTGCATCGAGGTCCTTGTTTTGTTGTGTTATTACTTGTTAGTATTGCATCGATAGCACAAATATATATTAACTGGAATATTTTGATTGATTATGAAATGAAATATTTGTTTAGAGTTGAATGGAGTTAAATGGTTGAACGATTAAATGACTAAATCGATCAGTGTATTTATTTTGGTCTGAATAGTTGAATCGGTAAGATGGACGAGCTGAATAACTAAGTCAAAATTTTAAATCTGAATGGCTGAATGAGCAGCTGAATGAAATAAAAAAAAATAAAAATTTAAAAAATATATTAACAATTATATTAAGTAATATTAAATAAATTTACAACAGTTTTGAATTTTTCAGATGGTTAAAATAATAAAATTTTGTCATTCAGATATTTCAGACATGTCAATTATCAAACAATTTTTTTTATTTAAATTCAAATTCGGATTCAGCTCATTTAGATTCAAATTCAGATTCATTCAGTTTTTATCAAACACCCCCTAAATTGACTCGTGAAATTTTTTAAAATATGGGGCTCTAATTGGTTGTATTTATATTGTTTACTTTTTTATGAAGTAACCTCTTATTAATAGATAAATATATTTAACCAATATAAAAACTTTTATATTATATATAAGTTATGATATAATAAATCTAGGAGAAAATATAAAGAAAAATTAAAGAATAAAAGTCCCCGAGATATGATTAGACCTGATAAAATTGGCTTGTAAAAATTTGGCTTTGGGCTTAATTTTTTTAGCCCATAAAAATTTCAGCCATTTTGGCCCGGCTCGTTGTGGCCCGCCCGCGGATGGCCCAGCCCGCGGACTTTTTAAAATAAATAAAATAATACCCTCCTTGATAATTGAATTTTAGATCTCCCACACTGTGACGCCCCCAAAATTAGGTATACATCACCCATCTTGGGTCGTCAGATACATAGTACAGAATACAAATACAACTGATTAATACATCTGTCGTGTACAATACGACAAAACATAAACTGTGAGTTTGAATACAAATATTATCTTCTAGAGAGTATTCATACTCAAAAGGAGTCCTCATTACATTTATTAACACACCATTACATAGAATAGTGAGGACTACTAACTAATACTATCATTCGGACCATCACTCCGTACCCCGACTTGTCCCAGCTACGTTCTCATTTCCTGAAGAGAACAGTGAAAGAAAGCGTGAGCTCAACTAGCCCAGTAAGAAATATTATGACTAAGATAATGCAGAATAAATTATCGTTAGCCTTCAACAATGTTAAACTGATAAAATATAATAGACATCAAGTTTAACTGTAGCGGAACAAGCAATCCATTAAAAGAGTCAAGTAGAAAATAAACTCTACTATCTTTTATGATTTAAAAGATTTTCCAACACTGTGATCGCAGAGACTCAGCTTAATAAAATAATCCACATCATCGAATCACCCCTGCACTACGGCCAAGGATATTCGTATATTCATTAATGGTCATGATCATGCCAACAACTGTCCATCAATGCACTACGGGCCAATGAGGACTTTTACCACATCATTTGCAACATTACGGTCATGATTATACCGAATAATCCCTGGTCATAATCATACCAAGTCCATCTATGCACTACATGCCACATATGACTTTCAACATTTTATAAACATGAGGATGATGACAATGATATAAGAATTCAATAAAACAAGTTCAAGAATTAATTTATCCAGGAATTAACAACGTCCAAATTGTCAACATGATACTGCATTGTGGAGTAAAATTCAAGAATGCTTAGAAGAATATTTTCTTGAAAAGATACTGGATGAAACGCAACTATCAAGGATATTTCACAAATTTCATGGAGTATAGAAGTCAAAACTTAACCAACTGAGTATAATAAAGAATGGAATAACAAAAGAAATCACCATGCATGCGATAGACCGCACAGACAGGTTATTCCAACAGAATAATAAATAATGGAACCAGGTCCGGCGTAAGCGCACAGATAGGATATTCCGACAGAATAATAAATAATGGAACCAGGTCCGGTGTAAAACACACAGACAGGATGTTCCAACAGAATAATAATAAAAACGGAACCAGGTCCGGTGTAAAACACACAGACAGGATATTCCAACAGAATAATAAATGGAACCAAGTCCGGTGTAAAACACACAGACAGGATGTTCCAACAGAATAATAGAAGAATGTCACCAAGTATAGGGTAGACCGCGTATACTGGTTATTCCAACAGAATAATAAAGAAATGGAATAACAGAAGTTCTCTTCTTGAATACAAAAGAATAATATCCCTTACCTTAAAAGAACTGGATATTGAAAAAGTGAAGTAGCAGAATACTTTTATGCTCTCTCTCTTATTCTCTCTATACCTTCTCTCTCTATAGCTTGAATGAATTCGTGAAAAATAATGAAGCCCTAGGCCTCTATTTATAGAAAAACTGAGGGTGGCTCTTGGTCTTAACGAAGGGTTAAATGACTCTTGGTCTTAACGAAGGGTCAAATGACTCTTGGTAATATTGAAGGGACAACTACTATTGACGAAAGTAATTACTATTGACAAAGGTAAATACTATTGACGAAGGTAATTACTATTGACCAAGGTAAATACTATTGACCAAGGTAAATATTATTGACGAAGGTAATTACTATTGACCAAGGTAAATACTATTGACGAAGGTAAATACTATTGACGACGGTAATTACTATTGACGACGGTAATTACTATTGACGAAGAAACTCTTAGATGATGACATATGGCCCCCATAAAAATAACCAAACTTACCACAACGTCTCAATTATTGATAATATAACATATTATACAGATGATACTATGACAATAATTTAAGAGATATGTTGCAGCAATTACTGTAGCAATAATTGAGTATAGCTGAGTGACTTCTCACGTAAGCATCAATAATCAATACCGTGTGCTACTATGCAACCACGCGTATTACTGTACTTTTACTACCAAGTAGTTCAACAGTTTTAACGATTTTAACGGTAACACCTCAGCTGTTATTTTTATAGAAAGATAATTTTGTCGTTTTCTCAATCCGACAATAATTCCGTTGTGGGGTCCACCAATGATTGTGCCGTCGTACGAATATTCCCCGACAAAAAGAATATTCTCCGACCAAACGAATATTTTATAACAACTTGCTTACTTTGCAAAATTTATAAATATTACCCACAACTATAACATTATATCAAATTAACTCCATAATATTCAAAAATGATATTTATAGAAAATTCATCTTTATTTATAAAAATTGGGGTCTTACAACCTCCCCTTCTTATGAAATTTCGCCCTCGAAATTAGGGTACGTACCTGGTATGTCGAAGAGGTAAGGATACCTTGATTTCATTTCTGATTCTAACTCCCAAGTCATTTCCTCAACATCGTGGTTTCTCCACAAAACTTTAACTTGAGGTATAACCTTGGAGCGTAGAATATGTTCCTTCTTATCCAAGATTTGAACAGGAACTTCTTCATACGTCAAATCCTCCGCTATTTCGTCCGGTTCTAACTCAATAATGTGGTTCGGGTCTTCCACATATTTGCGTAACATGGATATGTGGAAAACGTTATGAACACGAGACATACTTGGCGGTAAAGCGAGTCTATAAGCCACAGTTCCTACTCGATCGAGGATTAAAAATGGACCGATGAATCGAGGATTTAGCTTTCCTCTCTTTCCAAATCTCGTAACTCCTTTCCATGGAGCAACACGTAAGAACACATGATCTCCTACATCAAATTCCACGTCCTTTCGATGAAGATCAGCATAACTCTTTTGTCGATCTTGTGAGGTTTTTATACGTTGTCGGATCGTTTGAATCTTTTCTGTAGTCATACGTACCAACTCCGGTCCCAACAACGTTGCTTCGCCCACCTTGTAAGGCCCCGAATTTTATGAAATAAAATTATTCAATTTTTCTATTTAGTAAATGGTTAAATTGATAAAAGGGTGATATATGAATTTTTTTCAAAAATACGCAAGAGGTTATAAAATATTTATTTTGTTGGGGAATAATCGTTTGATCGTGGAATATTCTTTCTGTCGGGGAATATTCGTACGACGACGCAGCTATTTGTGGGCCCCATAACGAATAACTATCGGGTGAAGAAACGACAAATTTGAGTTTTTATAAATAACGGCATAGTTGTTACCGTTAACACTGTTGGAATACCCGGTAGATAAAATACAGTAATACGCGTTATTGAACAGTAGCACACGGTATTGCATAGTATTTTTGAAATTATTGATTCTTACTTAAGAAGGCACTACTCAATAATTGTTACAGTAATTACTGTTCAATATTTTATTTTATTGATTCAATAATTGCTACGTTGAAATTTTGTATTATTGTTGTTCAATAATTGTTGCTGCACAGTATTTCCCATTATCAGATCAATAATTCATATTATTTGAATAATATTATTAGATAACATTATTGGCAATGTCTAGAAAGTTCTGTCTAAGGAGAGGTTTGGTCATCTAATTGCGCGCCAGTAAGGAGAAATCCTTATTGGAAAGCCCCCTCTTTCCTGGAAACGGCCTGGTTGTCATAAATGTGATTCTGTAATATTATTTGTGAATAATTAATTATTGATTCATATGATAAGGAAATATTTATTTTATGTGGATATAAACGAGGGATATATTTTTGTGGTTAAAAATGAAGGAGTTAATGTTGAGGTTTTTATCCATATTTTTGTCGGAATGGAGGTATTAAAAATTAGGGTTTTTGAGATATTTTGCGAGGGTTATAATTTTTAATCCGACCGTTGGATCGTGGTAATTTTTGGATATGTTATACATATATAAGTTGAGTATATGCCCACAAATTTTGAACCGTTAAAAATGAACGTATGATTTGTTATGAATTTTAAGAGGTGGCTGATTCAGAAATCAGGTTATAAATCATTTTTGGTGGAAAATTCTAGAATTGGTGGGCCCCACTTGTGGTTGGTGAAGAAATGTGCTGAATTATATTTCAAATGTGGTGGGTGGGAATAGTAGCAGGTAAAGCCATCAGGTTGCAGGTCAAACCTACCAAAATTTTCTTATAAATAGAGGGCTAAGTTAGAATTAAAAATCACACCAGAAACATAAGCTTTCTCTCTTTCTCTCTCTATATTATGAAGCATATTTTGTGAGTTTTTAGATACTTGGTGAGTTGCTATTCATTAGTGCAAGTTTCCTTCAGCATCATATCCGATATCCAGTCAGAAGTACTGCTCTTTTGAGGTAAGGGATTGTAAGGGATAGTAAGGGATTTTAAGGGTTGTTATGATTTTCAGTTTCGTAATTTTTCTGATCTTCAAAAATTCTGGAAAAATTTGAAATGATATTTTGATGAGTTTTCTTGATTGTGTCCAAAAATGGTGATTTTTGGATGTATAGATTGAGAGTTATGAATTTTATGAGAAAAGACTATTTTAGAAGTAACAGCTTATAATTCGTTGTGGTTAACTCCAAAATTGATGAAATTTTTATTGGGAGTACATGTATATGATAGAAGTATACTCTGTAAATTTCAGAATTTTTAGACAAAAGTACAATTTTTGATAAATGTCTAAATATTCGGCTATTTTGGCCATATGAAAAATAGTAAATGACTTTTAAAAATTCTGAGAAAAATATATGTCCACTGATGGGACAAGAGTTACAGGTGGTATCAGAGCTATAAGTAAACAGCCCCGAGCCTCTCGCTGGTGACTTCCTGTTGATGGGGGATGCACCGAAGCCAGACTCTCCGTAGGGGACGCCGTTCTGCGGTGGCAAGCTGATAGGTATCAATGTAAGGTGCTGACATAGGTTGGTGTCCAGAGTTACATTTGGTATCAGAGCTTAGGGATATGATCTCTGGCGGAGATCGGGGAATATAACTAGGAGGGGAGAGATGAGTAAATCCTTCGCTAGTGTGTCCTACCTAAGCTTATTTGTTAGTCAGTCATAATATCGGGATATTATGTGATATGTTAATTTATTCAATTAACCCTTGTTTGAAGCTGTATTTTAGAATGATATTTGAAAAACAGGAGATGAGCAATGGAGAAATCATGATGACAGGGAAGATGGAATCTGAAATGAAAGCAAGGTATTCTAAACTCTTTGAAATACCAGGTACGTAAATTTCGGGGACGAAATTTCATAAGGAGGGGAGATTGTAAGGCCCCGAATTTTATGAAATAAAATTATTCAATTTTTCTATTTAGTAAATGGTTAAATTGATAAAAGGGTGATATATGAATTTTTTTCAAAAATACGCAAGAGGTTATAAAATATTTATTTTGTTGGGGAATAATCGTTTGATCGTGGAATATTCTTTCTGTCGGGGAATATTCGTACGACGACGCAGCTATTTGTGGGCCCCATAACGAATAACTATCGGGTGAAGAAACGACAAATTTGAGTTTTTATAAATAACGGCATAGTTGTTACCGTTAACACTGTTGGAATACCCGGTAGATAAAATACAGTAATACGCGTTATTGAACAGTAGCACACGGTATTGCATAGTATTTTTGAAATTATTGATTCTTACGTAAGAAGGCACTACTCAATAATTGTTACAGTAATTACTGTTCAATATTTTATTTTATTGATTCAATAATTGCTACGTTGAAATTTTGTATTATTGTTGTTCAATAATTGTTGCTGCACAGTATTTCCCATTATCAGATCAATAATTCATATTATTTGAATAATATTATTAGATAGCATTATTGGCAATGTCTAGAAAGTTCTGTCTAAGGAGAGGTTTGGTCATCTAATTGCGCGCCAGTAAGGAGAAATCCTTATTGGAAAGCCCCCTCTTTCCTGGAAACGGCCTGGTTGTCATAAATGTGATTCTGTAATATTATTTGTGAATAATTAATTATTGATTCATATGATAAGGAAATATTTATTTTATGTGGATATAAACGAGGGATATATTTTTGTGGTTAAAAATGAAGGAGTTAATGTTGAGGTTTTTATCCATATTTTTGTCGGAATGGAGGTATTAAAAATTAGGGTTTTTGAGATATTTTGCGAGGGTTATAATTTTTAATCCGACCGTTGGATCGTGGTAATTTTTGGATATGTTATACATATATAAGTTGAGTATATGCCCACAAATTTTGAACCGTTAAAAATGAACGTATGATTTGTTATGAATTTTAAGAGGTGGCTGATTCAGAAATCAGGTTATAAATCATTTTTGGTGGAAAATTCTAGAATTGGTGGGCCCCACTTGTGGTTGGTGAAGAAATGTGCTGAATTATATTTCAAATGTGGTGGGTGGGAATAGTAGCAGGTAAAGCCATCAGGTTGCAGGTCAAACCTACCAAAATTTTCTTATAAATAGAGGGCTAAGTTAGAATTAAAAATCACACCAGAAACATAAGCTTTCTCTCTTTCTCTCTCTATATTATGAAGCATATTTTGTGAGTTTTTAGATACTTGGTGAGTTGCTATTCATTAGTGCAAGTTTCCTTCAGCATCATATCCGATATCCAGTCAGAAGTACTGCTCTTTTGAGGTAAGGGATTGTAAGGGATAGTAAGGGATTTTAAGGGTTGTTATGATTTTCAGTTTCGTAATTTTTCTGATCTTCAAAAATTCTGGAAAAATTTGAAATGATATTTTGATGAGTTTTCTTGATTGTGTCCAAAAATGGTGATTTTTGGATGTATAGATTGAGAGTTATGAATTTTATGAGAAAAGACTATTTTAGAAGTAACAGCTTATAATTCGTTGTGGTTAACTCCAAAATTGATGAAATTTTTATTGGGAGTACATGTATATGATAGAAGTATACTCTGTAAATTTCAGAATTTTTAGACAAAAGTACAATTTTTGATAAATGTCTAAATATTCGGCTATTTTGGCCATATGAAAAATAGTAAATGACTTTTAAAAATTCTGAGAAAAATATATGTTCACTATGGGACTATATTATGCTAAATCCCAGAAAAGAAATATTTTTGGAACTGATTTGGTATTTTTCATGAAAATAGTCTAGTTATGAGTAAATGAATTAAATGTGTTTTGTGAAGAAAGAAAATTGGAAAATAGGATTTTATGGCTTGAGAATCCTATATGAGGTATATGCAGATTTTTGATGAGGGTTTTGGTTATTGATGATGAAATTATAAGAGTTGGCATTTTATGATGATTAAATACATTAATTAGTAAAGTGTAAACAATTAAAATAAATTGTTTATAAATTTAAGTAATGTTATTCTTTCAATATCATTATACCGAAATATTGGTATGGATTTTATTGTGGAATTTCTATCTTTTGTGTCGGGATTACTATTCATGAGTTACAATTCACGATTTACTATTCATGAGTTACGAATATTACTCTTGAGATTAAAACTATATGTTGATCATATTATTTTTATCATCATATATAACATTTTTATAACCCTGATGTTGAAATTCTCTTTCACTGGAGTGTAAAGATGGATAGATTATTGGTATGATCATGACTAGGGTTCTCTTTGGCCTGTAGTGCAAAGTTGAATTGTGACTGGTATGATCATGACCATTGAATTTATAATTGAATATCTTAAGCTTAAGTGCAAAGGTGAATTGATCAACATGGTTATAATTATTGTTTATATAAATTCTGAAATGATTATATATTTCTTTGAGATATGAATATATTTGGCCTGTAGTGCAAATATGAATTGTTGATGAATATCTTTGGCATGTAGTGCAAAGATGAACTGTTGTTGAATATCTTTGGCCCGTAGTGCAAAGATGGTTTGTTGATGAATATCTTTGGCCCGTAGTGCAAAGATGGATTTGTTAGTATGATTATAAACAGGAACTGTGATTTGGTATAACCATGATCTTTGATGTTTCAGGTAAAGACAGGTGATGAAAATATTCTTCGTCCTGGGTGCGAAGAAAAATTTATAGTCACAATTATGATTATGATTTATTCATATGATTGTGGAAAAGAACTGTTGAGTGATGTTACATGGATAAAATATTGTTGGTGGATTTTTAACATGGAGAAGATAATAGACTTTATAGTCTATTTGACTCTTCTAATGGATTGCTCGTTCCGCTGCAACTATGGTTGAAATTTTTATCATTTACCATATGTTCTAAATCTCTGATTTATTATTGATGAAGACTATTGATAATTTAATTATCTTTAGTCATGATATTCTTTACTGGGCTAGTTGTGCTCACCCTTTTGCTTCACAATTCCTTTCAGGTAATAAGAGTGTAGCTGGGTCGAGCGAGGGTAACGGGAAAATAGAACAGTGGTCTCTAGCTGTGGATGTTCTCCCGAAGCAGTATAGAAAAGTTCATTTAGTAGTTATATTTGGTGAATCCAATAGGGTAAGGTGTACCCAACGTTGGAAGGGTGGTTTGCCACTATCATACAAGATGTCTAACGACATACAACCTCGTGTCATCATAAGACAGGGATGTGCTCATCCACTTGCTGAGTATATATACGAGCACTACCTATATAATCTTGGTATTTGTTTGAAGTATAATTCTCAATTAGAGACAGTGGAGATAATGATAAGTCAAGAGAAGACTCACCATTGGGAAGAATATGATAGTAATCTTCTCGTTTTTCTTTGGGGTCTATTGGGTAAACCAAGGATAATTCTGTGGCCATATGATATCTATCACAACCTAGAAGCATGGCCTCCCATGTACGAAGGTTTCCTTGAGCATTTTCCAAAGATTCTAATTTCTAAAACAGTTTTTGACTATACCTTTATGTAAGGTGTTATTGTGAGGTGATGTCCACGGTTAGAACATGAGTCACATTTGGTATATATTTGTATCCAAACTCACAGCATATGTGTTGTTGTATTTTGCACGACAATTGTTGTAATAAAGTTGTAGTTATTTTCTGTACCATGTATTTGACGACTCAGAATGGGTTGGGTGGAATGGACCTATTTTGGGGTCGTCACACACCTCATCCCAGCATACTGGAGAACGACATTTTCTTCCATACAATGCTTCGAATGGAGCCATGCCAATACTTGCTTGATAACTGTTGTTGTAGGAAAACTCCACCAATGGTAAGAACTTGTCCCAACTTCCCTTGAAGTCAAAGACACAGAGTCTTAATAGATCTTCAAGAGTTTGAATAGTCCTCTCTGATTGTCCGTCCGTCTGAGGATGATATGCTGAACTAAATCGTAACTCCGTGCCCATAGCTTTTTGTAAACTAACCCAAAATTGTGAAGTGAATCTTGGGTCTCGATCAGAAATTATGGATACTGGCATACCATGCAGTCTTACAATCTCGTTTATGTACATACGAGCAAGACGTTCAAGTGTATAAGTTTCTCGTATCGGTAAGAAATGAGCAGACTTGGTCAATCTATCAACAATGACCCAAATCGCATCAATACCTTGAGAAACCCTAGGAAGACCGGTAACGAAATCCATGGTGATGTGCTCCCACTTCCATTCTGGAATTTCAAGTGGTTGCAATGGACCTTTTGGTACTTGATGCTCCGCTTTGACTCGTTGACAAGTTAGACACCTTGAGATAAACAACGCTATCTCTCTCTTCATATTGCTCCACCAAAATGTATGACGAAGATCATGATACATTTTGGTACTTCCAGGATGGATTGCAAACGGTGTGTTGTGCGCCTCCATCATGATTTCATACTTTAAATCAGGGTTGTTAAGAACACAAAGTCTGGAGTTGACTCGAAGTATTCCTTCTTCATCGATTCTTGCTTCTGGTATAGCACCTTCTTGCACTTTCTTCTTCAAACGCATCAGCTCCAGGTCTGTAGCTTGAGCAGCTTTAACTTTATCGATTAAAGTCGGTTCTACTCGTATATTCGCCATCATCACATGGGTCCCTGGAGTCTTCAACTCTATCTCCATCCTTTGCAAGTCACACAAAATGGGCCTTTGCGTTGTTAATATTGCACTTGTACCCGCATATGATCTTCTACTCAATGCGTCAGCTACCACGTTCGCTTTTCCAGGATGGTATTGAATGGTATGATCATAATCTTTCAACAGTTCAAGCCAACGTCGTTGTCGCATGTTGAGTTCCTTTTGAGTGAAGAAATATTTGAGGCTTTTATGATCCGTAAAGATCTCCACTTTCTCCCCATACAAGTAATGCCTCCAAATTTTAAGTGCAAAGACAACAGCTGCCAACTCTAGATCATGAGTAGGATAATTCCTCTCATATTCCTTGAGTTGTCTTGATGCATAGGCTATGACTTTTCCATGTTGCATGAGAACGCATCCCAACCCTTTGCTCGAAGCATCACTGTAGATGACAAATCCCTCCGAGCCAGATGGTATTGTTAGAACAGGTGCTGAAATGAGTCTCCTCTTGAGTTCTTGAAAACTTTGCTCACATTCTTTGCTCCAACCGAACTTTGTATCTTTCCGAGTCAGCTGAGTTAATGGAGTAGCAATTCGAGAAAATCCTTCCACGAATCTCCGATAATAACCAGCTAGACCGAGAAAGCTACGTACTTCGGTTACTGATTTAGGTTGCTCCCAGCTTTGAATAGCTTCAATCTTTGCCGGGTCAACAGATATTCCACGACTTGATACTACGTGCCCAAGGAATGCTACCTCTTCCAGCCAGAACTCGCATTTCTTCAACTTGGCATAAAGTTTGTATTCACGAAGCTTTTGGAGTACCAACCTCAAGTGTTGCTCATGATCTTCACGGCTTTTGGAATAAACAAGGATGTCATCGATAAATACGACCACAAAGTGATCCAAATATTCCTTAAATACCCTGTTCATCATATCCATGAAGGCAGCAGGAGCATTAGTCAATCCAAAAGACATAACTAAGAATTCATAATGCCCATACCGAGTTCTGAAAGCCGTCTTTGGAATATCCTCAGTTCTAACCTTCAGCTGATGATATCCAGAACGAAGATCGATCTTTGAAAAGAATTGTGCTCCTTGCAACTGGTCAAACAGGTCATCAATACGTGGCAATGGGTACCTATTTTTGATGGTGACATGATTCAACTCCCGATAATCAATACAAAGTCGCATACTCCCATCTTTCTTCTTCACGAACAGAACAGGAGCACCCCAAGGAGAAGTACTAGGACGAATAAAACCAATGTCTAACAATTCTTGCAGTTGGGTCTTTAACTCCTGAAGTTCAATAGGAGCCATTCGATATGGAGCTTTGGAAATGGGTTTTGTACCGGGTTCAAGATCGATACAAAATTCAATTTCACGCTCTGGGGGTAGGCCAGGAAGTTCTTCGGGAAATACGTCAGGAAATTTATTAACAACAGAAATATCATTCAAAGCTGACGTATTTTTGTTTAGATCTGTGACATGAGCTAAGAAAGCTTGACATCCGTTTTTCAATAAACGAATAGCTTTATGGCTTGAGATGACAGCGATTGATTTTAATGGTTTGGTTGCTTGAATTCGCATAATAGGTCGATTAGGAATATGAAAGCTAACAACCTTACGAAAACAATCAATTTTTGCATAATGAGTAGTTAACTAATCAATCCCTAGAATCACGTCAAATGCAAGTATTTTTAATGAAATCAGATCGATAGGTAATGTGTGGGTACCAACTTGAATCAAACAAGACTTATAAACAGCGGAGGTAATGAAGGTTTCTCCCAACGGAGTTTCCACAGATAAGTCAAAGTCTAATTTCTCCGGAATCAAATTTAATCGATGAGCGCAAGTAGGAGAAATAAAAGAATGGGTTGAACCGGTATCAAATAAAGTATAAACTTCTTTAGAGTTTATGATAAGCTTACCCGTGATGACCTCATTCGGGTTCCTTGCTCTCTGGGAGTTCACAACAAACGCTCTCCCTTGCACAACCGGTTTTGACTTTTCTGGGACGGCTTTTGGTGCCTCCATCCTAGCTGAATTTGTCTTCGGTAAACGACAAAATCGGGCTAAATGACCTTCTCTTCCACAATTATAACATGCTTTGGACGGCATCGCGCAGTTTGGACTGATGTGCCCCTCCCCTCCGCATTTGAAACATATGATAGGTGGTCGTTCTCCTTCCTTAACGACAGGTGCTGGTGCTGACGTCTTTCCATCATTGTTGAATCTCCTCTTCTTGAAATGTCCATTCTTATTGTTTTGGCCCTGATTACCACCGAAGTGGTTACCATTTCTGGCCTGTTGATTCCCTCCACGCTTGTTGTCACCGCTTCGATGACTGCTCTCACTGGTATTATCATTTTGCCGGCTGCTCTCTTTTGGTTGCGTTGTTTCGTTATCGCGCTCCACCAACTGAGCCCTATTTACAACATCTGAATACAAACACAGTTTATGAGAAACAAGATGTTGACGTATCTCCGGCTTCAAACCTCTTAAAAACATCCGCGTCATTCTTTCTTCATTATCCACCAGGTGGGACGCAAACCGGGATAACTCCGCAAATTTTGCCTCGTACTGCGACACGGTCATATTATTCTGCTCCAATTTGATGAACTCCACCTCCTTCATGTGACGAATACTCTCGGGAAAGTATTTGTCGTTAAACAGATCTTGAAACTTCTCCCAAGACATCTTCAGTGCGGCAGGTTGAGTACGCTTTATCGATTCCCACCAGTAATCTGCCTCTCCTCGCAACATAAAGGCGGCAAAGGGAACCTTTTGCTCCTCGGAGCAACCCAAGACATCAAATATCTTGGTGATCTGCTTTATCCATGTTTCAGCTACAAGTGGTTTGGGTTCTCCCTTAAACTCCGGTGGTCCCAGCTCCTTAAACTGTTTAGCGGTGACCGCCTGCGAGTTTCCAGTATTTCCACCTACGTTGTGGACAGGAGCCGCTTTCACCTGTTGTTGCATGAATTGCATAAAGCTTCTGAACATTTGATCATTCATCATTTGGTCAGTGTTGTTGTTTGCATGAGGATTGACACCTTCCTAATGCACATTATCCTGATTATTGATATGTGGTGAATCAACAGTCGTCTGTGCTCCATTGCTATTCTCAACGTTCTCAGATGCCATTTTCAGATACTGCCACAAAATAAAAATTAATTGATATATCATATATTATCCTTATATTATGACCGACCAATTAAATACCATGCAAATAAACTTAGGTCTGTCATACTAGCGAAGGAATTCCCCGTCTCTCCCCTCCTAGTTCTATTCTCACATCTTAGCCAGGGATCATATCCCTAAGCTCTGATACCAACTGTGACGCCCCCAAAATTAGGTATACATCACCCATCTTGGGTCGTCAGATACATAGTACAGAATACAAATACAACTGATTAATACATCTGTCGTGTACAATACGACAAAACATAAACTGTGAGTTTGAATACAAATATTATCTTCTAGAGAGTATTCATACTCAAAAGGAGTCCTCATTACATTTATTAACACACCATTACATAGAATAGTGAGGACTACTAACTAATACTATCATTCGGACCATCACTCCGTACCCCGACTTGTCCCAGCTACGTTCTCATTTCCTGAAGAGAACAGTGAAAGAAAGGGTGAGCTCAACTAGCCCAGTAAGAAATATTATGACTAAGATAATGCAGAATAAATTATCATTAGCCTTCAACAATGTTAAACTGATAAAATATAATAGACATCAAGTTTAACTGTAGCGGAACAAGCAATCCATTAAAAGAGTCAAGTAGAAAATAAACTCTACTATCTTTTATGATTTAAAAGATTTTCCAACACTGTGATCGCTGAGACTCAGCTTAATAAAATAATCCACATCATCGAATCACCCCTGCACTACGGCCAAGGATATTCGTATATTCATTAATGGTCATGATCATGCCAACAACTGTCCATCAATGCACTACGGGCCAATGAGGACTTTTACCACATCATTTGTAACATTACGGTCATGATTATACCGAATAATCCCTGGTCATAATCATACCAAGTCCATCTATGCACTACAGGCCACAGATGACTTTCAACATTTTATAAACATGAGGATGATGACAATGATATAAGAATTCAATAAAACAAGTTCAAGAATTAATTTATCCAGGAATTAACAACGTCCAAATTGTCAACATGATACTGCATTGTGGAGTAAAATTCAAGAATGCTTAGAAGAATATTTTCTTGAAAAGATACTGGATGAAACGCAACTATCAAGGATATTCCACAAATTTCATGGAGTATAGAAGTCAAAACTTAACCAACTGAGTATAATAAAGAATGGAATAACAAAAGAAATCACCATGCATGCGATAGACCGCACAGACAGGTTATTCCAACAGAATAATAAATAATGGAACCAGGTCCGGCGTAAACGCACAGACAGGATATTCCGACAGAATAATAAATAATGGAACCAGGTCCGGTGTAAAACACACAGACAGGATATTCCAACAGAATAATAATAAAACGGAACCAGGTCCGGTGTAAAACACACAGACAGGATGTTCCAACAGAATAACAAAGACAGAATAATAGAAGAATGTCACCAAGTATAGGGTATTCCGCATATACAGGTTATTCCAACAGAATAATAAAGAAATGGAATAACAGAAGTTCTCTTCTTGAATACAAAAGAATAATATCCCTTACCTTAAAAGAACTGGATATTGGAAAAGTGATGTAGCAGAATACTTTTATTCTCTCTCTCTTATTCTCTCTATACTTTCTCTCTCTATAGCTTGAATGAATTCGTGAAAAATAATGAAGCCCTAGGCCTCTATTTATAGAAAAACTGAGGGTGGCTCTTGGTCTTAACGAAGGGTCAAATGACTCTTGGTCTTAACGAAGGGTCAAATGACTCTTGGTCTTAACGAAGGGTCAAATGACTCTTGGTAATATTGAAGGGACAACTACTATTGACGAAAGTAATTACTATTGACCAAGGTAAATACTATTGACGACGGTAATTACTATTGACGACGGTAATTACTATTGACGAAGAGACTCTTAGATGATGACATATGGCCCCCCATAAAATAACCAAACTTACCACAACGTCTCAATTATTGATTTAATAATATAACATATTATACAGATGATACTATGACAATAATTTAAGAGATATGATGCAGCAATTACTGTAGCAATAATTGAGTATAGCTGAGTGACTTCTCACGTAAGCATCAATAATCAATACCGTGTGCTACTATGCAACCACGCGTATTACTGTACTTTTACTACCGAGTAGTTCAACAGTTTTAACGGTTTTAACGGTAACACCTCAGCCGTTATTTTTATAGAAAGATAATTTTGTCGTTTTCTCAATCCGACAATAATTTGTTGTGGGGTCCACCAATGATTGTGCCGTCGTACGAATATTCCCCGACAAAAAGAATATTCCCCGACCAAACGAATATTTTATAACAACTTGCTTACTTTGCAAAATTTATAAATATTACCCACAACTATAACATTATATCAAATTAACTCCATAATATTCAAAAATGATATTTATAGAAAATTCATCTTTATTTATAAAAATTGGGGTCTTACAACCTCCCCTTCTTATGAAATTTCGCCCTCGAAATTAGGGTACGTACCTGGTATGTCGAAGAGGTAAGGATACCTTGATTTCATTTCTGATTCTAACTCCCAAGTCATTTCCTCAACATCGTGGTTTCTCCACAAAACTTTAACTTGAGGTATAACCTTGGAGCGTAGAATATGTTCCTTCTTATCCAAGATTTGAACAGGAACTTCTTCATACGTCAAATCCTCCGCTATTTCGTCCGGTTCTAACTCAATAATGTGGTTCGGGTCTTCCACATATTTGCGTAACATGGATATGTGGAAAACGTTATGAACACGAGACATACTTGGCGGTAAAGCGAGTCTATAAGCCACAGTTCCTACTCGATCGAGGATTAAAAATGGACCGATGAATCGAGGATTTAGCTTTCCTCTCTTTCCAAATCTCGTAACTCCTTTCCATGGAGCAACACGTAAGAACACATGATCTCCTACATCAAATTCCACGTCCTTTCGATGAAGATCAGCATAACTCTTTTGTCGATCTTGTGAGGTTTTTATACGTTGTCGGATCGTTTGAATCTTTTCTGTAGTCATACGTACCAACTCCGGTCCCAACAACGTTGCTTCGCCCACCTCATCCCAGCATACTGGAGAACGACATTTTCTTCCATACAATGCTTCGAATGGAGCCATGCCAATACTTGCTTGATAACTGTTGTTGTAGGAAAACTCCACCAATGGTAAGAACTTGTCCCAACTTCCTTTGAAGTCAAAGACACAGAGTCTTAATAGATCTTCAAGAGTTTGAATAGTCCTCTCTGATTGTCCGTCCGTCTGAGGATGATATGCTGAACTAAATCGTAACTCCGTGCCCATAGCTTTTTGTAAACTAACCCAAAATCGTGAAGTGAATCTTGGGTCTCGATCAGAAACTATGGATACTGGCATACCATGCAGTCTTACAATCTCGTTTATGTACATACGAGCAAGACGTTCAAGTGTATAAGTTTCTCGTATCGGTAAGAAATGAGCAGACTTGGTCAATCTATCAACAATGACCCAAATCGCATCAATACCTTGAGAAACCCTAGGAAGACCGGTAACGAAATCCATGGTAATGTGCTCCCACTTCCATTCTGGAATTTCAAGTGGTTGCAATGGACCTTTTGGTACTTGATGCTCCGCTTTGACTCGTTGACAAGTTAGACACCTTGAGATAAACAACGCTATCTCTCTCTTCATATTGCTCCACCAAAATGTATGACGAAGATCATGATACATTTTGGTACTTCCAGGATGGATTGCAAACGGTGTGTTGTGCGCCTCCATCATGATTTCATACTTTAAATCAGGGTTGTTAGGAACACAAAGTCTGGAGTTGACTCGAAGTATTCCTTCTTCATCGATTCTTGCTTCCGGCATAGCACCTTCTTGCACTTTCTTCTTCATACGCATCAGCTCCAGGTCTGTAGCTTGAGCAGCTTTAACTTTATCGATTAAAGTCGGTTCTACTCGTATATTCGCCATCATCACATGGGTCCCTGGAGTCTTCAACTCTATCTCCATCCTTTGCAAGTCACACAAAATGGGCCTTTGCGTTGTTAATATTGCACTTGTACCCGCATATGATCTTCTACTCAATGCGTCAGCTACCACGTTCGCTTTTCCAGGATGGTATTGAATGGTATGATCATAATCTTTCAACAGTTCAAGCCAACGTCGTTGTCGCATGTTGAGTTCCTTTTGAGTGAAGAAATATTTGAGGCTTTTATGATCCGTAAAGATCTCCACTTTCTCCCCATACAAGTAATGCCTCCAAATTTTAAGTGCAAAGACAACAGCTGCCAACTCTAGATCATGAGTAGGATAATTCCTCTCATATTCCTTGAGTTGTCTTGATGCATAGGCTATGACTTTTCCATGTTGCATGAGAACGCATCCCAACCCTTTGCTCGAAGCATCACTGTAGATGACAAATCCCTCCGAGCCAGATGGTATTGTTAGAACAGGTGCTGAAATGAGTCTCCTCTTGAGTTCTTGAAAACTCTGCTCACATTCTTCGCTCCAACCGAACTTTGTATCTTTCCGAGTCAGCTGAGTTAATGGAGTAGCGATTCGAGAAAATCCTTCCACGAATCTCCGATAATAACCAGCTAAACCAAGAAAGCTACGTACTTCGGTCACTGATTTAGGTTGCTCCCAGCTTTGAATAGCTTCAATCTTTGCCGGGTCAACAGATATTCCACGACTTGATACTACGTGCCCAAGGAATGCTACCTCTTCCAGCCAGAACTCGCATTTCTTCAACTTGGCATAAAGTTTGTATTCACGAAGCTTTTGGAGTACCAGCCTCAAGTGTTGCTCATGATCTTCACGGCTTTTGGAATAAACAAGGATGTCATCGATAAAGACGACCACAAAGTGATCCAAATATTCCTTAAATACCCTGTTCATCATATCCATGAAGGCAGCAGGAGCATTAGTCAATCCAAAAGACATAACTAAGAATTCATAATGCCCATACCGAGTTCTGAAAGCCGTCTTTGGAATATCCTCAGTTCTAACCTTCAGCTGATGATATCCAGAACGAAGATCGATCTTTGAAAAGAATTGTGCTCCTTGCAACTGGTCAAACAGGTCATCAATACGTGGCAATGGGTACCTATTTTTGATGGTGACATGATTCAACTCCCGATAATCAATACAAAGTCGCATACTCCCATCTTTCTTCTTCACGAACAGAACAGGAGCACCCCAAGGAGAAGTACTAGGACGAATAAAACCAATGTCTAACAATTCCTGCAGTTGGGTCTTTAACTCCTGAAGTTCAATAGGAGCCATTCGATATGGGCTTTGGAAATGGGTTTTGTACCGGGTTCAAGATCGATACAAAATTCAATTTCACGCTCTGGGGGTAGGCCAGGAAGTTCTTCGGGAAATACGTCAGGAAATTTATTAACAACAGAAATATCATTCAAAGCTGACGTATTTTTGTTTAGATCTGTGACATGAGCTAAGAAAGCTTGACATCCGTTTTTCAATAAACGAATAGCTTTATGGCTTGAGATGACAGCGATTGATTTTAATGGTTTGGTTGCTTGAATTCGCATAATAGGTCGATTAGGAATATGAAAGCTAACAACCTTACGAAAACAATCAATTTTTGCATAATGAGTAGTTAACCAATCAATCCCTAGAATCACGTCAAATGCAAGTATTTTTAATGAAATCAGATCGATAGGTAATGTGTGGGTACCAACTTGAACCAAACAAGACTTATAAACAGTGGAGGTAATGAAGGTTTCTCCCAACGGAGTTTCCACAGATAAGTCAAAGTCTAATTTCTCCGGAATCAAATTTAATCGATGAGCGCAAGTAGGAGAAATAAAAGAATGGGTTGAACCGGTATCAAATAAAGTATAAACTTCTTTAGAGTTTATGATAAGCTTACCCGTGATGACCTCATTCGGGTTCCTTGCTCTCTGGGAGTTCACAACAAACGCTCTCCCTTGCACAACCGGTTTTGACTTTTCTGGGACGGCTTTTGGTGCCTCCATCCTAGCTGAATTTGTCTTCGGTAAACGACAAAATCGGGCTAAATGACCTTCTCTTCCACAATTATAACATGCTTTGGACGGCATCGCGCAGTTTGGACTGATGTGCCCCTCCCCTCCGCATTTGAAACATATGATAGGTGGTCGTTCTCCTTCCTTAACGACAGGTGCTGGTGCTGACGTCTTTCCATCATTGTTGAATCTCCTCTTCTTGAAATGTCCATTCTTATTGTTTTGGCCCTGATTACCACCGAAGTGGTTACCATTTCTGGCCTGTTGATTCCCTCCACGCTTGTTGTCACCGCTTCGATGACTGCTCTCACTGGTATTATCATTTTGCCGGCTGCTCTCTTTTGGTTGCGTTGTCTCGTTATCGCGCTCCACCAACTGAGCCCTATTTACAACATCTGAATACAAACACAGTTTATGAGAAACAAGATGTTGACGTATCTCCGGCTTCAAACCTCTTAAAAACATCCGCGTCATTCTTTCTTCATTATCCACCAGGTGGGACGCAAACCGGGATAACTCCGCAAATTTTGCCTCGTACTGCGACACGGTCATATTATTCTGCTCCAATTTGATGAACTCCACCTCCTTCATGTGACGAATACTCTCGGGAAAGTATTTGTCGTTAAACAGATCTTGAAACTTCTCCCAAGACATCTTCAGTGCGGCAGGTTGAGTACGCTTTATCGATTCCCACCAGTAATCTGCCTCTCCTCGCAACATAAAGGCGGCAAAGGGAACCTTTTGCTCCTCGGAGCAACCCAAGACATCAAATATCTTGGTGATCTGCTTTATCCATGTTTCAGCTACAAGTGGTTTGGGTTCTCCCTTAAACTCCGGTGGTCCCAGCTCCTTAAACTGTTTAGCGGTGACCGCCTGAGAGTTTCCAGTATTTCCACCTACGTTGTGGACAGGAGCCGCTTTCACCTGTTGTTGCATGAATTGCATAAAGCCTCTGAACATTTGATCATTCATCATTTGGTCAGTGTTGTTGTTTGCATGAGGATTGACACCTTCCTGATGCACATTATCCTGATTATTGATATGTGGTGAATCAACAGTCGTCTGTGCTCCATTGCTATTCTCAACGTTCTCAGATGCCATTTTCAGATACTGCCACAAAATAAAAATTAATTGATATGTCATATATTATCCTTATATTATGACCGACCAATTAAATACCATGCAAATAAACTTAGGTATGTCATACTAGCGAAGGAATTCCCCGTCTCTCCCCTCCTAGTTCTATTCTCACATCTTAGCCAGGGATCATATCCCTAAGCTCTGATACCAACTGTGACGCCCCCAAAATTAGGTATACATCACCCATCTTGGGTCGTCAGATACATAGTACAGAATACAAATACAACTGATTAATACAACTGTCGTGTACAATACGACAAAACATAAACTGTGAGTTTGAATACAAATATTATCTTCTAGAGAGTATTCATACTCAAAAGGAGTCCTCATTACATTTATTAACACACCATTACATAGAATAGTGAGGACTACTAACTAATACTATCATTCGGACCATCACTCCGTACCCCGACTTGTCCCAGCTACGTTCTCATTTCCTGAAGAGAACAGTGAAAGAAAGGGTGAGCTCAACTAGCCCAGTAAGAAATATTATGACTAAGATAATGCAGAATAAATTATCATTAGCCTTCAACAATGTTAAACTGATAAAATATAATAGACATCAAGTTTAACTGTAGCGGAACAAGCAATCCATTAAAAGAGTCAAGTAGAAAATAAACTCTACTATCTTTTATGATTTAAAAGATTTTTCAACACTGTGATCGCTGAGACTCAGCTTAATAAAATAATCCACATCATCGAATCACCCCTGCACTACGGCCAAGGATATTCGTATATTCATTAATGGTCATGATCATGCCAACAACTGTCCATCAATGCACTACGGGCCAATGAGGACTTTTACCACATCATTTGTAACATTACGGTCATGATTATACCGAATAATCCCTGGTCATAATCATACCAAGTCCATCTATGCACTACAGGCCACAGATGACTTTCAACATTTTATAAACATGAGGATGATGACAATGATATAAGAATTCAATAAAACAAGTTCAAGAATTAATTTATCCAGGAATTAACAACGTCCAAATTGTCAACATGATACTGCATTGTGGAGTAAAATTCAAGAATGCTTAGAAGAATATTTTCTTGAAAAGATACTGGATGAAACGCAACTATCAAGGATATTCCACAAATTTCATGGAGTATAGAAGTCAAAACTTAACCAACTGAGTATAATAAAGAATGGAATAACAAAAGAAATCACCATGCATGCGATAGACCGCACAGACAGGTTATTCCAACAGAATAATAAATAATGGAACCAGGTCCGGCGTAAACGCACAGACAGGATATTCCGACAGAATAATAAATAATGGAACCAGGTCCGGTGTAAAACACACAGACAGGATATTCCAACAGAATAATAATAAAACGGAACCAGGTCCGGTGTAAAACACACAGACAGGATGTTCCAATAGAATAACAAAGACAGAATAATAGACGAATGTCACCAAGTATAGGGTATTCCGCATATACAGGTTATTCCAACAGAATAATAAAGAAATGGAATAACAGAAGTTCTCTTCATGAATACAAAAGAATAATATCCCTTACCTTAAAAGAACTGGATATTGGAAAAGTGGTGTAGCAGAATACTTTTATTCTCTCTCTCTTATTCTCTCTATACTTTCTCTCTCTATAGCTTGAATGAATTCGTGAAAAATAATGAAGCCCTAGGCCTCTATTTATAGAAAAACTGAGGGTGGCTCTTGGTCTTAACGAAGGGTCAAATGACTCTTGGTCTTAACGAAGGGTCAAATGACTCTTGGTCTTAACGAAGGGTCAAATGACTCTTGGTAATATTGAAGGGACAACTACTATTGACGAAAGTAATTACTATTGACCAAGGTAAATACTATTGACGACGGTAATTACTATTGACGACGGTAATTACTATTGACGAAGAGACTCTTAGATGATGACATATGGCCCCCCATAAAATAACCAAACTTACCACAACGTCTCAATTATTGATTTAATAATATAACATATTATACAGATGATACTATGACAATAATTTAAGAGATATGATGCAGCAATTACTGTAGCAATAATTGAGTATAGCTGAGTGACTTCTCACGTAAGCATCAATAATCAATACCGTGTGCTACTATGCAACCACGCGTATTACTGTACTTTTACTACCGAGTAGTTCAACAGTTTTAACGGTTTTAACGGTAACACCTCAGCCGTTATTTTTATAGAAAGATAATTTTGTCGTTTTCTCAATCCGACAATAATTTTGTTGTGGGGTCCACCAATGATTGTGCCGTCGTACGAATATTCCCCGACAAAAAGAATATTCCCCGACCAAACGAATATTTTATAACAACTTGCTTACTTTGCAAAATTTATAAATATTACCCACAACTATAACATTATATCAAATTAACTTCATAATATTCAAAAATGATATTTATAGAAAATTCATCTTTATTTATAAAAATTGGGGTCTTACAAACTGGATATTGGAAAAGTGAAGTAGCAGAATACTTTTATGCTCTCTCTCTTATTCTCTCTATACCTTCTCTCTCTATAACTTGAATGAATTCGTGAAAAATAATGAAGCCCTAGGCCTCTATTTATAGAAAAACTGAGGGTGGCTCTTGGTCTTAACGAAGGGTTAAATGACTCTTGGTCTTAACGAAGGGTCAAATGACTCTTGGTAATATTGAAGGGACAACTACTATTGACGAAAGTAATTACTATTGACAAAGGTAAATACTATCGACGAAGGTAATTACTATTGACCAAGGTAAATACTATTGACCAAGGTAAATACTATTGACGAAGGTAATTACTATTGACCAAGGTAAATACTATTGACGAAGGTAAATACTATTGGCGACGGTAATTACTATTGACGACGGTAATTACTATTGACGAAAAAACTCTTAGATGATGACATATGGCCCCCATAAAAATAACCAAACTTACCACAACGTCTCAATTATTGATAATATAACATATTATACAGATGATACTATGACAATAATTTAAGAGATATGTTGCAACAATTACTGTAGCAATAATTGAGTATAGCTGAGTGACTTCTCACGTAAGCATCAATAATCAATACCGTGTGCTACTATGCAACCACGCGTATTACTGTACTTTTACTACCAAGTAGTTCAACAGTTTTAACGATTTTAACGGTAACACCTCAGCTGTTATTTTTATAGAAAGATAATTTTGTCGTTTTCTCAATCCGACAATAATTCCGTTGTGGGGTCCACCAATGATTGTGCCGTCGTACGAATATTCCCCGACAAAAAGAATATTCTCCGACCAAACGAATATTTTATAACAACTTGCTTACTTTGCAAAATTTATAAATATTACCCACAACTATAACATTATATCAAATTAACTCCATAATATTCAAAAATGATATTTATAGAAAATTCATCTTTATTTATAAAAATTGGGGCCTTACACACACTCTTTAAACAAATGTTCTAACCAATTAAGCTACAAGACCCGACCCGACCCGACCCGGGCCTCATATTTTCAACCTAGAAAAAGCTGGGCCATTTTGGACCGGTTCAAATTTGGTCCGACCCGCTGTCAACCCGACCCGTTTGGGTTGGACCCGCCCGTTTGCCTGGTCTCTGACAGCCTGTTAAGCGTATAAAAATTGGCATTCTAGGTAATTTGATTGATGTTTACGGTATTTTCATCTTTGAGTTAAAAATAGCATTGTTATTGTAGAAAATAATTCAATAATATTATTTTAATAGTCGAGTTATTGCACAAAATCATTCCATATTAGTATTTATGGTGTTCATATTGTTAGAATCTGAGCTTAATTTAAAATGAGTATCATTAATTATTTATAATAATTTTATATATTAATGCGTTCTACTCTGTGAGTAAATTAAATTAAGTATTTGAAAGCTCAAATCCATAGAGTAATGAATGAGATATTAACTCCCAAAGAACACAATTAGAAATGATAATAAATAAATGTGGGAAGCTAAGTCCCATATCGATTAAGAATTAAAAATTTAATATATTTATATACAAGAAAGTTGTTAGTGAATTTGGGTACCAAGGGTCACCTCACTTTTGTGGAATGAAAGAACCTAACTCGGCTTGGCTCAGGCTCGAGGTCCGGTTGATGCTTTGTATATACTATTGCTAGCTGCCCCTATATTCAGGAGTTCGTACGTGCTCGATTGTTGTCATCAAGGCATCAATTTTTTTGAAATTTTAATTTGGGACTCAATTATTTGGAAAAATTTGAATTTGATGGGCTTAATATTTGGGCTTACTATTGAGAATGTAAATGTTGATGCACCGAAACTTAGGTGCTGTTTGTTTACATCTGATTGTCTCTTAATAGATTGTATCTTATTCGCTAAGAGGCATGATGCTGTTTGTTTTGTTTTTTGTTACCTCTGAATGCCTCTTAATCGGTAAGACAGAAAATGAAATCTTAATAATTAAGAGGTATCTCTTAATGAAATTTTTTTGATAATTTTTTTTTATATAAATATTTTCAACAATATTATGCACTCATTTTTATTAAATTGAATATTTAAAATTTTTAAATAAAATTTTACCCTTTAAAATAGTAAAATAGTGTCATTAAGAGACAACTTATTTTTTAGTTATCAAATAATTTTTTAGATTCAGACCTCATAATCATTCAGATGATCTAATTTATTAAGACATCATAATTATTCAGATCTTAATTCTCAAATTTATCAAACACAACCTTAGTAAGTTCATCTACAATGATACCAATTGGCTCCGCCTCCAACCGAATTTCCTCAAAATCTATTTTTGAAATGACATCACTCATCATAAAGCAAATTTAGTGGTTTCTCCTTTAATTTTATTTGATGATGGTTGGCAGTTGAGCGCTAGCTATATCGATAATGGTATCCAAAAGTTCCACGTAAGTGCACAACTAATTCATTAATAATATGTATAATGGACAAAAAAAACTAAGTATTCAGAACATGATGAGATGAGACTTACTACGTAATAAACAATTAAAATTTGGAACAAAAGCTTAATAAATTTTAGTTCCTATACAGGTAGTTGGGCAAGAAAATCTTCAAACCATTAACCATCATTAAATAACATACATTAATGATCATCTCTTGCAATTTTGTGACGAGGGTCTAGGGTAAGGTGTGACTTGAAGTATACCACAGATATATATCTCTCTCCTTCCATATTTGTTAACAATATCAATTTCAAAAGAGAAATAATGGTACTTGAAGTTGAAGTTATCTCTGGAGATTTCATCAAGCCATCTTCTCCAACTCCCCACCACCTTCAAAAATACCAACTCTCGTTTCTTGATCAAACAGCCCCTCAAGTGTTTATGCCACTAATCTTATACTATCCTCCGGACGATGTTCGTAATACCACCACCACCACCTCCAACCACCTTAAAACGTCTCTTTCCAAGGCTTTGACCCTGTTTTACCCTTTAGCAGGCCGGCTCATCAACAATAGCTACGTGGACTGCAACGACGAGGGGGCCGACTTCGTTGAAGCCCGTGTTAACTGCCAACTTTCCGATATTATTCGTAACCCGGTCCTAAATGAGCTCAACAAGCTGCTTCCACTTGAATTAGATGATGTTACTGACCACAATTTGGGCATACAGCTCAATTTTTTCGAATGCGGAGGAATAGCGGTTGCTGTCACAATCTCTCACAAGGTTGCCGATGCCTTGTCATGCTTCACCTTCATAAACACTTGGGCCGCCATTGCTCGTGGGGACCACAAAATCTCTTCTCCGGTTTTCGGATCCGCAACGCTCTTTCCACCTTTAGACGTGACCGGATTTCAAGCCCGAACCGGCATCGTCAAGGAAAATATCGTGTGCAAGAGGTTTGTGTTCAGTGCTTCTAAAGTAGCTACTTTGCGCGACTTGTATGCCGCGGATACCGGTACGGATCAGTATTTGAATCGGCCGACACGGATTGAGGCGTTATCGGTCTTTATTTGGAACCGTTATATGGCGGCCACTCAAAAACACAAATGTGGAGATGATAAAATTTATACAGTGCTTCATGCTGTGAATCTCCGCACAAGGTTTGATCCCCCGCTGCCCGATAATTATTTTGGAAATTTTTATCAAGTGGCAATAACTGTACCGAGTGAGGAATCGGGGAATTTTGGGTTGGTGAAGAAAATGAGAGAGGCGATAAAGAGCATAGACGCGGAATACGTGGAGAAGCTTAGGAAGGGTGAGAATCACTTGAAGTTTGTAACGGAGATGTGCAAGAGGTTTAATAAAGGAGAGATGGTATCGTTTAGTTTTACTAGTTTGTGCAGGTTTGGTTTATACGAGGCTGATTTTGGGTGGGGAAAGCCGGTTTGGATGGGATCGGCTCCGCTAACGTTTGAATATTTGGTGACTTTCTTTGACACTAAAATGGGGGATGGAATTGAGGCGTGGATTAACTTGAAGGAGGAAGACATGGCTAAATTTGAAGTTGACAAAGAGTTGCTGGAGTTTATTGAATGAATGATCGATGATCCATATGCCAAACCTTCTGATAATCAGCTGCTCGAGCTAGTGATGAATTAATATGCTCAGTGTGTGTAAAGCAATAAAAAGAATATGTACGTTGTTCCGCTGCATGTATGTACTTTCGTTTGAAATTGCTAATATCTTTTACTACTACTGCATGTAATTATATATATACGTATGTACTATATATGGATGGCTTTGTTCATGTGTATATATTATTTAATGTTGTATTCATAACATGTACGTTGCTTACAAATTTGAGATTACTCCATTCCACATGTACAAGTAAAAATGTTATGAATTGGGTGGGTGAAGCCGCCCAGGCCAGGCCATCTGGTTTAAGCCAGCAGCCTCCAGGCCATCTGCCCGCCCTGCCGTGGCTTCGAATATTGTCTGCAATCTAAGCATAAAAAAATATCGGGCACTACAACATTTTTCTTCTCATACTGGGTGAAATGATCCTCACACATAAATGTACAGGAAATAGCAGCTACAAAGGTCACGACACTATAGCTAGTTGATAAAAAGGGGATAATTTTGATAAACATAAGTACATAACCCTAGCATTTTCATGGAGTTGTATTTTGTAAATATTCCTTCCATTGTAAATTTATATATATATATATATATATATATATATATATAATGACGATTTAAATTTTTGCAAAAAAATAAATTTTAAGTTTGATATTTTTTTCTTAAATTTTAAAAAAATTATTTTTTAAATTTAATATTTGTTTATTCTTATTCTTATTATTATATTAAAATATTAGAGTACATTAAATATACGGAACGGATAAGACCACTTGAGCAATTCAAAGGTGACCTGTCCCTTCATCCACCTCGCAAATAGTAGTGGGAATACCCATCTCACAAAACTACTGAGAGAAGAAAGAATAGAGGGAGAATTGCAGTGGGTGGTAGTAAAAGAAAGCAATGGAGGTGAGTATGTCTTTGAACGCACTAGTTCGAATACCCAATTCAAACTCCTCATCATCAACAAGTCATCCTCAAGAGGATGGATTAATCAGAAATTCCTTCTTCTATACAAGATTAACGGCCCAGAATCCAAGGAAGCAAAAAGGAGGTGGAGGAGGAATATTGGTGGTAAAAGCAAAGGGAAAAAGAGGAGGTATGCAAGCTCGTCAATTCCAACGCCCACCTCCTCCTCCTATGCCCAAGATTGAAGATGATGGTAACCCTCGTTTCGTAATCTTCATTCGCATGGCCAATGTTCGTTCTCTTTCTCTCTCTTCATTCCTTTTATTATTGATTTCAATGTCAAAATTCGTTCTTTTCTGTTGTTGACTACTTTCAATTTCTAGAAATTAGCTTGGTATTGGCGTTGATGCACCCTCTTTTTATGCTTTTTGACTCCTACCCCTATGGGTTATTTTCTTAGTTTAGTTACAATTAATACGGCTATTTGGATTTTGAAATTTAATGTTTCAATTGTTGACAGTGGTTACATATGTTAGATTTTCTTTCAGTTTGATTTGATATTGTTGCCAGTTATTCAGCACTGATCTTGTTTGCACTTCTTTCATATCTGGGCAGGTGTATCTTTGGTACCCACTTAGTATTGTTGCTGGTGGAACAACAGCCAAAATCATGGTTGCGGCTAAAGATAATTTTCTGGGGAAATATATTTACAAAGACACCCTAGCTAGAAATCTTGCGGCTGTTATTTACAAAGTATGTTCTGTATCAACTTAATACCACATTTACTAAAAAGTTGTTCTTTGTTAAGAATATCAGTTTTATATAAATGTGGTTGACTTTTTATCCATGTATTTAAACTATCATATCCCTATAATTTATGTTATAAATAAAATGATAAAACTTGTATGAAGTGAATTTGCTAGTGGGGAAGACAATCTTCTACATCTTCAATAAAATTGTTTTTGAAGTTCTATGTTATATATTATTAAGCTGTACATACAAGCCATTCATGTGACATGCTAATCTTCATGTGTTACAAGCTGTAGAAAAATGAACATAGTTTATTTCTTTCCTTTGCAATGTAAACATAGAAAAACATAGTTGTTAATGATAGAAAGATATGGGGAACTAGGTTGTCTGTTAAGCGAGCTTCTCCTACTACCTAATTGTGAGGGTACTTATCTGTATATAATTGAATAATTTGGTATAGCAACATATCTGCAGTGCTTTCAGTGTTATCACTTTAGCAGCTCTTCAGTTTCTTCTTTATATACTCAGGAATCATGATGCATCTTCATTCGTCTCCTGCCCTCTCCTTGCGTTTAAATTACTATTAATAGCATTTCTTAGAAGAAAACAAATGTTTCAGTTGTGTACTTTAGCAAGCTGCTTTACTTATCTCACGGGCGAAACTTGTTTTGAATGTTTCCCTTTTGCTTTAGGATATTATTTCCATGCAAATGATTCATGCTTGTTGTAAGCATGAATTTAATAACCTATTCTCTTTTTCACAAATTATTTGTGGTTTTCTAGATGTAGATTCTACTCCTAATACTAGCTAACTTTTAATCAGTCTTTCCTAATTATTTTTTCAACCTCTATTTTTTATTTTTGTCAAAACTGATATCAGGATGAGAAAGAGATACAGAAGACAGCAATTAAACAGCATCGTGTATTGCGGTCAGCTACGGAGTTCAGATACGGCTACAAGCTTGTTGTAATGATACTAGTTACCGTTTGATTTGCATGACATTTATAATGGTCTTCCCATCATTATATATAGATAAAATTAATAAAAACAATGAGCATAAATTCATTTTCTTAATCTAGGCTCATGGCATGTGCAGGAAAATGGTAATATGAGAGCTGCACTTTCAACATCTGATGTTATTGAGGTGAGTATTGCATCTGTCTTTTTTAACTTCTATTGTGAGCTTTGCATGAGATATAGAATATAAGATCCTTTTGAGATTGTCATGTAAAATGAATGATATTCATATGATAGAAGTAATTAACCTGAAGAACGCGTGTTTTGGAAAGATGCTAGCCTACCCCAACTAGTTTGGGATAAAGGCGTTGAGTTGAGGTTCTTTTTCATGAACTACCAAGCTATGAATGAATCCCATATAACTATTAATTTATAAATTTAATCAAATAAATTTGTATTGTTTATGATTAAGATTTCTATAAGTTCAGTGACTAGCTGCCAGTTCAGTGACTAAATTTCTTCAAGTTAACTACTTGACGATGGAGTTCAACAAGAGTTGCCTTTTTTTTCCTAAAGCAATTTATCTATCTAGAATTGCCTCTTTTTAATTTTATTTTTACCAATTAAAAAAAATGCATTTTATGTATCTGGTAGCTTTGCTAACGCCAATGCTACTCATCAGCGATACGGGGATCCTTTTAAAACCAATATATTTGACGATAACACTTTCAGTTGAATGTTCATAATGGTCTTTACATCCACGATGTTGGTGCTAGAAAATTCTTGGAACTGTGAATAGTTCCTTTAAGATGTAGACAGTGATCAGATGAGGACATATTTCATACGGTGAAGGACTTGTCAAGATTAAGTAGTTTTGAAATCTAAAGTTTTTAACTGTGGTCTTCCTAGGTCACTCTAGAAAGGAAGCATGTTCAGCATTTCTGTAGTTATGCACATCTGATTCTCCAAACACTCGTGTTATTAACGTGACATGACAACAGCAATTTTTGCTTTCATAAAATTAAGTGGCCATGCAACTGCATTCCTTTCCAAATGTTGGTTGTCCTCTTTTAGATATCAAGTCTTGATTGCACTTAGAAGCTTATACATGTTTATTTGGACAAAGTAGGACCCATATTCATTTTTCTGGTGTATGAAATGCATGGAGAGAGATGTCATTTGTCCCAAAATTATTTGAATAAAACTTCTGGCACACCCTGTTATATGTTCTCTTCTGCCTACTCATCCTATAGCTGCATTTTATTTACCACTTGCATACTGTAAAATACTGACGTATCTACAGAAATAGTGATGTTAACTTGAACCAACCATTTCTATTGCATGCGTGCAGTTTGATTTCAGTTAATACTATGTGGCCTCTTTTTATCGTTCTTTTATCTTCAAAATATTCAAATTCGTATCCGTATTAAATCATCAGCTCCCAAGACAAGATGAGCTCAAAACAGTGGTTGATAAAGTAAAGGATTTCTTCGGGGATGCCAAAGAATCTTTTGGTAAGCTGACGTCCCTAGATTCAACAAACACAACGGAAGCAGAAGAAAAATCCAAGTGAGTTAATACAGAACTCGGAGTAAATTGGCATGCATGAATTGTTATAGTGATTACCTTTGACACAAAATGAGACTCCAATTTATTGTTTTTTTTTTTTAAAAAAAAGACTTTTCTTAGTTTCCATACCTAATGATTTTTTCCCTTTTCACCAGGGTCAAAAGCTGAAGGACAAGGAGCATTTGATTGACATTTGGTGGCATTTATTGTTTGTGTGAATGAAAAGCTTTATCTGATATATAAAGCTGAGGTCTTGTCTTGTACACCATATTTTCAACTGAACAGTTTGTTTTTTTAAAGATCTCTTCACATTCATGTCAAGCCAGCATTGGATTTTTGTTACTTGGTGTTCTTGAAAGTGCTGATTCAAAAGAAAATGGCCATGCATTGACATGAAACTAATATATACTATTAAAAACTCAACAGCAGAGCATCACCTCTCTCCCACACTGTCCAAGTAAACTAACGCCCGCTCCGACGAGAAATCTACGCATTACCCAACAAACATTTCACGCGTATCTGTCCTTAAACTGCCAAAATGGGATTAATGGATAAAGCTCCACCAAAAGATTATGTCAGACCTTGAATTTAACAATTCAAAACAGGATATCCGCCTCTAGAAAAATCACCGTCTGAAATATTAAGGAAAATGTCAACTTCTTGTTGCATTTTCTTCTATTATATCCAAACTGAATGATCTTTTCAAAACGACGTCGTTGAATATAGTATCATTAAATCATGTAAATTTATTTGCCACATAGGAAATGCCCTTGTATATATATAAATATAAATTTCTCATTTAGGAATGGCTTCTGGAGGAGTCCAGAAACCCAAAATCTGTTGCATTCCAGTCCCTTCTTTCCTCTTTCTAGAAATATCATCTCCATATTTTGTCTCCCTGTATATCTACACTTCCACCGTTCCACAATTAAATTAACGAAAAAGATAAAAAAGGAAGAAAATGTCTCACTGCCTCTCAAACATCACAATCTCTCACCCCATTCCATCCCAAGCCCAAAGAAGTAGTACCACTTCCATACCCCAATATTCAAGATTTCCCAAATGGCCCTCCTGCCAAATTGGTCATAGAAATTGCCAGAACACTATCAAAGCCATGGCGGGAAATAGCAAAGATAATCTTGACCATTTGCAAAGAGCAAACAAGATTCAATCCCAACAACCCAAGAAAAGAACTCCTCAATCAGCTCCCATTGGTATGTAGTATGTACTCTCCAAAAGACTCTTTTGAGTTAAATAATACTCCATCCGTTCTCAAATTAGATATACATTTGTTTTAGTTATTAATATTAGGAATATGTTTGAGGCATAATATTTCCCCCATCCCCACCCTAAAAATTGTTGTTTTAGAGATGTATTTAAGTTTGGAATGGAACAGATTATGGTAAACTTAATTTTGTTGTTCCGGTCTGACTTTGAATTTGCTTATATGTGTATGCAGGTTTATGGGATAGGTTTCCGACAGCAAGGACAGTGCAGCAAATGATGGAAACGATGGAGAGAATGATGGAGGACCCTTTGCCCTACGGCGGCGGCGGCGGCGGCACGTGGTCATCACAGCCGCCGAGCGAGAATGGGGGGTACCGTAGGGGGAGGACACCATGGGAGATAAAGGAAAGTGAGGGGGACTATAAGATGAGATTTGACATGCCTGGTATGACTAAAAAAGATGTCAAGATATGGGTTGAGGACAAAATGTTGGTTGTGAAAGCTGAGAAGATAAAGATTGATCATAACGAGGAATCAGAGGAAGAAGAAGAGTGGTCCGCTAAGAGTTATGGTAAATACAGCAGCAGAATTGCTTTGCCTGAAAACATTCAGTATGAGAAAATTAAAGCTGAAGTGAAAGATGGGGTTTTGTATATAACTATACCAAAAGCAGCCACTACTTCCAAGCTTTTGGACATCAACGTGGAATGAAAGTTGCTTATTTAGGATATGAATATGATGATGCTTTTTGGTTCAACGTTTAATAAATGTTGTTTGTCTTTATCCCTCTTTGTTTTGGGTCAAGTGAGGGCCAGTTGTAAAATATGAGGAGCATGCTCTGCCGCCCTCTCCAATATTATTAGATTAAGGTTTATGAGACTTTAAAGTTTATCTTGGAATTAATAATTTGTGTTAGTTGCAAATTGTGCTTTTCCTATACTTTTAAGTTGCTTTACTAAGGACTAGCTTTTCGGGAATTCTTCAATTTTATATACATGGTGTTACATTAATTATATCCATCTATTTAATTTAATAGTCATATAAAATTGACAAAATATTTGTTGGAATAATGACTTGATTCTTTATGGAGTAGGTGAATTATGTTGTGCAGTGCAAAAGTAGATATAAAAGTCTAAACATGGACGGTTATGATTGAAATGAAAAATTATACTCCCAATTACTGACATTGTGAACATCCCACTCCACTCACACTCACATATTATGGGATAAGAAATGTGTCGAAGCAAAAGCTCAATTTAAAAACAGCAGTGAAAGGAAAAGAAATCTATATCTCTCCTGAGATGAAGCCAATACACCACCACCTATATGGCAGAAAGAAATCTAAAGCTCTACTGCCAATACGCCTATACTATACTGGCAATTGTGAGGGAGTGAAAGGTTGAATCACAGTTTACAAATATGAAATATTGCACCTGCAGTTATGTGAAAATTGAAAAAAAAAGTTAATGAAATCTAAACGAACCTAATAGACTAAAGGATGGTTACAAGTTTATGTATAATTACATTGATCATTATACTTTTGAGCATATAGTTAGTTGAGAATGCTGCACCAAGTTTTATGCTTCGAGCAGCATATGGTTGAGAGTGTGTTCTGACTATTAAAATTGACAACTGAGGTGATCTCTGTTTGTAACCACTGCTCACAAGCAGCCAAGTGGATTGACCCGACACAGATTGCAATATAGATCAACTAGACCTTCTCAAATTACGTATATAAATAGAGTCGAGAGTTTATTTATAAAGATAAAAAGACCATCTCAATTTCTTATAAAAGTTATTACAGCTATGAACTTCTTCTCAGAATAGCTGCATACAACTATTCTTCATTCAAGATGCATAAGAGGGCCTAAAACAAAGCTCCAACAGTTAGGTCATGCTATGAATAGCCCTTGATCTATTACAGGATAATCCATCGACTCACAGGGATAGGGATACTCGTAGTCAAATCTGAGTGCATCGTACAAGTATATAGGAACTTCACCAATGAGCTCTGTATTGTTACATTCAGGAAGAAATTCTTTGTTTTGGAGTTGAAGATTTATCAGAGAACTATCTTCTTGAAGCAAACCAACGTGCAAGTCCACATTCAAAGGTGCAAAAGGTGAACCCCTTCCAAGAATCAGGTTTCCCTGTACAGAATCCAAATCATTTATCAAAATCTCCTCTATGACCTGATTTTTCATGCTATATGTACTTCTGGTAATTGGCTCAGAAGGGTGACGATGGCTCTCGGTCTGAACAGGACACAAGTCAAATGCATTTCCTCTTGTAGTTTGCTGTTGGATGTATTCATTACTGCATTTGGTGGCAAAGGATGGCTTGATTTCGATTTGTGTTAGTTTGTCTCGTTCCTTGTTGAAAGGTGTAGGATTAATGGAGGGAGTTGGTTGCAGATTATTGACTTGGATTTGGTTCTGTAGATCAGGCAATGACAGATGGTTGAAGCCATTTTTCAACTCAAGACGCGGACTATGTTCTTGTTTGAAATGAACATCCGAAACTTCTGTGCTCCAAGAGTATTGAGGTGGGATGATAGAAGAAAATGCCGAGTATTTTGCATCTGATTCCAGTGATCCAAAAGTGTGAGGAAGACCCATCCCTGAACTGCTGGCCTTGTGAGTTTCATGAGTATCACCAATTACCGCTATCTTGGGTTCTGACATTGGCAAGGAACCGATACCATTAAGGCTGCCTTCATAGATTTTGGAATTGGTGTTCTGGATAGCAATATTGCCAGGAATTCCATAGCTGCTATTATCAGGATCATTTTGTTTCATACTGATGTTCTGAAAGCCAATATTACCAGCTTGCTCTTTTGAACTGAGATCTGAGTGCTTTATCCCACCAAAAGAAGTTTTGACATCGTTTTCTTTTTGTAATCTGCTCAAGTAGAGGCGGTATTTCTGCACAATGAAAAAGAAAAATGAAAAAAAAAAAGTTGGGAGCAGAGTAGACGTAGATGAGTTCCAAGTGCGTGTATGGTTCAATTTTCAATATAGATTAGTAGCCAGAATTTAAGAACAGCTTCCAAAATTAAATAACTTAATAGCCAGTGTAAGAACTACCTGCAAGTGGCTTGCAACATTTTCTCTCGTCAACCATGGCACGTTCATCAAGTCGAGTATTTTTTTGGGGCCAACTTCTGCCAAATAGACATAAAAAATCATGGCCCTATAGAAGCTCTAGGTAAAGATGACAGCTACAGAATCAAAGATCAAAATTCTGAGAAAAGAAGTTGATTACTCACTATCAAATCCGATATGATTTACAGCTTTGACAAATTTCTGATGAAGATCAACTGTCCAGACTACTCTAGTTTTCTTCAAAGCAGAAGAATCACCTAAGTCTTTGTCGTCATGCTTGTTTTCAAAATCTTTTCTTTTCTTTCCTAAATTCAGATCACCTCCACAAAATAAATACCCATCATCAGATTGGTCTGATATTCCATTTCTCATCATCTGAATTTCTTCGATTCCTTCATGACCTTCAATATCTCTCACCTCATGTATCTTCTTTCTAAACACATGCTGCCATATATTTTTAAGTTCTTTCATTCTTATTGGCTTCAGAAGATAATCACATGCTCCATGTTGAACACCTTTCATAACCCTACTAGTTTCTCCATCAACAGACATCACTGCATGCAAAGGAGGATCGTATGTGATGAATATAAATAGAAGTTTTGTGGTTGTAAAATGAAGTAAATGAGAAACACTGCCTCTGACCTCTGTCTTAAAGAAAGAGACATATTTCCTTTACAAATTGTGCAAAAATAGGGCTATTTTTTAGGATGGAGAAAGTATATTCATTTTAGATAATACTCGAATTTTAATGACAGCAAACTGACTTATGACAGGAAGGTCCATCTCGAGTCCAACATGCTCCAGAAGCTTAAAACCATCCATGTCAGGCATGTTCACATCACTAATAACGATGTCAAAACCATCCTTTCTTTCACGAAGAAGGTCCAGAGCTTCTCTTGCTAGGCAACATGTAGTCACTGAAACACAAAAGCAAAAGGATAATTTACTGAAGTACATATCCATATAGCAAAAAGCAGTTACCATAACTACGTCCATGTAAGAAGTTGACTAGTCAATTAAGTATGAAGAAGACTTGAATTTTTTTGTAAAATGCTAATAATTATGAGGCAGAATTATGAACAACCGCTTCTTTTTGCAAGTTAGCCTACCAGTGACAAGTGGACAACTGTAGGTTTGGGAAGCCTACCGAGGATAAAGACTAGTTCCTTATGTTATGGTAATTCAATAAAGACACCCCAGTAATCCTACTTTCATAAATGAAATACGTATGACATCAAATCAAAACTTCTGAATAATATGTCATACCTCACTGCAAATTCGCTTACTTTGTTTCTCAAAATAGATCACTTTCAAAAAAGTTGTCAACAATTATTTCATTAAAACAGTTACACAACGATAATTGTATGATGAATAAATTTGTGTGTTGCTTTAAAAGAATTTTGTCTATAGCCATAACAATTTTAATCTTGAATCTTTTACAGTTATCCTACAGGGTGCTTGCTCAACTGGAACCTGAAAACTGAAGCATGTGAACTCTTTGAAACACATTCTTTTAATTGGTGAAGTACATTTGCTTAATAATCCTTCCTTGTCTCATAACTCTCAAGCTGTAACATTCATATTAATCCATATCCAAAGAGAAGAGATACTTAACAGGCCGGAAAGAAGCCAACAACAATCCTCCTCCAAAAGACACTAAATTGAATGGGAAATTCTATAAGGAGATTGATTCAATTGTTTAAACAGGGGCAAAAAACTAAAGGGACAAAAAAGAAGAAGAAGAAGAAAAGAGATAGTACCTATCCTGTGTTTTGAAATAGAACAATTAACAAAAATGAGATAAATGTGAAGGGGTAAATACTGTTACCTAATCATTAAATGCTTTCAAACAAGATTATTACTATCATATTATTCTTAATATATTACTAGTTCTTACCTTGGTTTTTATATACATGTACAAATAAATTTGATCTTTACCATTACCAAAACAGAAATTATGTTACTCAATTACTGAAATATAGCTAAAGAGCAGCACAAGAAAACTAAAATCATGAAAAAGGAATAGAAATTGATCTATCTGATCAACCTTGTATAGTTGAATAACAGATAATTAAGTGAAACTAGAAAGTATCATGAAAAATAGCAAGAATCAAGCGTTACTATATCAGAAGATATGAATTAACAAAGGTTTACATAACATATAGGAGTGTATATATATGTATACAGTGTATATATATATATATATATATATATATATATATATATATATAATCAAATTAAACGAAGTATACAGGATATAAAAAGAAAAACCCACCTTCATAAGAACACTTCTTGAGCATCTTTTCGAGGATTTTCAACCAGGTAGGATCATCATCCACCACCAGAACACGAAGACCTGCCGGAAAGACCTCATGAGCTCGAGGAGAAGAAAACCCATTAATATTATTATTATTATTATTATTATCCATCTCTCTAATCAATTAAATAAAACAAAAACACTTGTAAATTTTGATCATATCTAGAAACAATCAGAGAGAGTGAGTGAGTGAGAGAGAGATAAGTGTTGGCAGTTTTAAAAATGGGCGAGTTTGTGGGATTTAAGGGAGAAGAAACGGGAAGGGAACAAGAATATTGGCGCCGGCTGTTTGCGAGCTTAATTAAGCTAATGGTTAACGGTCCCTAGTGCGCACGTTAGTGTCTTCCTTTTATTGGTGTCCCTTTTCCTTTGCATTCTGTTTTTGTTTTTTAAATTTCCTCCACAATTATGTGCATGTGTACATGACGTTGATCATTCAATTTGAGTCGACAAAATATAAACATACATAAATTTTTCTATTTATAATTATTATAATGTTATGTATAATACAACAAAACACATATACTAAATATTCTTTATAATTTAATGATAACTATTATAACTATTAATTCGGATCGTCATATTCTCCTCTCTAACCTCAGCTATACTCTTATTTCTTAAGAGAAATTATAAAACAAAAGGGTGAGCTCAATAGCTCAATAAATAATATCAATAACGAAAAATATGTTATTCTTAGCCTTCAATGGTGACAGAGCCGGCCCTGAGCAAGGGCCACCAGGGCAACCACCCAGGGCCCATAGTTAAGAGGGGTCCAATTTTTTTTATAAGCTTATGTATTTATGTGTATAAAAAAAATAAAATAATAAAAAGATTAGCGATATTATGTATTAAAAAAGATATGTTAGAAAACATTAAATGTGATAGTATAATTGATGATTTTACATCTAAAAGTGCAACAAGAAGACATTTTAAATGATATTTTGTGGTTTAAATTTTATTGGGCAAAACTAAAGAAATACCCACTATAGTTGATAAGTTTTAATGATTACATCATTGAACTTTTAATTTTTTAAATTACACTACTAAACTAATTATTATTTTGAAATTGGGTCATTCCGTTAAAAAAAATAAACGAACGTTAATTTTTTATCTACAAAACTAATGAATACTCACTGTAGTTGACACATTTTACTGATTACACCATTGAACTTTTAATATTTCAAATTACCCCATCAAACTAATTAAAAATAATTATTTTAAATATTTTTAAAAATAATTATTATTTTAAGTAAAAAATATTACAAACTTTTTTTTCTTTATAAAATGAGTAGAGTTTCATAAAATATAGATTCAAAAAAAATTAAAGTGATTTTAAATTAAATTAATGTTTACTTAATTTTTTAACAGAATGACCCATTCTTAATATTAGAATTTTAAAAAAAAAACTAAAAATAGAAATTAAAATAAAAAAAACAGTAAAAGATAAATAAAAAAACTGATTCAATTTTTTCAAAAAAGAAAGTAATAATTTTTATAAATAAAATTATTTTCAAAAAAAAATTAAAAAATTCTTCATATTTTAAAAAAATGAGTAAAATTTTATAAAATATAGATTCAAAAAAATAAACTTTATTTTCAAAAGGAAAAAAATATTTTTTTTTTTTAAATCAATAAGGTTTCATAAAATTTTAATTTTTTTAAATCTATATTTTATGAAACATTACTCATTTTATGGAGAAAAAAATTAAAGTTTCTAATATTTTTTACTGAAAATAATAATAATTTTTAAAAATATTCAAAATAATCTTTTTTAATTAGTTTAATGAGGTAATTTAAAAAATAAAAAGTTTAATGGTGTAATCAGTAAAATTTGTCGACTACTGTGGGTATTTCATTAGTTTTACCGATTTCATTGATATTTTTATTTTGTAGGTACATGTGATGATTCTTTGCTTCGATGACATTTTAAAGTGTTCTTCCTTATCTTTTGTAAATTCTTATAATTTTAATAAAAATAATTAGTTGATAATTTATTTATTTATTTATTTATTTTTTATAAAGGGGCACACTTGAAATTTTTTACCCTGGGCCTTAGAAAAACCAAGACCGGCTCTGAATGGTGATAAATTAGATATTTAAAAAATGATAGACAACATAAGTTTTCAACAAACAAATGTAACGAAATGAGCAATCCATTAGAAGAGTCAAATAGACCATACTATCTACTATTTTCTCCAATTTAAATTTTTTTTAATCAACTGTAACACCTGTAAGACCCCAACTTTTATAAATAAAGATGAATTTTCTATAAATATCATTTTTGAATATTATGGAGTTAATTTGATATAATGTTATAGTTGTGGGTAATATTTATAAATTTTACAAAGTACGCAAGTTGTTATATAATATTCGATTGGTCGGGGAATATTCGTTTTAACAGGGAATATTCGTACAACGACATAATAATTAGTGAACCCCATAACGGAATTATTGTCGGATTGAGAAAACGACAAAAATATTTTATTAAAAATAACGGCGGAAGTTTTACCATTGTTACTGTTGAACTACTCGGTAGTAAAAGTACAGTAATACGTGTGGTTGCATAGTAGCACACGGTATTGATTATTAATGCTTATGTGAGAAGTCACTCAGTTTGATTCAATTATTGTCAGTTAATAATATGAATTATTTAGCGATAATGACGTTTTGTTTTATTCGTATTATTAACGTAATAAAACAGAAACATATTTTTATATAAAACAGAATACTTTATTAAAGTTATTCTATAAATAGAATATATTATATTTTATTTAAAAGATTTTTCTTTAAATATGGACCGTCAGATTAAAGTAATCAATCTGGACCGTTCATGGATTAGTTACTATGCATTCTATTTTTCTATAAATAGCAGCTCATTCCTTCATTATTTCTTACGAATTCATTGAACTCTAGAGAGAGAAACTATAGAGAGAAACTATAGAGAGAGAGAAGAAGAGTATTCTGCTACTTAACTACTTTCTTATTTCTGCTCTTCTTTAAAACGGTAAGGGATATTATTCTTTTGTATTCAAGAAGAGAACTTCTGTTATTCCATTTCTTTATTATTCTGTTGGAATAACCTGTATACGCGGTCTACCCTATACTTGGTGACATTCTTCTATTATTCTGTTGGAACATCCTGTCTGTGTGTTTTACACCGGACCTGGTTCCGTCTTGTTATTATTCTGTTGGAACATCCTGTCTGTGTGTTTTACACCGGACCTGGTTCCATTATTTATTATTCTGTCGGAATATCCTGTCTGTGCGTTTACGCCGGACCTGGTTCCATTATTTATTATTCTGTCGGAATATCCTATCTGTGCGTTTACGCCGGACCTGGTTCCATTATTTATTATTCTGTTGGAATAACCTGTTTGTGCGGTCTATCGCATGCATGGTGATTTCTTTTATTATTCCATTCTTTATTATACTCAGTTGGTTAAGTTTTGACTTCTATACTCCATGAAATTTGTGGAATATCCTTAATAATTGCGTTTCATCCAGTATCTTTTCATGAAAATATTCTTCTAAGCATTCTTGTATTTTACTCCACAAAGCAGTATCATGTTGACAATTTGGACGTTATTAATTTCTGGATAAACTAATTCTTGAACTTGTTTTATTGAATTCTAATATCATTGTCATCATCCTCATGTTCATAAAATGTTGAAAGTCATCTGTGGCCTGTAGTGCATAGATGGACTTGGTATGATTATGACCAGGAATTATTCGGTATAATCATGACCGTAGTGTTACAAATGATGTGGTAAAAGTCCTCATTGGCCCGTAGTGCATTGATGGACAGTTGTTGGCATGATCATGACCATTAATGAATACACGAATATCCTTGGCCGTAGTGCAGGGGTGATTCGATGATGTGGATTATTTTATTAAGCTGAGTCACAGCGATAACAGTGTTGAAAAACCTTTTAAATCATAAAAGATAGTAGAGTTTATTTTCTACTTGACTCTTTTAATGGATTGCTTGTTCCACTGCAGTTAAACTTGATGTCTATTATATTTTATCAGTTTAACATTGTTGAAGGCTAATGATAATTTATTCTGCATTATCTTAGTCATAATATTTCTTACTGGGCTAGTTGAGCTCACCCTTTCTTTCACTGTTCTCTTCAGGAAATGAGAACGTAGCTGGGGCAAGTCGGGGAACGGAGTGATGGTTCGAATGATAGTATTAGTTAGTAGTCCTCACTATTCTATGTAATAGTGTGTTAATAAATGTAATGAGAACTCCTTTTGAGTATGAATACTCTCTAGAAGATAATATTTGTATTCAAACTCACAGTTTATGTTTTGTCGTATTGTACACGACAGTTGTATTAGTAAGTTGTATTTGTGTTCTGTACTATGTATCTGACGACCCAAGATGGGTGATGTATACCTAATTTTGGGGGCGTCACAGATAAATTGGAACATATATCGCACAACCAAATATTCTTAGATGGGAAATATCTAGCTCATGACCAAAAACCAATTGTAATGGGGAGAATTTATGATATGATGTTGGCCTAATTAATGCGAATAAGTGCTGCTGCATGTAAAATAGTGTGCTCCCAAACAGAGACAAGAAGTTTTGTTCTCATGAGCAATGGTCTTGCAATTAACTGGATGCGTTTAATAAATGATTCAGCAAGACCATTATGAGTATGAACATGGGCAACATGATGTTCATTATTTATCCCAAGAGACATACAATAATCATTAAATGTTTGAGATGTGAATTCACCAACATTATCAAGACGAATAGTCTTAATTGTTTGATTCGAAAATTGTGCTCGTAATCTAATAATTTGAGCAAGTAATCTCGCAAACGCCAAGTTGCGAGTTGATAATAAGCACACATGTGACTATCTTGTAGATGTATCTATTAAAACCATAAAATATCTAAATGGTCCACTTGGTGGGTGAATAGGCCCACAAATATCTCCTTGAATACGTTCTAAAAACCTTGGGGATTCAGTCCCAATTTTAGCTGGTGATGGTCTAATGATCAATTTACCTTGAGAACAAGCAGCACATGAGAATTTCTTAAATTGAAGAATCTTCTGGTTCTTTAATGAACGTCCATGTGAATTTTCAATAATTCTTCGCATCATTATTGTTTCAGGATGACCCAACCGGTCATGCCAAATAATAAAATTATTTGGTTCATTGAACTTCTGGTTCATTATTGCATTGACTTCAATTGTACTAATACTTGTATAGTACAAACCTGAAGATAAAACGAGTAATTTTTCCAATATTTGTTTTCCAGTAGAGACATTTGATATAATGTAAAGATATTCAATACTATTTTCATTGGCTGTCTCAATATGGTACCCGTTAAGTCGTATATCTTTAAAACTTAGCAGATTCCTCCTTGATTTAGTAGAAAATAAAACATTATCGATAATAAATTTTGTTCCACTAGGAAGCATTATATTGGCTTTTCCAGAGCCTTCAATCAAGTCTGCTAAACCTGATATTGTATTCACTTTTGTATTCATCATTCTTAGATTTGAAAATATTGCTTATGTCTGAGAATGGTATGTGTCGTTGCACTATCTGCTAAGCATATATCTCCACCATTGATATTAGGCTCATGTAAAGCATGACACATATCCATGTTTTCTTCATAAAAGGAATAAATATATAATAAGTTCATAATAATATTATATATATTTAATAACACAATTCAAAGGAAACAAAATACATTAAATAAGCTAACATGAAAGGAAATACATCAGCATAAAAGAAACACACTTAAAAGGACTAACATAATTCTGAACTAATTATTTTCATTACAAGGAATATTAACTTGCTCATTAGTAAAGAAATCTGCAACGTCAAGGTGTGTCATATCCATAGGATCAAAATAGATATCATCGTTATCTTGATGTGGATAAAAAAAATTTATTTCTATATTTTTCTCCTTTCCTTTCAATGAGGACTGATATAAATCAACGAGATGTTTGGCTGTACGACAGGTACGAGACCAATGTCCTTTCATTCCACACCGATAACAAATATTTTCTTCCTTCTTGGTATATCTGTTATTTATATTCTTCCCCTTTTCTTGCTTTTCCTCATTCTTTGAAGGTTTAGCATCATGGTTGCGGTACTAAAACTTCCTCGTCCGTGGCCACGACCACGACCCCTATTACGACCACGACCACTACCACGACCACGATCATAATTATTATTATATCTTGTAACATTCTCTTCAGGGAATGGAGCTGAACCAGTTGGTCATGATTCATGATTTTTCATTAAAAGCTCATTATTTTGTTCAGCCACAAGGAGACATGAAATCAATTCAGAATATTTCTTAAAACCTCGTTCTCTATATTGCTGCTGCAGGAGCACATTCGAGGCATGAAAAGTAGAGAATATTTTTTTTCTAACATATCTCCATCAGTAATATTATCTCCACATAATTTTAATTTAGAACTGATTTTAAACATTGCAAAGTTATATTCACTTACTGATTTAAAATCCTGCAATCGTAAATGCATCCAATCATAACGAGCTTTTGGGAGAATAACTGTCTTTTGATGGTCATATCTTTCTTTCAAATTTTTCCAAAGAATAAGAGGATCTTTTACTGTGAGATACTCTAATTTCAACTCCTCATGGAGATGATGGCATAAGAAAATCATAGCCTTTGCCTTGTTTTGATTAGATGTTTCATTACCATCTTTAATGGTGTCTCCAAGACCCATGGCATCAAGATGAATTTCGGCATCAAGGATCCATGATAAATAATTCTTACCCGTAATATCAAGTTCCACGAATTCGAGTTTGACAAGATTTGTCATTGTAACTTCAAAAAAAAATATCAAAACATTATTAGAAACTATAAAAAAAAAGGCTCGTGAGATATTGAGCTTTAAAATGTAAATTTGTGTGTCGCAACCAGCATATTAAGAATTCAATAATCTGCGGTGAATCCACATGCTACAAAAATTAAGAAATACAGTACAATAATTGTAAAAATGTGAGTATCCCATGTACTAGCACGTGTAGTACACTAAAGATAGTTTAAAACATCAGTAACAATGAAAAGACGAACTAATATACAATAACAAATAATATGCCAACATTATGTGCTACCGATATGCTAAATAGCATCTACTGAAACAAAATAATGTTGTTGTGTATAATCGTGAAACATGAAGTAATATCAAAACTTTGTTTAGCATGCAATATGTTGCATATCAATTATTATTATTATTACAATATTACTACTATACTAGTTAAAAAAAAACGAAGCAGAGGGGTATATTGGAAAGAGAGAATTAATGAAAGGGACTTGTCAACAAAATTGTAAAATTGAGAGAAATCTACCCCAATATCTCTAAGTCATAATTCACCACTTAACAACCCCAACATGAAAAATAAATAAATAAAACATGTAGCTGGCTAGCTATTGCTGATACAACTACTACTATTGCCACTGCAATCGCAACAGGTTTAGAGTGGGTGGAACAACTATCCCCAAATATAATATTTAAATAATATCTATATATATATATATATATATATATATATATATATATATATATATATATTGATGTACATGCATGTATATTGAAATAAAAAAAATAAGCATACAAGTAATGCACATAGATAATAGATATATATACAAGACACTGTAATACCTTAATTATCACCTCTTATTCATATGGTCGTAATAACAGAACAAAACATATATTATATATATAGAGATAGAGTAATACTACCTTCTCCTTCAATACGAAAATGATAAGCAATTCGTGCTGATAACGTCTTATAAAGTATTGCTAAAATCAAGAGAACAAAGACATCAAGAACAAAGAGAGTATTTTCATAATCTTTTGTCACTCCATCCATCACTTTACAGTTGTCATATTTATAGAAGTAAGATCATCAATACTCCTAGTAAGTTACAAAAACTAAAGAGTCATGAGTTACAAAACTTATTGGAGTTACATGTATTTAGACATCCATTATATTATGAATCTAGACATAATTTTATAACAACCGGTAGCATTTGCTGTCTCTAATCTATGCATTTGGAGCGTGTGCGTCGACCTTAAATGGAGTTGAAAGGAGATTATTGAATTAATTACATATATATACCCTAGGATATTAATAGGACTTTTATTATGGGATCACTATATTTTTCAACGAGTGGGTTTCACAAGGGAATATTAAGTTTTAGTTAATTAAGCTATCTAATTATGAAGCCTGCCTTTAATTAAATAACACCATGCCTAAAGTAGTACAATCCGTAAATAGTGACCGATTTAATTAATTTCATCCATGACGGTGACACTACCACCCTCTCCTCTCCTGATTCGTCCAGTCTCAAAATTATATTCTAAGATTAAAATAATTGTATCGAAAAGAATTTATTAAAAAAAAGTGTAAGGAAAAATATTTATACATAAATCTTAATTTAGGTATGATAACAAAATGATGAAACTCGTGTTTTACGTATAATCTGAAGCTAACCTAGACTTACTTTTAATACATAATGCAATGCAAGCAGGTATTATATATTATGAGTAATATTTATTTTAATTTTGTCACTTAAAAAGAAAAAAAAGATAGTTGGACCAATAATCACGTAACTCCGTGATCAACAAGAGCAAGTTTCCACATCTACTTTGGATTACCGATGGGAATTATGACACGATTAACAATACTTGGACCATGAACTTTGTATGTTAGTGCATGATTCCATCCTACAAATATATATTTATATCAATCAATATCTTAGTCTCCCCAATAGAAAAGGTATTTTTATGTTAATTAATTAATAACAATGTTTATTGGAGGTTAGGGGATTAAATAAATGAAGGTATGTATTACTTTTGAGAGTGGGGTAAGATATTGTGTTTCATCCAAAAGAAACTCATCTCAATGGCCCTAAAAAGGAAATGCCCACTAACAAAAATGTCCCTTTATGTTGTTGTGTTATTAAAGCTATTTGATTAAAAGAGTAGATTGGGGAGGGGGGGAGCGGGGGAGGGGGGGAGGGGAGCAAAGCATGATTGGCGAGTCTAACAAATTGTTGGAAGGATGAACTCCATGCAACTTCTCTTAAGTGGAGTTTTCTTTTCATTAATTTAATCCAAAGTCAGGAATTTACCTCTCCCTCCTCTGATGCCTTCAATGTTTATTCTTCTTATTATTTTATTGTCTTTCTTTACCCTCTTTCGTCCAACTTCCATAATGCAGATGCTTTGAGAAATAATTTGCTCACTTCATATCAAGTATATGCTATACCTTAAAGTCTCTTTCCAAATTAGACCAGTGGGGAGGAGAGAGAGTTTAGCAGGCAATAATCAATCTTTTTCTTCTTCGTCTTCTTCCTTTTTTGATCAATATAATTATTTGAGACTTAGATTGGCTGATTAAAACAATTTTATGCAAGCCCCAATCATAGTTGTGATTCACTATCACATTGCAAAGTAAAAGATGGGCTTGTGGTTAGCCCAATTAAAAATTTGGCAGACCAGATGTCTATTTCACCACCTAGGCCGTCCTAGGGTCCTAGGTCAAACTCTAACCTATTCTGCCTCAGCCCAATTCTTTTTCAAAAATATTCCATAATTTTGAGCTGTTGTTTGGCAATGATACAGGCTACCAAATACAAACACTGATGGACTACTTGCAGAAAAGCCAGCCTGTTACAGCCCTTAACTGGAAGAACACCAATTCCCAGTTTTTCTTATCAGGCCAGGCCCACAAACAATAACAATTATACTGACCCGGTGACTGATTAGGCAAACTCAACACACAAGTACAGGAACATGAAGGCAAGAAGATTGAAATTCCAGCTTTAAAGAGATTGTACTGAAGTCAGTTACTACAAAGTTGGCAAATTCAGATTAATACTTGTATACAATGGTACATTTATGATACATCATTATTGATAAACAGAGTATTTACATAGCAAGGAGCAGATCAAGTAACTTGCCATTTCCTTTCCGTCACTCAGGTTCAAAAAAATATCTGAGCAGACTGGCATAGGCATCCTTTCTGTGCTTGTTTGTACAACATTTATAATCTCTAACATACTTACAGGTACATTTCTAATCTCTAACATACAGGTCCTTATTCCAACCGAAATGTATTAGAGCTTCAAGCTTACCATCTAGTGCAGTTATTATATACAGCTACTAGGCCAATGGCATTTGAATCCGCAATGGTAAATGAGATGATCAGGCTTCTCCATACCAAAAGCAATGTCAGATCAAGTATTCATACAGTAACAAATGGGTGTCAGGCACAATGAGCTGCAAATTTTCGATGTAATGGTAGAAACATCTTAGGTTCTCCTTTGCAAGGGTTAACAGGTCTAGAGCATCACTTTTCCTAGTTAGAACCCAAAGATCTTCAGAGCCAACCCTCTTTAGGTCGTCCCGACAAAAAGGACATGATTGCGATCGAGCATTCCTGTTGTACAACAATTTAGTACAACATTACTCGAATATATTCATACTAACAATCATCAATACTGTTGTACAACAATTTAGTACAACATTACTTGAATATATTCATAATCATCAATAAGGGAAGCATACATATAAATATACAAACGATAATTGTTAGTACCAATCGTGGAAACAGCTTATGCACATGGAGTGACCACAATTAGGTAATACCACATCGGTACAAGCTTCCATGCATATTCCACATTCCTCATCTCTCCCAAGATCTTTACTGGAAAGCTTTCTCTTCTCTTCCACAGTCTCTATGCACAAGGTGGATTGAGTTTCTTTGTTATTTTCTTCTTCTAATTTTATCATATCGCCCTCAAGTTGCTTAAGTGAAGGATATATAATAGCTGCAAAAGTTATTCAATAAAATTGAGTATCTAAAAAGGATCAACATCCAAAATGAAAATGTACAAGTCAGGAAAACTGAAAATGTATGTAAGAATCCATTGAAAAAAAAACACCGACCATAGAATTCCCTTAAAGTAGCGATCCTATCTTGCGAGGACATTGTTGGCATTCCATCAACATATACCTGAACATGTAAAATATATAATTGATTTGGAATATGACTGTCTGAATTAATTTAAGAAATTAATAATCAAACTAAGGAACTTTATTTGGAGAAAGATGAAATTGAATCAAATTGAGCCTCACCTTGTAAACAAGTATTTGAAGAAGGCCTAAAAAACTTGGAACATAATCTGTACAACTATAGTCCATCCATTCTATGAGAAATAGCAAGAAGGGAGCAAAAGGTTCATAAGATAATTTCATCTGGACACTGTCCCCGCCATAGTCTTGGGGGAGAGCAGCAGCCCTGTGAAACCCACATCAAAACCGCAATAAAAATCAACCCTTTCTTGGTGCATGCACATGCTCAGCATTTGTGTGTGTATATATATATAATTACTAAAATGAATAAATATTGAATTAAGTTAGTACCATATGAAGGAACATTCACGGGGGAAATGGTACTATAGCCACGTAGGTGATGAAATTCACCAAGGTGTTCCCGATTATGGTTATAAAATCTATGATATCTTCATCAGTACTTCCTAATTCAGACCATATTTATCAAGCTTACTCAAAATAACAAGCTTAAACATGACTGCTACATAACTAACACAATTTACTCTTTCATCCCAAAAGTAGAGATACATTGATTTCAGTGTGTAAGAGTCTAATTGTATCTATAATTATGGAATGGACCTAAAAGGAAAATATATCTCTAGGGACACAACCGAAGGAGTACATACAACCGAATACAATCGCCCCATATGGTCTCTCTATCTATATATAATAATTTAGGAAATAGGTAGAAAAAGAAATTGAAAGACTTACAGATTATTTGCATCTTGTATATGAGATTCAAGAGCTTTGACAGATTCTCGGAAAGAAGACTTGCGGGGTTGTTCTTTCTGCCACATTAATTCTGATGAACTCTTTTTTTCTTCTTCCTGTTTTTGGTAGCAAGTCTTAGAGGAGGAAAGACAGAAGGTAAAGGCAAAAGTCTTTTGGAAGAGGGTTTTAAAAGAGGTGATAAAGATGAAGTTGCAGACGGCTAAGGCGGTTTGCTTAGTTGTCTCAACCTTCCCAATTACTACCGCAAGAAAAGAAAGGGATATCTTCTCCCCTCCCCTCCCCTCGCTTCATAGGATAGTATATTTTGGATTATACCCATGAAGTTAACGGTAAGTTAGTCCATTGATGCGTGTTAACTGTATTGTATCAGTTCACCAAAGTTACATTTTTGTTAATTACTCTTGCAAATTTTGGGTCGGTTCAATTGATAAATATAGTATTGAGATTATCTTTCGGTACATTATATTTGTTAATTAATTAAAATTAATTTTATATTAATCACCCGTATTTTTAAATTTCTATTATGTATTGCCAAAATATATCAATATATATAACTTAATAAAATTATAAAATTGACATATTATATTAAATATATTATTAAAATATAATTAATTAAGTAATTTGCGATTAAAAAAATCAACGTATAAAGTTAAGATATATAATTTCACGTGTGTTTCTTTAAAGGATAGATAGTATATTTCTTTCTTGATTGATTGCTTGCTACTAATTGTTGTTATGGAGCATGGTTCCCGTATCCGACTTTGCCTCCCATCGGCCCAATTTTCAATCATCTTTGTTAGTTAGCAGATCTGTGTGCGTGTATTTTTTCTCTTTTCATAATACTGTTAAAATAAAATTTATTATACAATTATTATTTGTAACTGACTATAATTTGAATATAATATATTTTATTTCTTTGAATTGTTTATAAAAACAGAAGAAAGAGATGTGCGGATAAACAGTCTTATTTTTGTTTGTACGTATAAAACTATAAATAAATATGGAGGAACTTGATTGCTTTTTCTGTTTGGTCTTTAAGATAGTGAGTCTCCGCTGCGCTAGGCTAGGCTGGGCCGGGCCTTGGTCACAGTCATATATCCTACCTTTTCCATATCTCAGAAAGAAAAAAGGGTCCTCTACATAAGTATACAATAAATAGAAAGTAATTACAAGAATAGTGTATCAATCAAATGATTACAAAAAGAGTGTAATTAAGACCCATATTACAAAAATAGTACAATTCACATTAATAAAGAAACCTAAAATCAAGGACATAACTGCCATAATTAATAATTCAAATTCAAATTCAAAGATTTGGGATCTAACAACAAAAATAAATTTAAATTCAAAGTAATAACAGTCACAATTATTTTCCAAAACCCAAAAACTACAACTATTTTGTAACAACAGTGGACATCCATTATCATTTTCTCTCTCTTCCTTCTCTGCTCCGACCTCATTTCTCTACTACAGCCATGTCCACGTTTATACCAAGAAAACCAAAAAAAATAGAACACTGCATAGAGAAGAGAGAGATAAAAGACTGATATGAAATGTAATATTGATAACCAAACTTTCGTACCAAGGTAACCAAACATTTATACCAAGGTAACCAAACCTTTATACCAAGGTAACCAAATCTACCTTCACACATGCAGTATGAATTTGTTAACTTGGTCTAAAAGTTTGACAACCAATTTTATGAAGGTAAATAAAAATTAGAACACTGCATTCCTGAGAGAGATAAGAGAGTGATGTGTAATGTAATATTGATAACCAACCCTTCGTATCAAGGTAACCAAACATTTATACCAAGGTAACCAAACGTTTATACCAATGTAACCTTTTTTTTTATGAATATTTAGTTACCCACAAAAATTAAAATTGTTACCTTTGTACGAAGGTTTGGTTACCAACTGCAACATATTCATAATAACCTTTTATTTTGAATATGTTGCAGTTGGTAACCAAACCTTCGTACAAAGGTAACAATTTTAATTTTTGTGGGTAACTAAATATTCATAAAAAATAAATTGCAAAGCCATAAATTGCAATAGAAAACATAACATAACAAGCCCTTACCTGGACACAACTCTAATCAATGTTCTAAAAGAGGCGGCGTGAATTTGATGGAGGCATAGAATAAAAAATGTTAACTGCAAGAAGATGAATTCATCCTTTACTTTTTCGGTTTAAAGCCCAACATTCTGTACCATGGGTAGAGGGCTTCGCCTTTGTATATCGTCGGAGAAGACGACGAAGAAATTTGCAGTATTTTGAATTGTTGTTAAGGAATTAAGAGAGAGAGAGAAAATATTTTTTAGGAAATAAGATAAAAAGGTTACTGAGATTTTGAGGAAAAAGGTAGAACCGTAGAAGATTCTTGATCGATATTCTGCAAGTGGGGTTGCAAGAACACCACATGAAAGAAGGAGATGGTACGTGGTGGGCCAAATTTTGGGCTGTTTAGTGAATGAAACTTGTACACCTATACAAGATGGTCACGTCTTTGGTTGTGCATTTACAGACGGTGGGGACGGTAATGATGTAAAGTTCTTAAAGGTTTTAATATGTAGATATATTAATTACTTAATTTAATACTAATTCATTAAATTAAAGAATCTTAATTGAATACTAATTCCTTAAATTAAGGAATCCTAATTGCACTAGTATTGTAAATAAATATGGAAGTGTATTAGTTGTGTAAAATTTTTATGAGTGCACTATTATTGTAATTATTTTTAAAAATATAATAGAATATGTAATTGTTCCAAGAAAGGTCATGCTTCAAATAACCTATTCTATTTCTTTCTTCAGAGTTTGGGATAGTGCTACTTGGACCAATTGTCTATATTTTTCCTAAAAATATCAACAACAATATTAAGATATGCATGATCAATTATTCAATACACCAATTATTTTATATTATTAATTTAAATTATCATTATTATAAAATTCAAGTTTATATATATACATTGACCAACTATATGATTAATTATTAAATCAAAACTTAAAAATTATCTATTCTATCTAATCAGGGCCGGCCCTGACATTTTCAAGGCTATAGGCGAAGATAAAATTTGGGGCCCCTTATATTTTAAAAAAAGTCACTTCTTCAAGAGCAACAAATGATTAAAAAAAAGACTTCAATTTTCAATATCACTTAATAGGATACTATTGAGTTCAAATAAAAATGTTACAATTACAAAGATCAGTACCTGATTACTGAAAAACTACCCTTCTTGCATTTTTGGCCGTAAAAGTTTCAATTAAGCTTGAATAGTCAAGCTTATGAACCAACTCTTTTTCAATCGACAGCAAAGTTAACCGTTCAATCTTTCCTGTGACATTGTGGATCGAAGATAAGATTTGATCAACCTTAATTTTGAAAAGCTTCTCTCAGCAAAGGCAACAGTAACTGGTATGGTTAATAGAATTCTATAAGCAACCCAAGCATTTGGGTAACACTCTTCCATTTGCTTCAAATAGTGCAATACATCCACTGCCCTCTTTGCCTTTTTTGGTATAGCACCTTTCAAGTAGCTCAACTCATGGAATAGGTCACTTCCATTAATATCAAAGACATCATCATCTTTTAACAAAGTTTCAAGATTCTTACAATAGTCCATCAAACTATTATTATCTATAGACTTCAATTTCTCCAACTTAAACAAAAATCCAAAATCATCTTCATATTTTTTAAATTGCTCAAACCTACTTTGAAGTGAAGAAAGTGCTTGATCAATTATACAGAGAAAGTAACTGACCTTGAATGATTCCAAAGCTGATGGTGTCACCTCATCTTCACTATCACTTTCATCAAAATGCCTTCTTTTTCGAGTATTTCTTTTTTCACGAAATGTAGCTTCAATTTTCATCTCACTTGCAATTTCTTTAACTATGATCCAGGCCTCATCAAATCCAGTTTCTCTATACTTTTGGATAAATGACATAAGTGTTTCCAATTCTTCAATAGCAATATCAATATGCATGTCTTCGGTTTGGAGAACTTTACTCACAATATTGATAGCATGCAACAAATCATACCAAATAACCATCCTCAACAAGAATTCAAAATCCATTTCATATGTTGCCATGCATTGAGCATCAGACCTTGTTTTAGAATCATCACCATCTTTTGCCAAGCAATTTAAAGCATCTCTTATTTTGGGAGCTTGATATCTAAAAGCTTTTATACTATCCACACGACTCTTCCATCGTGTTTCAGACAACGGTTTAAGACTGAGCCCGTTCACATAATTCCTAAAAACTTTCCATCGCTTTGTTGAAGATGAGAAGAATGAATATACCCGTTGTACCACTCCAAAAAAATAATCAGCTTTAGGATTACAGTTAACCATATCACATATTCCAAGGTTCAAGCTATGACAACCACAAGGTGTAAAAAATGCTCTAGAATTTACCTCTAGAAGTCTATTCTGGACACCCTTGTGCTTTCCTCTCATGTTAGATCCGTTGTCATATCCTTGTCCACGTATATCACCAATATTAAGTGTATGACTGTCAAGTGCATTTGTAACCTCATTAAATAATCCAAGTCCCGTTGTATCATCCACCTTTAAAAATCCCAAAAAGAATTCTCTCACCATAATATGACTTGTTGTAACATCTACACATCGACCAATAAGAGACATTTGCTCCTCATGACTAGCATCTGGAGTGCAGTCAAGTATAACAGAAAAATATTTTGCCTCTTTAATAGTTGCAACAATAGAAGCTTAACCTCATTTGCTAGGAGTTGAATCATTTCGTTTTGGATCTTGTGACTTAAGTAATGGTAATGAGTTTCTTTCTCCAAAACACGTCGAACATGTTCATGCATTACTGGATCAAACTCAGAGATCATCTCAATCGTTTGTAAGAAAACTCCATTGTTCTCTTCACACAATTTCTCATTATTCTCACGAAATGGCAAATTATTTTTTGCACGACTTTTGACAACAGCTAGGATCCTCTGTAGTACTTGTCTCCAATGCTCTCTCTCCTTCTTGATCTGTTCTTCCAACCCCTGATCAATTGTTGCATTCTTTTTTAATCTTGTTTCCAATTCAATCCAGCTAGTAAAGCAACTGAGGTGATGCTTATTTTTTTCATGACTTGCAAGTCTTGCGCTTACATTTTTCTAGTCATTCAGTCCTTCATTACCAAGTTGACCCAACAAATTCTTGTCATGATCTTGCCTAAACAATCTACAACAAAAGCAAAATACCTTATCCAAAGAAATTGAGTACACTAACCACCTCCTGTTCTTCTTTCACCATTAGATAAGACACAACAATAATTATTAGAACTGAATCGTCTCCCTTTGTGATCATCTGGAAATGTGAAATTAATCTCTCTTTTAGGACCTCTTTCAACTAAATAGTCTCTGGAATTTTGTTTCATCTTCTCCCAATTTCCTGGATCATCAATGTCGAATGGGAAATCAAATGCTGCTCTTGAACCATGTTGATCATCTTCCTCTTGCATATCAATATTTTCACCTATATCTTCCATACTACCATTATCTCCTGCATTTTGTTGATCATCTTCAGCTATAATTCTTTCTTCCTCATTTTCTATAAGATTTGGCTCATCCATGTTACCACTATCATCAACATTCTGATTCTCATTTTTCTCCTGTTCGTTCTCATTCTCATGTACATTCACATTAGTACCAGTCTGCACTTGTTCTGTATTTCTCTTAAAGTACCTATTAAGAGATCCGGATTGACTTTGGACTAGTGCATCTCTTTGTTGCCTCTGTTTTTTCTTTTGAGCCCTTGATGGTTGAATTCTAATTCTATTTGGAGGCATTATATGGCAATCTGATTCTGATCCAATTATGCAATAAGACAATAACTCAATAAGAATATAAGATTAATAGCTCAATAAGATAATCTCAAGAACCATGTAGATTTTTCCATAGCAGGTAATTAGGGTTTTACCAATTATGCAAAGTTGCAAACTATAATAATAACCATTCTTCCATATTCCCAAACTTTTCGAAAACCCACATTCAATTTATTGTATACAATTTCAATTTATACAATTTCAATTTACTGTATACAATTTCAATATTAAAAGTTTCAAAGTTTCAAAGTTTCAATTTATTGTGTATGTTGTATGATGGACTATGAAAGTTACAACGTTTCTATATTAGGATTTTACTGTTTACAATTTCAATTGGAGCAACTGAGCATGAACCAATCTTATGGAATAAAAGTATTAAAAGTAAGAAATAATGGAGAAATTATTTACCTGGTAAAACAAAATTATTCTGAGAATTGGACTGGATGAAGAAAAGATGATAGATGTGTGTGTCTGTGCGATGATCATATGCAGCCGGAGAAAGAAAATTTTTTCGTGTATTTTTTTGTTTCCAATTTGATAGATATCACTTTTTTTTCTTTATATACAATTATACATATTAAAAAAAAAAAATTGGGGCCCCTACATTTTGGGGCTCTAGGCCTATGCCTCTTGGGCCTATGCCCAGGGCCGGCCCTGTATCTAATAGCATAAAATTACATAATATTTTTAGGAACAATTACACATTATAGTACATTTATGAAAATAATTACAAAAATCATACATTAATAAAATAATTACAAAAATATAATATTTTATCATATATATTTACAATAGTAATATATCTAGGATTAAGGATAAATATTAATTGCTTGAAACCGTAAAAAGGTATTTTTATCAAATAGCGTGATAACCGCTTGTCTATTTTTTTTTGAATAGCGTGATAACCTCTGCAGTTACCAAACCCTCTTTTGCATGCTGAAATCCTTGCTTCTATCATCTGTCGCGACTAAACGTAATCGGAGTTAAAAAATCTTGTTTCCGGTGATTGTTCTTCATACTTGTTCGTTCGTTCTTCGTCTATATCATAGTTGTTCGGCATACTCGTTGAGTTGTTCGCCTTTGTCGTTGTTACTCGTTACTTGTATGGTTCATTGTCATTGTCGTTCTTACTCGTCTGGTTCATTGTAGTTGTTACTAGTTATTATTCTCCATTGATCGACTCTGGTGTTTATTATTGCTTCAAGTGAGTATTTTCTTAATAGTTTAATGTATTATATATTAAAGTAGTTTACTAACAGAATGCAGTATTCATTATTTTGGTTTTTGTTGTTTTTATGTTTTGTATAGAATGGTTGATACAAGGAAGAAGGATGGGAAGAGGAAAAGGATTGTGGAGGGTAGTTCTGTTAAGAAATTGAAGAAATTTGTTGTGGAGAGCAAGGAGAAGGGAAAGGGGAAGGATGTATGTTATAAATCGAGTAAGAATGAGAGTAGTTTGGTGATACATAGCGATATCAAACATTCCGAAGTACAATTAGATTCTGATTTTGATGTCACTGTGAAGAATGAAGCTCAAGTGCTTATCCAGAAGATAATTCCAACTCAACGAATTTTAAAGGTGTGTTAATTTAAATGTTGTTAATGTTTAGTGTATAATGCTTAGTTGGTTACTATACAATGCTTAATTGGTTACTCCATATTATTAATGATTAATGTTTGGTAACCACATGATTGGTAACCAATGCATTAGATAATAACCACCATGTTGCATGTAGGTAACCAAAACTGAATTGGTTACTGTTTTATGATGTCTTGGTTACTATTTAATGATGTCTTTGTTACTGCCTTACGATGTATTGGTTACTGTCTTATGATGTCTTGGTTACTGTCTAATGATGTATTTGTTATTGTCTTATGATGTATTGGTTACTGTCTTATGATGTCTTGGTTACTGTCTAATGATGTCTTGGTTATTGTCTTATGAGTGTCTTGGTTACTGTCTTATGATTTATTGGTTACAGTCTTGTGTGTCTTGGTTACTGTCTAATGATGTCTTGGTTATTGTGTTTTTAGTTTATTGGTTACTGTCTTATGATGTCTTGGTTACTGTCATATGATGTATTGGTTACTGTCTTATAATGTGTTGGTTACTGTCTAATGATGTATTGGTTACTCTTATGATGTCTTGGTTACTGTCTTATGAGTGTATTGGTTAATGTCTTATGATTTATTGGTTACTGTATTTTGTGTGTATTGGTTACTGTATAATGACGTCTCGGTCAATGTCTTATGATGTCTTGGTTACTGTCTAATGATGTCTTGGTTATTGTCTTATGAGTGTCTTGGTTACTGTCTTATGATTTATTGGTTACAGTCTTGTGTGTCTTGGTTACTGTCTAATGATGTCTTGGTTATTGTGTTTTTAGTTTATTGGTTACTGTCTTATGATGTCTTGGTTACTGTCATATGATGTATTGGTTACTGTCTTATAATGTGTTGGTTACTGTCTAATGATGTATTGGTTACTCTTATGATGTCTTGGTTACTGTCTTATGAGTGTATTGGTTAATGTCTTATGATTTATTGGTTACTGTATTTTGTGTGTATTGGTTACTGTATAATGGCGTCTCGGTCAATGTCTTATGATGTCTTGGTTACTGTCTTATGAGTGTATTGGTTAATGTCTTATGATTTATTGGTTACTATATTATGTGTGTATTGGTTACTGTATAATGACGTATCGGTCAATGTCTTATGATGTCTTGGTTACTGTGTAATGATGTATTGGTTATTGTCTATCCAGTATATTGTATAAAGCTGTATTGGTTACTGTGCAACATTATATTGGTTACTGTATAATGCTGAATGGTTAATGATTAATGATTGCTAAGCACGTGGTTGGTAACCAATGTATTAGACAGTAACAAGCATGTTGCATGAAGGTAACCAAGATAGCGTTAATAAGTAACCAATTTACATTGTTTACCTTCTTGCAAATTGATGTTTACTGTATAATTCTGTCTTGGTTATTGTCTTGGTTAATGTCTAATGATTTGTTGGCTGTTGTCTAAATATTATATTGTGTAACGATGTCTTGGTTACTGTCTAATGCTAGATTGGTTACTGATTAATGATGTTTTATTTTCTGACTAAAGCTATATTGGTTACTTGTTTATGTTATTTTGGTTACTATCATATGACTGGTTAGTTAACTTTGTAAATCTGATTTTGTTTACTTGCAGTTATGGGATCTTTATTATGAAGAATGCAACAGAAAATTCAACGGAAAAGTGATATATTGGTGCGACATGGAAGTCCCCAGTATCATTGCAAAAAAATTGAATAAGAGTCAGCTGGATAAATTTAAGGCAACATGTTTTGGGAATTTTCTTGAGTTTGGCGAGCACCAAATGTATTCCCAGATTATTCACCATGCTCTTGTTAGGGAGGTTCACCAGAGGGATGACGATGAAATGTGGTTTTTGTTCGGAGAGAAAAGGGTCAGGTTCGGTTTGCCTGAGTTTTGTATGATATCTGGGTTGAGATGGAAGGGTGAGGATGATATAACTCCATATAAAGGTATGGAGAATTTGATTATTGGTAAGTTTTTTGGTGACGAAGCTATGACACGTAGTAGTATAGGTAGGATATATAGGAAGGCAGTTTTTGACGATGATGACGAGGCTATTAAGATGTCTATGATATTTTTGGTCTTTAATTTCATTATGTGCACATTTTCTGAAAATTACGTTGATAAGGCAATGGTTAATTTTTTGTGTTATGGCGATGTTAGTAGTTTTCCTTGGGGGAAAGTTGCTTTTGAGATGACAAAGTACTCTTTGTTTAATGCTTTGAAGGGGTGTTATAGGAAAGGAAAGAATGGTGTTTCAACATACAATTTTTACATGGATCATTATACCAAGTTGTACAAGTTGAACGGGCTTCCGTATGTATTCCAAGTATTTATGTTTGAAACTATTCCGACATTCAAAAATCGGGGTATATGCAATGACGAGCATCCGTCGGATCTCCGTTTATTCAAATGGAAGGAGTTAATGAAGTCGCTTTCAAATGACAAGTTGAATGAATTAGTGTTTTGTTCCGGACAGGTATGTTGATTTACCTTTAGTTATATAATTGATAATTGAAAATATTATGTGAAGTTTACTATCAACAATGTAGTTAGTTACCTTTATATACACATTTGGTTACTGATTATTTTTTATGCATGTTAATAATAACAATGTTTTTGGTTGATTGAATATTCAAATACTGTTACTGATAAGATTACATTCAGGTTACTAACAACATTGTTGTTGGTTACCCGAATATACACATTTGGTTACATTTATAAATTTAGTTGGTTACTACTTATTATACATTTGGTTACATGTATATATGTATTTGGTTACTGATTATGTGTTTATGATTCTTTATTTACTGTTTATTTCAATGTAATTGTACATTGTTTGTTAGATGATATATTTAAGTATACTTATTATTTTTCAGCTGAGGATAAACCGTTTGATTCCCACCGCCGAGGAGAAGGATCGGCTTGATTTGGGCGGTTTTTACTTTTTTAATGGGAAGGATGGTGAAAAAAAAGTAGATAAAAAAGTGAAGGCTGACAACATTGGCGTTGATATTTCTGTTGTGAAAGAGGCAATTGATGTACGGTCTAAGCCGTTGGAGAAGAAAGTGTCTGAATTGAAGAAAGAAGTTTATGAATTGAAGAAAGAATTTGGAAAGTTGCGAACTGATATCAAAGATGAAATGCAGCTTTTACATGTTCAGTTATGCAGGGATCTTAGGTTTATTATTAGAGATGAGTTACGTGCTATCAAAGACGTAGGGGGCAAAAAGCTTGATGGTGATTCAGATGATGACGATTCTGACAATGGTGGTGATAATGATGATGATGATGATGATGATGACCACGATGACGATGAAGGAGATGAAGGAGATGAAGGAGATGAAGGCGGTGAAGGTGGTGAAGTTGCTGATGATGCTGCTGATGAGGATGCTAATGTTAGGGTGGAGGAAGTCCATGTTGATGAGGTTGTTGATTATGGTTCAAAGGTGAATAAGAATAATGATGGTGATGATGTGTTGGATGAAGTTGAGAAGAAGGGTGTGAATGAAATTGAATTGGGTAATGAAGTTGGTGATGATGTGTCAATTCTCGTGGAGAATAATGATGTGAATGTAATTGAGATTGCTAATGAAGTTGAACGTGATGTTATGGTTGAAGAGCCTGATGAAAAAAAAAATAATGATGATGAAGAAGATGTCAAGGTTAGACATATTTGTTTGTTTTTGTTATGTGATATATGTCTTTTGTTTTAATTATTAAATTGTTATTTATTTTGCGCAGATTGACAATTATAATGACATGCCGTCTTTTGACATATTAAGCCAATGTACTGGGAAAGAGATTGTTGTGTATGATGCTGATAAGGTTAGTGTTATAATTATGTGCCATCATTTATTTAAATGTTATTTATGTTTTGGTTACCATCATATATTGAATTGGTTACTATGATATTATGTTTTGGTTACCATTATATTGTAATTTGTATACTATTATATTATGATTTGGTTACTAGTTTATGTTATTCAGATTACTAATATATCATGTTCATTTAAGTTTGTTGGCTGTTGTACAGTCAGTTGGTTACTAGTTTACGTTATTCAGGTTACTAATCGTATATATTACCTTTTTATGTCAACTGAAAAAGGGGATGAAATGTGAGGCAGCAAGCAGGTATGCTCTTGATTTTATGGTTCTCACCACTCAGGACATAGCAAAGTGTGATGAATTGGAGAAGAGTGTTCACAAAGCCGTTGGTAGACCTGTACGTGAAACTGTAAAGAGTGCCATTTTACGTTCTCCATATACAGCAGAGTTCGGATCGGCTGGTTCATCATGTACTGTAGTGGGTGCTGCTAGTCAAACACTTGCACGTTTAAGTGCATTCCCCAAATCATGCATGGAGATGCCCTCAAAATTTGAAGAGGCATTGTTTGAAGAATGGTTCAAAATTGGAATAAACAACAGAAAAAGGTTTGTTCTTTGTTGTTAACAATGCTATAGTTTTTTATGAAACAAATAAGTTTGTATTATTGTAGTAACATATGGTTATTATTAAATAAATGTTATGGTTACTATTACTTTATATTCTGGTTACCATTAGATTAAGTTTTGGTTACTTAATAGTTATGTTTCGGTTACTATGTGATTATGGTTTGGTTACCAGATTAATGTTTAAAATTAAATTGTTGTTTAATTTACTGATTTTGGTTTGCTGTATTGGTTTCTGGGCAACATTATACTATATAATGCTGTTTTGGTTACTGTCATTGGTTAATGTAGAAAGCTGTATTGCTGAGTAATATTACATTGGTTACTGTATAATGCTTAATTGGTTACTGACTAATTTTGTTTTGGTTACTGCATAATGTTAAATATTAAATAAATGTTAATATTAAATAAATGGGGTGTTTACTTAATAAATGTTATGGTTGCTATTACTTTATATTCTGGTTAATATTAGTTTATGTTTTGGTTACCTATTAGTTATGTGTTAGTTACTATTTGATTATGGTTTTGATTTTAATATTTGTTGGTTATCAGGGTATTGTTTAAAATTAAGTTGGTTGTTTAGTATGTTAATTATTGAACGTGCAAGTTTGATTTGTAGTAGTGTGTATATTAATACTGTAATTGTTAATGTTAGTCTGTATACTAATATTATGTTATTATAATGAAGGACGGACAAATTTCCTGGAAAGAACGATATTATCTTGCCTTCTTTTGTATTTGGATCAATTGCAATATCATCGAAGATGTGGTTCTATAAATTAAAGACGCCTGGGCAGTGGTTAGACGACGATGTGTGTATTTTTTTTAAAAATTTATGTTTTTATAGTTATGTTTACATTATTTAGTTACATTCATCACATACTTGCATTTTCCAACAACTGTTAATATCCTATTATTATTTTTTTGGCTCAGCACATCAATGTTGCGTTGTATTATTTTCGTAAAATGGCAAGACATTCCGAAAGTGTTCCTATAAGGGTAACGACCACGGATTGTTGGTTTCACAGCAAGATCACCGCTCTTTTCGATGAGTATACAAAAAAAAATTGTGACAAAATTGTTCTGTCTGGGGAGGGTGATGTTGCTGAATACATACGTGGGCTGTTTATGGATGTCAACACACCATGGAGGAACGTTGACTATGTGTTGTTCCCAATTCATATGTCATCACCGGACCATTGGTTGTTGTTGACTTTTGATGTGCATCGTAGGTGTCTAACTGTTTACAACTCTTTACAACCAAAAAGGAAATCCATGCAAACTAAAATATCTGATGTTTGTAAGCCGTACATCTTCATTCTTCCCATTCTATTGCGCAAGTCTGGTTTTTGGAAGGATAGGGCTGACATTGACTTCAGCAGTGACCCGTATCGCAACAAGGACGAAGATGATATAATTGAGTTGGAATTTGCTGAGACGGTTCCTGAACAAGTAGAGGGGTAAGGGTTATTTTGTGTACATTTTTTTAATTATTATATATAGGTTGAGTTTATTTTTGATCTTTGTTATATGTTGTTTGTTGTTACAGTGATTGTGGGATGTTCACAATATGTTTTGCTGAGCATGTCATTCATCAGAAGTTTGATCAGATTCCTATTCCTTTCCCCATTGCGCAGTATCGGAAAAAGTTATGCACAAACCTATATATGCATGCAAGGAACAAGCAGTTGGAGGGCTATGATACTGATAGAGAATTTTCAGGAAGATTTGTTCCAGATTTTGATTAGTTCGGATTTTGTTGTTTTGTCTTTATTAATTTTGTTGTGTATTTTTTTATTAAGTATTGGTGTTATACACAACATTTGTGTATGGTTTATGATTTTTTGATGTTTATTGGATCTTATGTAGATGGGATTACATATTTGATTTTATTAGCATTAATGAAAGAGATATTGTTTGTTGGTTGGTATTTTGTTTCTTTTTAAGTTGTGTTTGTTGAATTTTTTTCAAACATACAGTTGGTAACCAATCATGTATAAAGGGGTAACCAGATAATGATTTGATAGTAACCAGAGAGTTACAAGATTGTATTATGCCATATATAATATGTTAAGTGTACATGTGTTATGTATACATGGATTACATAAAATTCAATACCCTTTTAATTACAGGTTGCTGGATATAAAGGTTGTTTACGTTGTGGTTACCATAATAAACTGGTATGGTTACTGTCATGAAATTAGGTGGTTACTGTGATGGTTACTGTTATGTAATTATTTGGGTACCATTAATTATTGTTATGGTTACTGCTATGTAATTGTATGGTTTACATTAAAAACTGGTATGGTGAGTGTTATGGTTACTGTCATGTATAAAATTTTAACCAATTATAATTGTGTAATATAAAGTTGGTAACCAATCATGTATAAATAGGTAACCAGTTAATGATTTAATAGTATCCAGAGAGTTACAATATTGTATCAGGACATGTCATATGTTAAGTGTGCATGTGTTAGTATACATGGGTTTCATAAACTTCAATATCCTTTTAATTACAGGTTGCTGGATATTAAGGTTGTTTATGTTGTGGTTACCATAATAAACTGGTATGGTTACTGTCATAAAATTAGGTGGTTACTGTGATGATTACTGTTATGTAATTATTTGGATACCATTAAACATTGTTATGGTTACTGTTATGTAATTATTTGGTTAAAAACTGGTATGGTTACTGTTATGTTATTAGGTGGTAAATGTTATGGTAATTATATGTTGCTGGATATACAGGTTGTTTATATTGTGGTTACCTTTATAAAATGGTATTGTTACTGTTAAGAATTTAGGTGGTTACTGTGATGGTTACTGTTATGTAATTATATGGGTACCATTAAACATTGTTATGGTTACTGTTATGTAATTATTTGGTTAAAAACCAGTATGCTTACTGTTATGTTATTAGGTAGTAAATGCTATGGTTACTGTTATGTAATTATGTTGTTACCATTAAAAACTGTTATGGTTACTGTTATGTATTTATTTGATTACTGTTATTGTTAATGTTTCATTTAAATCAGAAATCATTATATAAATGAATTATAATTTTGTTTACTATACACAATCAAAAATTGTACAAACCAATCGTTTAATGGTTACTCAAAGTAAACAATAATATATTCATGTATTTAAACTATTAATATAACTGCACTATATCAAACCCTTTTTAGTGGTCTTAAAATCGGGGGATTATTGCATGTTTTCCTGTTGTGTCCTTTTTCTTGGCACCTGCTACATTTGTTTTGAATTTTGATCTCAGATCCGTGTTTGTACCTCCCTTTTTTTGGTCTACCTGCTGGTCTTCTTGTGTTGGGTGGTTTTATACATATGTTTCTTATTTCTTCTGATACATCCCAATTTTCTTTGTCAGCTAATGGCATGATGGAAGCTGAATATGTCTCGACCAAAGTTGCTTTAGTGTAATTTCTTGAACAAAAATCATAACAGTTCAAATTTCTCTTGCTTATAACAGCAGCAGCGTGTGGACAAGGCATTTCATGGTACTGAAATTTACGGCATGTGCATGTCTTTTGTTCGATGTCCACAATATACTGTTTAGAGATATCATAAACAGTGAAAATCACTAAATTTGATGTCTCAACCTACAACACCCAATGCATACAATCAGATTAATAGTTGCATGCCAAATATACAGCAATCAAACAACTAGAACCAGAATGTTAGTTAATAAGTAACCACCAATATAAAAGAAACAATTATAAATCCCATTAACATTATAATGTTACATATTAACTAAGTCAGTATTGATTAGTAACCAGTATGATGTGAAACAGTAACCAAATAAGAATTATACAGTAACCATTATATAATTACACAGTAAGAAATTCAGTAGTAGTCAGTAACCAATATAATATTGCACATTAAGTAAGTTAGCATTAGTGTGTAACCAAGTCAGTATTCAAGTTACTGTTAGTCAGTATAATTTTACACAGTAACCAACTTAGCAATAGGCAGCAACCATTATATGGTTACATAGTAATCATGCTAGCAATAGTCAGTAACCAATAAAATGTTTGACAGTAACTAATTTACACTTATTAAGTAACCAAGTTAATAATAATCAGTAAGTTGCAAATGTAAATTAGGACGCAATAATTTAAATCAAATATTAATTACCTTAAGTATCTTTGATTTTAAGATATTAGATTGCAACTTTCTCTCAGCCGTTGTGGAAAGAGTTGTGAATGTTGATATGGCTGATTGTTTATTTGTGAAATACCATCTCTGAACCAGACAACGTAGGCATTCAATCATTGACGCAACTGGAAGATCCCTGATAAACTTGATTGCATTGTTAATAGATTCGGCTGTGTTTGAAGTCATCGTTGAGTATCTACTTATAGTCCCATGGAGCCTGGTGCACTTATCCAATCTGACCTCTTCCTCCAGATATGTCCTTATTCGAGGATCAATGGCATCGAGTTCAGCCATGTGTTTGTTGTATTGTTCGACAGTGTAAGCTCTACAAGCCCCGTTGTAAGCTTGTTTAACTTCTTCTCCTTTCTTTTTGAATTTGTTTTTTATATTTTTCAGTATATGATATGTGCAGGAACCATGCATGATATCCGGAAACACAAAATTCAGTCCTTGTATAATGGCTTCATGCCTGTCTGAAACAATACATTGACCTTTCCTAACTCCACAAGCAATTCTCAAATTTACGAAAAACCATCTCCAAGACATTTCATTTTCGCTGTCAACAACTGAAAAAGCAATGGGAATAATGTTTCGATTTGCATCTTGTGTGCTTGCTATCAGTAGTGTCCCCCCGTAAGTTGATTGTATGAATGTGCCATCGATTACAATGATTGGAAAACAATGGTGCCATGCTTGAATTGACGCTCCAATGGCAAAGAATAGATACTTGAAACGGCCATTTGTTTCCAACTCAAGGGATGTGACGGAACCTGATATGAAAATCAGCAATATCATTAGAATTACAAGTAGTATAATGTATCCAAATCACTAGTAATCGTTAACCGTTCATGTGGTTAATTGATTATAACTTGTATATTATATTTAATAAATAAACATGCGTATTAAGGTAACCAAACATGTATAATAACTGCATACAAATGGTCTGAAGATTTAATAATTAAACATGCATAATGTCTAAAGGTGTATTGGTTACTGTGTAATATTTTATTGTTTACTGCATAATGCTTATTTGGTTACTAACTAATGCAATTTTGGTTACTGAATAATATTAATGAATAATGCTTGGTAACCACATGTTTGGTAATCAATGCATTATTCAGTAACCAACATGTAGCCTGAAGGTAACCAATACAATATTAATCAGTAAACAATTTACATTGGTAATATTCTACCGTGTAATGATATTTTGGTTACTGTTGAACATCATATTGGTTACTGTCTAATGCTGTAAAACCAATAAATGTTTTTAAAGTGTTACCTGGATTTGTTTTCTTCAGCATGTATAACCATGATGGGATGAGTGAGTAGTCGTGTGGATTTCCTCTCACCTTTTTCAATGCTTTCTCCTTCGATCTCCATGCTTTTTGGTAAGAGATAGACACATTATATTCTGACATCATGTCTTCAACAATATCGGTTGGTGTGTATATTTTCTTCAAATTTGTTATTTTTTGCATTATGCATTCACTTACCAACTCACTATTTGCCTGTCTGTGGTCTCCCAACAATACATTGACTGAACAAGTGTGTATATCATTGAATTCTCTCACCTTGAACATACTGGTTTTTCTGAAACTTGATGCTCTCATCTTCCATTTGCAATTTTTATCGCATACACACACTAGCACAAAGTCTCTATAACTTGTTCGTTGGACTTTGTGTTGTCTGTTTTTTCTGATTGAATGCAGCCTCATAGCTTGAGAGAGGATTTTTTTGTCTGTGTAGGTTTGATGTAATTTTACTTCACGTTCATTCGGATCCGATATTACATCATCATATTGTTCTCTTGCGTATGATTTGTCATGTTGTCTGTCTAGTTGTTGTTCAATAATTTCCATTGCAAGATGATCAACATATTGCGTTCCAAATTGGCATGATTGGCTTGCTAGTGGAACTAGTGCTGAATTTCCTTGTGTTGATCTGATTGGCATTACATCGTAAATTATAGATTCTTCTACATTTGTCAAGTTATGCAAGATCGTTGTGCGTCCCATTCTGTGTTCAATATCCACAATCAGTGGGAATTTACCTTGTTCATCAGATTTTCTACTCATTTCCAGAAAGAATTGTAAGGTTGCTTCATCTGATATACTGATCGGTGAAATGTCGCTTCTAATTTGAAATTTGATTGACAATATTGTTGCGTTTGTGTCTAGCCGTAATGCACTGTATATTTTGGTTAGCATTTCTTTGAACGAAATAGTTGATGGAACTAGTATGCCGGTAACTTCAAATTTGGTGTATTGGTTACTATCAGCCCACGTGCCGTTGAAATAAAGTACAACTGGAATCATCTCCATTGTCTGTCAACAGAATAAGTATTGGTAAGTAACAAAATTAATGTTAGCCGATAACCAATATAATGTTAAATAGTAACCAAGTTAACATTAGTCAATAACCAAGTATTCATCAGTAACCATTATAATGTTATACAGTAACAAAGTAATTATTAGTCAGTAACCAATGCAATGTTACACAGTAACAAAGTAATTATTAGTCAGTAACCAATGCAATGTTACACAGTAACAAAATCATTATTAGTCAGTAATATATACAGTCGGACGGTAACCAATATAATGTTAAGCAGTAATTAAGTCACCATTAGTCAGTAACCAAGTCTTCAGTAGTAACCATTACAATGTTACACATTAACAAAGTTATTATTAGTCAGTAACCAATACAATGGTACACAGTAGCCAATTCATTAATAGTCAATAATCTATGTTAGCTGGTAACCAATTTAATGTTACACTGTAACCAAGCCATCATTAGTCAGTAACCAATTCAGTAACAATTACATATTATAGTCGGACAGTAACCAATGTAATGTTAAGCAGTAACCAATTCTTCCTCAGTAACCATTATAATGTTACACAGTAACAAAGTCATTATTAGTCAGTAACAAATGCAATGGTACACAGTAGCTATTTCATTATTAGTCAATAACCAATGTAATGGTACACAGTAACCAAATCATTATTAATTAGTAACCAATGCAACATTAGTTAGTACCATTATGCATTAACTAATCCAGCATTAAACAGTTGTATAGACACAGTCAGACAGTAACCAATGTAATGTTAAGCAGTAACCAATTCAGCATTAGTCAGTAACCAAGTCTTCATCAGAAACCATTATAATGTTACACAGTAACAAAGTCATTATTAGTAAGTAACCAATGCAATGGTATACAGTAGTCGATTCAGTATTAGTCAGTAACCAATGTAATGGTTACAGTAACCAAATCATTATTAGTCAGTAACCAATGTAACATTAGTTAGTACCAGTATGTATTAACCAATCCAGTATTAAACAGTAAAATAGACATAGTTAGACAGTAACTAATGTAATGTTAATCAGTAACCAATTGCATTTTTACATGAAATTTGCAATTAAAACATTCATATTGCAATCAAAACATTCATTTTTCTTACCGTGTGACCATTTTAAGTGCAAAAAACTTAAGAAAGGTAACCAATATAGTAATTCGTAGTAACAATAGGTAACTATATGATTATAAATTTTAAAATATCATACCTCAGTATTTATTAATCGAAGTTGATGTTGATCTTGTGTTCAACAATCACTGCAGTATTTGGTTACTGATCTTGAAGGCGTTTTGATTTTGTATGCTATTTTCGATCTTAGAGAAGCGTCGCGACAACCGGAATTGTCTTCTCCGATTATGAGTTTAGTCGCGACAGGAGGCTTCGGCTTCGTATTTTTGTTTCTCCGTCGTTGATCTGTTGTGTCGATGTCAAGTTGCATGATTTTAGGGACGGTTAATTTAAAATATGAAATTGGGTAACTGACTTGATAATGACACGTGATTTTAGGGGATTATGTTTTATTTTTGTAATTATGTTGTGTATGTTTTATTTTTGTAATTACTTTTTAAATGTTGTATATTAATGTAAAGGACCCATGTTTTTATTGAGATTGTTGGTAAATAAAAGCACTAAAATATACATACATACTACCCAATTTGTATACATACATAATATCCAATTTGTTGTTTCATACACATAATTCTAATAGTATTTTATCAACTAACAAAAATTTGAACAAAAAAAATCGGTAAGAATATTCTTATTAATAATGGGAGTAGATTAACTTTTTCAAAGTCAAATTTTCATGTGGATCAATGCAAGTGTAACGAGTAGTAGATGTTTATTCTTTCTATCCCTTTGTTTTGCAACAAACGATCGATATTAGCAACCATATTAGATCCGATTTTGTGCTTTACTAGCCAAAGGTCCTATCAGCGATAAGAAAAAGGGAAGTATATCCAGAAAAAATGACGTCATTTTGTTTGACTGTTAGTAAGAGTAGAAACTACTCCTACCAGTGACTAAGTAAAACAACATCATTTTGACTTGCCGCTAGTAGGAGTAGAGATTGACCGCTACTCATACTAGCGACCAGGTAAAACGACGTCGTTTTTCTTGGTCGCTACTAGGAGTAACAACCACTTTGAAAATTCAAATAAAATTGAGAATAATTTAATCATTTCCATTCCCGTTAATAGGAGTTGCGCTGGTCGCAAAAAGAACTAGCGGTCAGGCCCATACTCAAATCAATCTCAGCCATTTGATATGTTATTGGACGGTTGAAGATCTAGTTATTGGAATAATCTCTATAATAAATGGTTGTTATAAATCTATGTTATAGCGACGGAAAAAATCGTTGTTATAGTCAGTTTGTTTTTAGTTCACTACCTATGGTTCGCTGGAAGAATCGAGCTATATATAAAATCTTAAAAACGAATTGGCTATGACGACGATTCGAACCGTCGCCATAAAACAAAAAACTGTTGTATATTATGTCGACAATTTTCTGTTATATATATATATATATATATATATATATATATATATATATATATATATATATATATAAAAGAGAGTAGAGAGAGAAAATAGATAAATGTCCCATCTAATGTTGTACGTCAGCAGCTCTCTCGTTAAAATTTCAAAACCGCAGTTCAAACCGCAGCTCTCTCTCTGTTCTGGAGACTAATTTATAATGTGTTAATAAAACAGATCTCATTTTAAATCTTTCATCAAAACGGTTTAAATTCTTCCAACTTAATCTAATATCTCACATTTCATTTCACATAAAAAAATTCTTGCCCAAATAAAATTCACCCTACACTATAATAATAGTAATAGTAATAACAATAATAATAATAATAATTATTATAATTATAATACTAATAATTATTATTATTATAATACTAATACTAATAATAATAATTATTATTATAATACTAATAATAATACTAATAATAATAATAATAATAATAATAATAATAATAATAATAAACAACATGGGTCATCCTTTTAGTATTAATGCCATTTTCCTGTTTTTCGGGTATTGCGGTCATTATGTTTCCACATGTAAATTGATTTAGGCGGGAAAGTACAAAGACGGTTCAGATTCATTCTAATTGATTTGTAAATTATTTTATATTGCAAAGAGTCTTTAGGTAATGTAATAGCCTAAATTTCAAACATGACCCTCCTATTTGTCATATTTTTGCTAAACTGTTTCCTAAACTTTTTTTTTTAGCACTACTGTTACTCATAGATGCGATTGTCATGCAAAGGTGTTCCTCTAATGTTCCCTAAAAGTTTTTTTTGGCACAACTATTCCTCATAGATACGTTAGTCATGCAAATGTGTTTCTCTAATTTTTTTCACCTATTAAAAATTGATTTTCTCTCTACTCGCTCTTCATGACAAATAAGAGAATAAAATTTATAATTTAGTCTAATGTCGTCGTGCCTTCAGCCACGGACAATTACCGGTATATATACGAATGAGTCCCGCGATTAAAATGGGCAGGACCGGTTGAAAGAGAAGAAGGCCCACTGGGAACGCCGACATCAAAATAGTCAAAATCTATTTACCTATAGGCTATACAGAGCACGACAGAAGGCTACAAGTAAAAATATAAAAGGAAATTCTAATATCTAAAATTAAGCAAAGCACCATTGCTGATAGTTCGGTATATAGGCTGGAGTTACTATGAATAGTGATGGACAATTGGACCCCATCTTTCATTTCATTGGGCATGGATACTTTTTCAAACTTTAAAAAGTTAAAGACAGGTTGGTCCAAAGTAACAACATGAAAGATTTTGTTGTAATCATAAAAGCAAAAGGAAATTAAAGCAAAGAATATATAGTAGTAATAATATCCACCAAAGTTGCACACATCTCTGTCTTCTTTTTCTTACTTTAGAGATTCCTTAGCATGGTGAACTAAATTCTCTTCTATCAAAACAGAACATATCTACGTGTCTAACAGGAAAAGTAAATTTAATTACAATAACAAAGACTATAGTATTATTAGTATAAATGGGAAGAACAGTTTAATCTTAAATTATTAATACCACTAATAAAAAAACACCCAAAAACAAATACTTCTTCCAGCTCTATCCAAAAATGAGAATTCCATGTAATATAATTAACTTCAAACATTTAAACTATTAACCGTACTTTTTTTCTCAATCACAAATTTTATTTTATTTAAAATTTATATTATAGTAATTATTAGGCCCAAGTAAATTATAGTATTCTATGCATAAGCAAAAGTCAACAAATCAATATAGGAGTCGAGGGAGTAATATTTAATCTACTAGGTGGAAATTAAAGCAAGAAAATGGATTATGTGGCTACAAGAGTTTTACAAATTTGTTGCAATTGTATAGTTAGCTGAAGAAAAGAAAAGGTCAAAATAGAAAAGAGTTTTCTTCTAAGCTAAATATGAACCCTCCCTCAAAGCCTTTTCTCCGATAAAAGAAAATTTTCAAATAAGTTTGATTTGCACAATCTCATCATCCATCAGAAAAACTGTGTAAGATGCTCAACTTCACTAACACTAATTCTTATCTTTATCATTATCCCCTCAGAAGCTAGCTAACCACAGACAAAAGCTTCAAACTCTTCACTCTCCTCATCTTCATGGCCTTAACTTTCTATTTTCTCATCTTATTTCTTGGCTTAATTCCATCTCTTATGTGCCAAGTTACAGGTATGCTCTCCTTGCTTCTTTATGCTAAAATTTCAAAACTATTTCCTATCCAAATGATATGATCATAAAGAAAAATCCAACATGCAGAGTTCACGAGTATAGACTGTGGAGGCACAAGTAATTACACTGACCCAAATACCGGCTTAAAATGGATTTCGGATGCTGGAATAATTGGCCATGGAGAATCAGTTGAAGTGGAGAATCCAGATGGAACTTCAGTGCAGTATCAAAGACGACGAGACTTTCCTATAGACAGCAAGAAGTACTGCTACACTCTAAGCACCAAAGAGAGAAGGCGGTATCTTATCCGAGCAACATTTTTATATGGAAACTCCATGAATGAAGGCACATACCCCAAGTTTCAGCTTTACCTGGACGCAACTAAGTGGTCAACCGTAATTGTCTTGGATGCCCCAAAAGTGTATGTTAAGGAAATGATCATCAGGGCTCCCTCAAATTCCATTGCTGTCTGCCTGTGCTGTGCAACAACAGGTTCTCCATTCATATCCACTCTTGAGCTGCGGCCTTTGAATCTTTCGATGTATGCCACAGATTTTGAGGATGGTTTCTACTTAAAGGTAGCCGCAAGAGTAAATTTTGGAGCTGCAAGTATTGAAGCCATAAGGTAAGCTCTCTTAGAATCTTCATATATGACACTAAATTTCATAGTAGAAATGGAAATGGAAATGGAAATGAAAATGACACATGAAGCAATCACAGATATTAAACAGAGTTTCAGACAATTAATAAACTGATTTTAAAAGCAACTGCCCTGTTGTGAAAACAGTTGAATGAGATAATTACGACATATTAGATACTAGCACGGCAATTACATCAAGATGATTGTTGTGTCAGGTATCCCGATGATCCATATGACCGAATATGGAGTTCTGATCTCGAAAGAAGGCAAAATTATCTCGTCGGGGTGGCCCCTGGGACTGAAAGAATCAATACAACAAAGAACGTAATGTCAAACACAAGAGAGTACCCACCATTAAAAGTAATGCAAACTGCAGTTGTTGGCACCAAAGGCAGCCTCACTTACAGATTAAACCTTGAAGATTTCCCTGCCAATGCTCGAGCTTACGCATACTTTGCTGAAATTGAAGACTTGGGAACAAATGAAACTCGGAAATTTGAAATAGAGAAACCTTACCTGCCTGACTACAACAATGCCGTGGTCAATATCGCTGAGAATGCCAATGGAAGCTACACTTTATACGAACCAAGCTTCATGAATGCAACACTTGATTTTGTAATGTCATTCTCTTTCGTTAAGACCCGAGATTCTACTCAGGGACCACTCCTAAATGCAATTGAAATAAGCAAATATGTGCAGATTGCCGGAAAGACAGCCATGCAAGATGGTAAGGCTACTTATGCTCCGGCTTGAACCATTCTCTAGATGAAATTATGTGGGTGAATAAATTTTCTTTACCTATACGAGCTAGTCACTCTTCATTTCCAAATGACAGTGAATATTCTCAATGCTCTTCAAGCCAAGTCTACGGACAGTAATTGGCTGAACGAAGATGGTGATCCTTGTGTTCCCACTCCGTGGGAATGGGTGAGTTGCAGCTCTAACATACCACCAAGAATCACAAAAATGTGAGTTCCTTGCACTTTCTCAATGAAAACTTCTTTGTCCTGTAAGATTTATTTTACTAGCACGCACATACAAATTAAAAAACCAAGCATTCGTCAGTTTGAATGGCAGAACAAAATCTACAATTCATGCCACTATATCATAATTCATCCACTCGTTCAGTGAGTTTTATTACTATCACACAGTTTCCCAAAATATAAACTCAACCTTAAACCATAGGAACATTTGACATTTCTGTTAGAATATCAAATGCCAAATCCATTAGGTTAGGAGGTCCACATTTCAGCAGTTTGTCAGCATACCACTGGGACAGAAGCATGTCATTACCTAAAATATGCATAAGAAATTTTAGTGCAAGTGTGCGTAAGATGGAAATCACACTCTAATTGATATTTACAGTTCTTTTTAAATTTTTATGTGCTCGAGGTATATTCCCAGTTTTACTAACAATTTTGAACAGTGCACTGTCAGGAAAAAAAGTTCAAGGTGATATCCCAGCTGAGCTTAATAACATGGACGGATTGATTGAGTTGTAAGTGCAGTTGAGCAATGAAAATAATAATAATTTACTTCGTTAACTCTGACCAGAACCTGACTGCTGCTTTTATTTTAGGTGGTTGGATGGCAACTCTTTTGAGGGGCCAATCCCTGATATTAGTAACCTCATCAATTTGAAAATTCTGTAAGTTCTTCACTCATATTACTTTCGTTTCACTAGTTTACACCGAGAGAATTCAGAGTTTTTGGTGACTGGTTGGTATTTTTGGTGAATATGCAGGAATCTAGAGAATAACAAACTAACTGGTCCATTGCCATCTTCCCTGGGTAGTTTGCCAAGCTTAAAAGAATTGTATGTAGGGATCTGAACATCTCCACTTCTAGATGATTGATTTTGATTAGATACTTTCTATATTCTAACTTAGGACTTGTAATTCAAAATAAGGCCTTTCCTGAACTAGATATTTAACTGTGAAGTAATTTTATTTTATTATCTGCAGGTATGTACGCAACAACTCTTTGAGTGGGGACATCCCCCTAGAATTGTTAACAGGAAAAGTGATTTTTAAGTGAGTATTATTCACGACAGAAATGTGTACATGCTTATTATCCATGACTAAACTAGTTTCTTTCTTCAATGAGAAAAAGAAAAAGAAAAAATAAACTTAGCTATGTGTTATTATTTCAGAAAAGATATGATATCAATAAGACTAAACATATGTTGAAATAGACATTTTGCAAATCATTCTAAGCTCCATCCTTAATCCCATGCCCAGTATTTCAATCGTATAGAGTGTCTTATGTGCATAAAGGAACAAACACACTAATAAGAATGGAAATAGCCTGCAAATCTGATTTGAGAAAAAAATGTAATTTGTGATATCTAAGGATGTAACACATTGTACCAGGTAAAATAAACAATATGTGCATATATTTCTTCAGAAGCAATGCCTACACGTAATAGAAAAAGAGAACAGTTTGGCGGCAAAACTAAAGCCATACAAACAATCATAACACCAAGAGTATGATAAGACAGAGACAGAGAGAGTATTCAAACAGTCTAGTTATCAAAAGTAGTAATATTCTCTCTTGCAGCTATGAAGGTAATCCTGGTCTAAGGCTTGGGACTAAGCATAAGAGACATCAAAGATTAATTGTTGGAATTTCCGTTGGAGTACTAGCAATTCTTCTTGTTCTGTTCATAGGAAGTTTGCTTCTACTGTGTTACCTTCGGAAAAAGACATCTTACCAGAGGAGTGATGGCAAAGGTATGCACTCCAAATTTCCATTTCTTTTTTTTTGGAATATTCAATAATTCTTTTTTGTCCATCAGGTGATTCATTGCATACTAGCACTAAACGGTCGTCTGCTTATTCAATAGCACGAGGTGGGAATCTAATGGATGAAGGAGTTGCATACCATATAACGTTCTCTGAGATAGAAGAAGCTACCAAATGCTTTTCAAAGCAAATTGGCAAAGGAAGTTTTGGACCTGTGTATTATGGCAAACTGAAAGATGGAAAAGAGGTGGCAGTTAAAATCATGGCTGATTCATCTAGCCACGGGACCCGACAATTTGTTACTGAGGTAGCATAGCTGTGTACATGCATGGTTTATATAGACTACTGCATTCTATTTAATTGCATTGAAGTTAGTTTGAATGTGAATATTTTTAAAATATACAGTTTCATTGAAAATTTAGATGAAATCCATCAACTGCACTTAAACACCTACTACAACTCTAAAGCATACAATTGTTATCTTAAGTTTCAATCATTAAATAGAAAAGTGTACTTGCAGGTCGCTCTCTTGTCAAGAATTCATCACAGAAACTTGGTTCCACTAATTGGCTATTGTGAAGAAGAAAACCAAAGTATGCTCGTTTATGAATACATGCACAACGGAACTTTGCGGGATCACATACATGGTATTCATCTATAAACCTACCATAATTCTGTATAGTCATTAGCACGGAGTCAAAGAAAAATTAATGACATAAAATTTGATGACAGATTATTGCAATCAGAAGCACTTGGACTGGCTAGCTCGTCTTTATATTGCAGAAGATGCAGCTAAAGGTTTATACCTGATTTCCCTGTTGTTCATGTAGCTATAAATTTTTAGATCAAGATAGTAGCTGAAACTTGATCTTTTTAGGCCTCGAATACTTACACTCTGGATGCAACCCAAGTATCATTCATCGCGATGTAAAAACAAGCAATATTCTCCTAGATATCAATATGAGGGCAAAAGTATCTGATTTTGGGCTTTCAAGGCAAACTGAAGAAGATCTAACCCATATATCAAGTGTGGCTCGAGGAACTGTTGGCTACCTTGATCCTGGGTAAGCCATATCATGTGATCTCATACACTCGTCAGTTCCCTTGTGCCTAGCTTGATTGAGTATATCTCTACAACAGGTACTATGCAAATCAGCAATTAACTGAAAAAAGTGATATTTATAGTTTTGGGGTCGTTCTTTTAGAACTGGTCTCAGGAAGAAAGCCTGTGTCAACAGAAGATTATGGCACTGAATGGAATATTGTTCACTGGGTAAGCATGCTACCATTTCTTTATTCATAATTTTCAACATTTGGCAACTTTAGCCAAAAAAAATATATGAGAGGTGCATAAGTCTATTAAAGACCATAATTTGGTTTATTAAAGACCATGCCAGGCAATATAGCAAAACGTCTAGAAGGTAAGATGTATACAGCTTAGGCAAGAATTATAGGATAGGGGTTTGTTTAAATTAGAAAAAAAATGATCCTACAAGATGGTATATTCAAGCTCTAAGAGGTAGCTTATATGATAAATAACATCACAATATGTATTCATGGGAGACTATTGGTTATATTATCCTTGCTCTACTAGGCACTAGGTATATACTATATAGTTAAGGTGTAACGTAGGTGAGTGGGTGATTGCTTGTGTCTCTGTCTAGACACGGGTTAAATGTTTTTTCAGTCACCGTACTATAGGTCAATTTACATATGGATAACTGAACTTTTTTTCTTATAATCAACTCATTGTAGTTTTCTAACAAAAAGTTAAAAAAACTGTTAGAAACTTTGACTTTCAACGGAACGGTACACATCAGCTGCTGAGTTGTCCGTTACAATGTTGACGTGGCACCTTTGTGTGACGTGGCAGTGATTATGTGGATTTGTAGGGAAATTTTTATGAAAAAATGGAAAAAATATTTTAAATTATAATAAAAATTATAAAAATTATAAAATTAAAAATATTTTAAAATTAAAATCTTTTCAAATTTGGACATTAAATTTATAATTGAGTCAAAAAATAAGAAAATAAAAAAAAATATATTTAATTAATTTTGTAATTAATATCAAATAAAATTTTATTTATAATTAAGCTATTTATAAAAAATAAAAACTAAAAGTTTGCTAAAATATTTAATTTTTTTTAATAAAAATAATTATTTTTTTTTATTTTTATTAAAAAAAATATAAAACACAATTTTTTTAATAAAAATAAAAAAAACGCATTTTTTTAAAAAAAAATAAATAAAATGCAACTTTTTTAAATAATTTTATTTTTTTTATAGAACAAAAATGCAGTTTTTTAAATAAAAATAAAGCACAGTTTTTTTTAATAAAAAAAATTTTAAAACGCAGTTTTTTTAAATAAAAATAAAAAAGTGCAGTTTTTTTAATAAATTTTTTTAATTAAAAAAATGCAGTTTTTTTAATAAAAAATTTATTTTTATTAAAAAAAAAATGTAAAACGCAATTTTTTTTAATAAAAATAAAAAAAACGCATTTTTTTAATAAAACTTTTTTTTTATTATTAAACAAAAAAAATGCAGTTTTTTAAAATAAAAATAATTAAAAACGCAGATTTTTTTTAATAAAAAAATAATAATTATTTTTATTAAAAAAATTAAATATATTAGCAAACTTTTAGTTTTTATATTTTATAAATAGCTTAATTATAAATAAAATTTTATTTGATATTAATTACAAAATTAATTAAATATATATATATTTTTTATTTTCTTATTTTTTGACTCAATTATAAATTTAATGTCCGAATTTGAAAAGATTTTAATTTTTATAATTTATATTATAATTTAAAATATTTTTTTCCATTTTTCATAAAAATTTCCCTACAAATCCACATAATCACTGCCACGTCACACAAAGGCGCCACATCAGCATTGTAACGGACAACTCAGCAGCTGATATGTACCGTTCCGTTGAAAGTCAAAGTTTCTAACGGTTTTTTTAACTTTTTGTTAGAAAAATCGAGTACAGTAAGCTGACTGTAAGAAAAAAAATTCAGTTATTCATCATCTGTAAGTCGACCTACAATGCCAATGGCCAAACTAAGATAGTATAGTGCAACAAGCAGACTACAAGCAGACTACGACACTAAAATAATTGAAAATGTAAAACTTATCTAGTAAACCATATGCCTGGTAGAATGTTTTTTATATTGGTTCTCATAATGACTAAATCCCATGAAATATGAATTTACACCAAAATCCAAAACATGGTACACAAAACATTAATAGTAAAAATAATAATAATTAATAATTCCACAGAGATCGGAGGGGATACATATTCTTCTAAAATGATTAATGTGCATCAATACTAGCTTAAACAGTAAGCAAATTACAAAACAAAATATTATAAATCAAATATGATAGCCATGAATAATTTTTTCACACTCACTCTTGAGTTACGTGCTGATAAATCATCATTTATTTTATAATTTGCAGGCAAGGTCATTGATTCGTAAAGGAGATGTGATAAGCATCATAGATCCTTCAGTAGCAGAAAAGGTGAAAATTGAATCTGTATGGAGGATTGCAGAAGTCGCAATCCAATGTGTGGAACAACACGGAGCTTCGAGACCTAGGATGCAGGAAATTATTTTGGCTATACAGGATGCAATCAAGATTGAAAAAGGGTGTGATAAAATAACTTCAGGAAGCGCAAAATCACGATCTTCCCGCAGAACACTACTAACGAGCTTTCTTGATATTGAAAGCCCCGACTTATCTAATCCATCGCTAGTCCCATCCGCTAGATAACCATCTAGTTCACCTCATTTTAGTAAGATTATAACTAGTATACATTGTTGTCTTCTTCTTCTTCTTCAATTTCTTTTTGTGAGAGTTGTTACACTTCTAGCTGAAATTCCTGTACCACACCATTAAACTTCGGGCTTGTTTGTGGCTTTAGCTTATTTGGAATGCACCCCAAACAATGCATTTCTAAGTTAAATAAATAAGCTGCATTTGGAAATTGTCTTTGTAAACTGAACACGATTTTCAGGTGCTTTTGGCCTCCAAAACCCAAGCCAAATATGCACTTAAAACAAATTTGACTTCCAATTAAGTTAAATCTTTCCATGTGTATACTTGTATTTATTGAGGACATGTTAAATTCTGGAATTTGACAGATATTTCAAACTAAAATTGACAAATGAAGCTTCATGGTTAAAATTAAAAGGCAGAAAATTTGCATACCGGTGCAAATTATGTAGGCGTATATATATATATATATATATATATATATATATATATATATATATATATATATATATATGGGTAAGTACTATGTCAACCTTTGGATATCATTATGAACGGTGTTAGATGTGGTTGCTATATATGTAGGATCAGCTCTCATATGTGTGTATATATATGGGAGCTGATCCTATATATATATATATATATACACGTATATAAAGGCAACAATGAGTTAGTGAGAAAGGAAATGTGCTATGAAGATCGAGTAACAAAGCTTACAGATGAGGAATAGGAGGAATTCACCTTTGCCGGCTCAAATCTGACGCCCTTTCCTTTCTTTCGCCGGAGACTGGAGTACTTGCCTTCTTTTCTTTTATTTTCTATCCTCTCGTCTCAATTGCTTAATTTTTTTTTCAAGTTTAAAATATTATTAGAATAAATTTAAAAAAATTATTAAATATATATTTATTTTGATAGTATAAATATTATTTTGTAAAAGTCAACTTTCAAAATTAATGTAAAATCATATTATTTTATTTTAAAAGTAATAAAAAAAGATTACATTATATATTACAATTCATATATACTATTTATACTCCTACTATAATGTAAAATGACAACTACCAAAATTTTAAATTATGTTTGTGCCTTACACGCGGGTTATCAATCTAATCTTGGAAAAGAGGGATATATTTGAATATTAATTTTCATAACTTCTTAAGCTATAATTTAATAAAATAGTAAATTTTAAAATCTTAAAAGGTATTCCTAAAATAATTTTGCCCTCTACCGAGGGGTGTTCATCGGTAAAAAATCGGATCAGACCAGCCCGGATCGGATCGTACCGAATACCGATAGTAGGTAATTTCATGTACCGGTACCGGTTAGACCGGTATACCGAACCTGCGGTACCGGTTCGGTATCGATTTTTACCGAAAATTAATATAATTATTATTTTTATTTTTATTTTATTATTTATTTTATTATTATTATTATTTCTATTAATATTATTTTTATTATTATAATCATTATTTTATTATTATTATTATTATTATTAAAAAATTAGAAAACTAGTATATACCGGTCCGGTTCGGTAAAACAGAACCATAAAAACGTCGGACCGAAACCGATACCGAAAACCCGGTATATACCAATTTTTTTGTACCGAACTGGACCGATTCTTTTTTATACCGAACCGACCAGTTCGATCCGGTCCAAAAAACCGATAAATTTGAACACCCCTACCTATACCCTTATGGAATGAAGATGTGAATGGAGTGAAATGATTTATTCCGTACAGATGAATCATTATATATACTCCACATTTCAATAGAACAATCATTGTAAGACCCCGAATTTTATGAAATAAAAGTATTCAGTTTTTCTTATAATTACTATTTAGTAAATGGTTAAATTGATAAATATTAAAGTTAAGGGTGATATATGAATTTTTTTTATACACAAGTGGTTATAAAATATTCATTGTTGTCGGGGAATATTCGTTTGATCGTGGAATATTTTTACTGTCGGGGAATATTCATACGACGACGCAGCCTTTTGTGGGCCCCATAACGGAAAACGATTGGATGAAAAAAACGACAAGAGTAAGTTGTTTATAAATAACGGCATAGTTGTTACCGTTAACACTGTTGGAATACCCGGTGGTTAAAACACAGTAATACGCGTTGTTGCACAGTGGCACACGGTATTGCACCAATTATTGATTTTTACGTAAGAAGGCATTACTCAATAATTGTTACAGTAATTATTATTCAGTATTTTATTTTATTGATTCAATAATTGCTGCGTTGATATTTTATATTACTGTTATTTTAATAATTGTCACTACACAATATTTTCTATTATCGGAGCAATAATTCATATTATCTTAATAATATTATTAGATAACATTATTGGTAATGTCTAGAAAGTTCTGTCTAAGGAGAGGTTTGGTCATCTAATTGCGCGCCAGTAAGGAGAGATCCTTATTGGAAAGCCCCCTCTTTCCTGGGAACGGCCTGGTTGCCAGTACTGTGGTTCTGTAATATTATTTGTGCATAATTAATTATTGATTTATATGATGAGAAAAATAGTGATTTTATGTGGATATAGATGGAGAAAATTTTTAATGTGACAATTGTTGAAAATTAATATTTTATCTTTTTCTGATAAAATAATTCATTTAAATATATTATTTTAATAATATATTGATGGTGATATTTTTACAATGAATGTGGGATATATGAGTATATGAGGAGGAAGAGTATTTTTGTGGTATTAAATGATTAACACATGTTTTGTGTGTTGGTGGACATAATTCTTGACCGAAAATTTATTATTGACTATAAAATCGCCCGTTTGTGAATTTCGGTCAATTTCTGTTTGGAATTTAGAAAAATTTTCTTCTGCAAAGTTGTAGAGAATTGAATTTCCTATAAAAAATCGCGTGATTCAAATTTTCTGATAAAAGGGCTATTTATTATGAATTATTGAAGTTCTGAAGTTCCGAAATAATTGATATTTGGAAGTTTTATTTATTAGTTTGAAGAAAAATGTTTTTTGTATTTTGTTGGACATCATTAACATGTGTGGCTGGTGTTTTTGACCAAAGGTGGGCTAAGGAAAATTTGTATAATTATATTAATATTATATTAAATTTTCTGCTTTGGTGTTCTAAGCATTTTCCTATAAATAGGGTGCTTAGGTTAGAATTGAAAATCACACCAGAAACACAAGTTTCTCTCTATTTCTCTCTCTATATTATCGAGTGTATTCTTGTGAGTATTTTGATATCTTGAGTGTTGCTATACGGTGCAAGTTTCCTTCAACACTATATCTAGTATTCCAGTCAGAAGTACCGTATTTCCGAGGTAAGGGATGTTATTTCTTCTTAAATGATATTATTTTCTTCAATATCATTATGTCGAAGTATTAATCTGAACTTTTTATCAAATTTAGAACTTTTCATGTCGGGGTTACTATTCATGAGTTACTATTCACGAGTTACTATTCACGAGTTACTATTCACCGAAAAATAAAATTTTCTTCTTTTCGTCCAAAATATCTATTCTGGATACTAGCTTTGATTGTATCCATGTTTTGATCATTCTTGAATTTTACTCCACTATGATTATTTATGAGGTATTTTTGGACATGGAATAGCTGAAATACGAATCCTTAATATTTATTATTTTGTTTCACTGGATTCGTTTCCTTTAAAATATTTTTCATCATCCTCAGTCCTAAATGATGATATAATTGAATATCTTTGGCCTGTAGTGCAAAGATTGATAATTTCTGATGAATATCTTTGGCCCGTAGTGCAAAGATGAACAGGTGTTGAGATGAACATGATCGACTGGTGATACAAATGAATATCTTTGGCCTGTAGTGCAAAGATGAATATTTGATTAAAGATGGTTATTGATTGTTGTTACAGGGATAAAATATTGATGATGGACTTTTAAATCTTAGAAGATAGTAGAACTCATTCTCTACTTGACTCTTCTAATGGTTTGCTGTTTCCGCTGCAGTTATTGATTTAAAACTTGTTGTCTATTGTATTCTATCAGATTTTTCCCTGTTGAAGACTAAGGATAATTTGTTGTATATTATCTTAGTCATAATATTCTTTACTGGGCTAGTTGAGCTCACCCTTTTTCTTGTTGTTCCATTTTCTTCTCAGGAGGCGAGAATGTAGCGAGTACTAGTCGGGGTGTGGAATGATGGTTCAAGACAGTTGTTTTAGTAGTCCTCACTATTTTATAAAATAGTGTATCAATAAGTATAATGAGTTCTTAGTTGAGTATGAATACTGTCTAGATGACAATATTTATATTTAAACTCACAGTATATGTGTTGTCGTATTTTGCACGACAATTGTAATAATAAAGTTGTAGTTATTTTCTGTACCATGTATTTGGCGACTCAGAATGGGTTGAATGGATTGGACCTATTTTGGGGGCGTCACAACCATCATAAATTTTTCCATTCTACAAAAATGAGTTATTGAATTCATAACTTGATTCCTGCCATCCAAATGTAACATAAGAATTTTTATTTAAACTTGATTTCATTTATAGGTATCTAAATTTTAAATACAAAATTAGATAGAAATGTAATAGAAAAGAGTTTCAAATCCATCCGTTTCGAAATAAAAAAAAACGTTTCTACTCGAGAGTGACTTGTAAATTGGTCAAATCAACTTATAAGTCATTTGTCACTGTTTGAGTGTTTGAGAGTTACTTATTTTTTTAACTTATAACTTAGATTTAAAGTTAAAAAAAATAAGTAACTATTTGTGACTTGTTTTAAAATAACTTATAAGTCATTATAAAATAAGTTTGTTTGACCAAATGTAATGTTTATTTTGTCCTTCTTTTTATTAATATCACTTTTAATAATATTTATATTATTTTAACTTATAAGTCATTCTGAGCCGAATACCTTCATAACTTATTTTAACTTAATTTTTGACTTATAAGTCAAATTGATGCCAAACACTTTTATTTATAAATCATAATTTAAAATAATTTATAACTCAATTTATATATTAATTTAAAATAAAGAATTACCGAACAGAACCAAATTAATTTTTACAATGCATTTCAGTAAAGAGAAAAGTGTTGATCGTGTGAATCAACCTTGTAGATTTCACAAGTCACATTAGTTTTTTTTTTTTTTTTTTTCCTTCCAGAAAGCTAATCAGTCAGCCTACTAGTTTTTGTTTTATTTCTTAAATAAAGGTGTTTTGTTCTATCACTCAATGATTTTATATAGATTGGCCCACTTTCCACATCTTTATTATTTTTACCCTTTTTAATAAAGTACTTGATACATTGTTGTTTAGCCTAGAAAATTAGTAGCCAATAAAACAATTCTCTTTCACTGACTTATTTGGTAATTTTAGTAGAACATGATGAAGATGGGCTAATATTAATGATTAAAATTTTGGTAATATAATAAAAGTAGTTTTACATTTGGAGATTTAAGGGTAAAAATATTTTAAATGATAATTTTATAAGATATTCCTCACTCACATGAATAATAAATAGATCACACACTCGTTTATAAAAATATTAAATTTTATTTATAAAAATATCAATTTTTTAAAATATATGTTTGTTGAGAAGAGAACTCAATAAATGTAGTATTTGTTTTGAATACTCTCAATATGAGTACTCATCTTGATAAAATATTTTTTTGAATGTGAATGCCATCCCCATTCCCAATATCAGGTTTAGTTTTCACTTTTTCTATTTCAAGGAATTATATATTATTCATAGACACATGGGCCGATGGGCGGAACTGGGGTGGGGTGGGGTTGGGATTGGGGATTGGGGGTTGGGGGTTGGGGGTGGGGGGGGGGGGGGTGGAGTGGGGAATGGGGGTCACGACCCCTCAACTCTAGAATTTGAAGCATGTTAAAATTTGATTTTTTTTATCAAATGATATTAATTTATTTACTTCCTCATATCCTTTCACATATAATAAATTAACAATATTACAAAAAGATAAAATAATGTTAAATAAGTTTGATGATTAATTAATTAATATTGTATTCATTTGTCTTAGTGACCTAATCATACCTTAGTATCAATTTTTTGAAAATGAGAATAACTTGATTCATTTTCTTGTTTTGAGTGACTCTTCTTAGTTGTCTCTAAGTAAGGTTGTGTTTGATTGCCTCTTATTGGCTCTTAATGGATTTGCCTCTGATTCGGTCAGAGGCAAATCTTGTTTGGCAAAATTTTTTTTTCCTCTTAATGGCTCTTAATTGATTAGACATAAAAATAAATTTACAGTATTCAGAGGAACATCTGAGCAAGAAATTTTTTTTTGGGACAATAATAACCTCTCTTTTATCCCAAATCAAACCTAAATCGCTGCTGCTCTTTTCTCCTTCACTTCGCGCTGCTGCTGCTCGTCTCCTTCGCGCTGCTGCTCCTTTGTCTTCTTTCGCCGGTAATCTTCTCTCCCTTCTTCATCTATTGTTCGTTATTATCAATTCCCACCATGATTTTAACTTTGCACGGAGTTCATCTGATTTTTTTTTTGTCCTTCTGATTTCTATCGGGAGTAATTAAATGAAAGCAAGGTAAATAGGTGTGTATGATGTTCTGATTTTTGTTTATGATGTTCCACTTCTAATGAAACTAGATCGATCCTCTTGGCTTCTTCACACTCTGCTTTATCACTAAATTTCTCACCCTTTTTGCATCATTTCACTTATCACTCAAAACATACACATCACAGATAAGAGTATAAACCCCTCCATCATTCTCTGGCTTGACTGTTTTCAGAATTCAATCGATCACTCTCTCTGCCATCTCAAACTGCTTATGAACCTTACAAGATAACAAAAAGGAACCCCAAAAAAATACATTAGGTTCAAAAAAGAAGTACCTGCTCTCTATTTTTTTAGCTTTACTTTGTCTTCCTATGGAGACTAGAATCAAGCTAATAAAAAGGTATACTTTGAATTATGTATGTTTTTATTAATTAGTTTATATGAAGTTAGTATGTGATTTAGTTGGTAAATTGTTAAATTACATATGAATTCACTGTGTATGAATTAGCTTGACTGGATTTGGCATATGAAACCTTGGGTAATTGAATTATGGGTATGAAACAAGGAAAATATGGAACTTTGAAGAATTTGTAAAGTTAGTAAACTAACTAGTTATATATATTGGATTTGGTTGTACATGTAATTGGTTGCTATGGACTGAATTAGAAATATGGAGCTAGTTAAGACCCGAGATGTTAGATTTATGGTTGAACAATTAAGCTACCGACCTACTATAATTTGTTCTTTATTGTTCAAACTATTTAAATGTTTGTTTTTTATTGTTTAAACCTTTTATAATCTATGTACTTTAGGTATGGAACAAACCAGTGAAACTCAAAAACCAAAAGGATTAGAGTGAGTTGGAGGAATGAATCACTAGTAAAAACTTTTTTAGAAGCAAGTATTCGTGAGGTTGTGGAAAATGGTAGGGAAGGTGCAAGCCTCAAGCCACAATTATGGTGAAAGGTAGGAGAAATACTAAAAGATACCTACAACATGACTGTGGATCAAAAACAAATGAAAAATCATTTTGACTACTTGCGAGGAAAAGATGGTGCATGGTGCAAACTCAAAATTAAGACAGAAAATGTATATGACCCGTCAACGAATAGGTTCAACCTTTCTGATGAGGAATGGACACAAGCGATAAAGGTGCATTTTTAATATTTTTACATTTTAAGTTAATTAGTAATAGTCCTTAAAAATATATTATAACATGTTGAACTTATTGTTTGAATACAGGCAAATAAAATGGTAGAAACATTGAAGATCTCACCTCTAATCTTTCCCGATCTTTGTATTGCATTATTTGATGGAACTGCGGCAACGAGACTTGATAGTTGGGGTCCTAGTTGTGGATGAGGTAGGACTAAAGAAACACCTTTGGACTTGGAGGTTGTTAGTCTTGAGGACATTCCTTTTAGCACCCAAGGTCAAGGGACTTTTATTCCTTCTCCCAATGCATCAACTCCCGGTATACAATATCATGTTTCCGCTCCTAGCTTTGAGGGAGAAAGACCAAAGAAAAAAGCTAAGCGTTCATCTAAACAAACCTACAACACTAACTTAGATGAAGAGATGTCCAAGGCCTTAAAACTCATTGTTGAAAAGAATAGTGGACCTTCCGTGAAAGAATGTAAAGATAAGTTGGAAGAACTTGGCTAGGGAGTAGAAAATCCACTACACAAGATGGCTCTTGGAATATTTTGTGAGAAACCAAGCTAGAGAGAAGCATTGATGATTTTAAAAGAAAATGAGGTTGAAAATTGGGTTATGATGGTTTCACGCAAGTTAGGATATATTGTTTAGTTGTTGGTATTATGTTGGTGGGTATATTTGCGACTAGCTAATTTGATATTTTTGGGTACAAACTTCTTATCTTTGGGACTAGTTAATTTGATATTTTTAGGTACAAACTTCTTATCTTTGGGGCTAGCTAATTTGATATTTTTGGGATATAAACTCTTGTATATGTTGGGGCTAATTTGGTAGTTATAGATGTGATATTTGCTATTATTAATTATGGATGTAATATTTGTTGTAGATGACTTTGAACTTCTTAAGTTAAATTATGGATATGATATTTGCTACTTGCGAGGAATATTTTGGTTTTGACTTAACTTTTCTTTTATTAAATGTTAGAGTATTTTAAACTTGTTTTGTTTAATATAGGTAATATGGATATCGAGGATCAAATTTTATGTTTGATGATTATATATTGGTATTTGAAAAGACAATCTTCAAGGAGAATACCAAGGATTATGGATAATACTTCGGCATTGAGCGAGAATGCTTACACATTAGAGTTGTTAAATGGATCAAATACATAGTGTCGAGAATTGATGCGTCTTTCTCATGATGCATATGTGCGTCTATGTGAACACTTCAAGGAAAAATAATGGGTACACAATAGTAGATACATAACAGTTAAGGAGAAGATGGCAATCTTCTTAACCATCATAGGCCATAATGAACGCTTTAGAGTTATAAAACGCAGATTTTAACATTCTATCCAAACAATACATAGATATTTTCATGAGGTGTTGAATGGGATGATTGAATTTTCAAAAGAAATTATAATGCCTACATCATTTGATTCAAATTCAGATATTCCGGGGAACCATAAAAACTTACGACAAATATTTTCGGTAAGTGACATACAATTTTTTTTCTTTTATTCCATACAATAAAATACATTGAGAACTTTAAGTTTTTTAATGCAGGGTGCAATAGGTGCATTTGATGGTACTCTTGTACATGCAGTTGTTCCTGTTGATCAACAAACGCGTTACAGAGGAAGAGGAAGGGGTGAATGTTATCAAAATGTTTTAGGAATATATGATTTTAACATGATATTCACATTTGTTTGGGCCGGATGGGAATGCATTGCACACGACTCACGAGTTCTAAAAGAAGTTGCATTTGATCCATCTTTTGGTTTTCCATTTCCTCCCCCGGGTATATATTACAATTTCTTTTACCATTTTCAATTATTATTTATTTTTGTCATAAAATTTCATCATTCAAGTTATTAATAATAATCATTATTTTTTGTCTCAATTATAGATAAATATTATCTTTGTGATGCTGCATACATAAACACTCGAGGATTTTTATCTCTATATCGCAATACAAGGTATTGGTTAGCTGATTTTCGACGCAGACACGCTTTGAATAAAGAGGAAAAATTCAACCATGCTCATGCACAACTCAGAAATGTTATCGAGCGTGCTTATGGTGTGTTGAAAGCAAGATTCCCAATTTTGAAACGAATGGCTCCTTACCCTTTTACAGTACAAAGGGATATAGTTATCGCTTGCTTCGCAGTCCATAATTTAATAAGGAAGCATAACATTTGTAAGACCCCGAATTTTATGAAATAAAAGTATTCAATTTTTCTTATAATTACTATGCAGTAAATAGTTAAATTGATAAATGTTAAATTTAAGGGTGATATATGATTTTTTTTCAAAATACACAAGTGGTTATAAAATAATCATTGTTGTCGGGGAATATTCGTTTGGTCGTGGAATATTCTTTCTGTCGGGGAATATTCGTACGACGGCGCAGCTATTTGTGGGCCCCATAACGAATAACTGTCGGGTGAAGAAAACGACAAATTTGAGTTTTTACAAATAACGACGTAGTTGTTACCGTTAACACTGTCGGAATACCTGGTGGTTAAAATACAGTAATACGCGTTATTGCACAGTAGCACACGGTATTGCATAGTATTTTTGAAATTATTGATTCTTACGTAAGAAGGTACCACTCAATAATTGTTACAGTAATTACTGTTCAATATTTTATTTTATTGATTCAATAATTGCTACGTTGAAATTTTATATTATTGTTGTTCAATAATTGTCACTGCACAGTATTTCCCATTATCAGATCAATAATTCATATTATTGGAATAATATTATTAGATAACATTATTGGCAATGTCTAGAAAGTTCTGTCTAAGGAGAGGTTTGGTCACCTAATTGCGCGCCAGTAAGGAAAAATTCTTATTGGAAAGCCCCCTCTTTCCTGGGAACGGCCTGGTTGTCATAAATGTGATTCTGTAATATTATTTGTGAATAATTAATTATTGATTCATATCATAAGGAAATATTTATTTTATGTGGATATAAACGAGGGATATATTTTTGTGGTTAAAAATGAAGGAGTTAATGTTGAGGTTTTTATCAGTATTTTTGTTGGAATTGAGGTATTAAAAATTAGGGTTTTTGAGATATTTTGCGGGGGTTATAATTTTTAATCCGACTGTTGGATCGTGGTCATTTTTGGATATGTTATACATATATAAGTTGAGTATATGTCCACAAATTTTGAACCGTTAAAAATGAACGTATGATTTATTATGAATTTTACAAGATGACTGGTTCAGAAATTAATGAATTTTCGGAGTTTATCATTTTGATGGAAAATTCTAGAATTGGTGGGCCCCACTTGTGGTTGGTGAAGAAATGTGCTGAATTATATTTCAAATGTGGTGGGTGAGAATAGTAGCAGGTAAAGCCATCAGGTTGCAGGTCAAACCTACCAAAATTTTCCTATAAATAGAGGGCTAAGTTAGAATTGAAAATCACACCAGAAACATAAGCTTTCTCTCTTTCTCTCTATATATTATGAAGCATATTTTGTGAGTATTTAGATACTTTGAGAGCTGCAATATTCCTCCTGTAAACAACGTTACCGAGCAAACGATGAATGATGGAATGTTTAGGAGCTTTTTGCAGTTCATGCAAAATCAGACGAGGGAGACTCGTGTGCAGAATACGGGTGGAAATGATAACAACGCGCGGTTTGTCACAGCTAAGCAGTTCAAAGAATTGGGACCACCAGAATTTAAGGGAAAGCTGGATCCGATCATGGCGGAAACGTGGGTCAAGCAAATTACCAAGATATTTGATGTCTTGGGATGCACGGAGGAACAGAAGGTTCCATTCGCCACATTTATGTTCCGCGGTGAGGCAGACTACTGGTGGGAGTCTGTGAAGCGTACCCAGCCTGACGCACTCAACATGTCCTGGGAAACATTTCAAAAACTGTTCAATGACAAGTACTTTCCTGAAAGTATTCGTCATATGAAGGAGGTTGAGTTTATTAGACTGGAACAAAACAACATGACGGTGTCCCAGTACGAGGCGAAGTTTGCAGAGTTATCCAGGTTTGCACCTCATTTGGTCGAAAATGAGGAACGAATGACAAGGATGTTTCTGAGAGGTCTAAAACCCGAGATTCGGCAATATCTTATCTCTCATAAATTTTCTTTATATTCAGATGTTGTAAACAGGGCTCAATTATTAGAGCGAGATAATGAGTATGTGCAACCGAGGGACCACAACCAGGGTCATACCGGTGACGGCAGTCATCGAAGCAATGAAAACCAGCAGGGAGGAAAATATTCGGACAAAAGCGGTAACCACTCTGGTGGTAATCGTGGTCGTGATAATAGAAAGAGCGAGTCGGGAGGAGATTTCAAGAAGAGAAGGTACAACAATGATAACGTGAAGACGTCAGCACAAACATCAACTGTTTCTAGGGGAGGAGAACGACCACCGGTCGTATGTTACAAATGTGGGAAAGAGGGACATATCAGCCCAAACTGCCCACAACAATCCAAGGTATGTTTTAACTGTGGAAAGGAAGGTCATATAGCTCGAGAGTGTTCTGTGGCAAAACCAAGTTCAGCGGAGATGCTGACTCCAAAAGTTATCCCGGATAAGTCGAAATCAGCGATTCCTGGAAGGGCGTTTGTCGTTACTGGCCAAAACGCGAGAAACCCGAACGAGGTGATCACGGGTAAGCTAATCTTGAATTCTTGCGAAGTTTATACTTTACTAGATACCGGTTCTACCCATTCTTTTATCTCTCCTGCTTGTGCTCAACGTTTAAACTTGACTCCGGAGAAATTGGACTTTAACTTATCTGTTGAAACTCCGTTGGGTGAAACCTTCGTTACATCTACAGTTTATAAATCTTGCATGATCCAAGTTGGCACTATCACATTACCTGTTGATCTTATCTCTTTAAAGATACTTTCTTTTGATGTGATTTTAGGAATTAATTGGTTAACCACTCATCATGCTAAAATTGATTGTTTTCGTAAGGTTGTTAGTTTTCATATTCCTAACCAACCTGTCATACGAATTCAAACTACTAAACCACTAAAATCAGTCACTGTCATATCAAGCCACAAAGCTATTCGTTTATTGAAAAACGGATGTCAAGCTTTCTTAGCCCATGTTATGGATTTGAACAAAGACAAGTCAGATTTGAATAATATTTCTATTGTTAGAGAATTTTTCGATGTATTTCCTGAAGAACTTCCCGGTCTACCCCCGGAACGAGAAATTGAATTCTTTATTGACCTTGAACCCGGTACAAAGCCCATTTCTAAAACCCCATATCGAATGGCTCCTATTGAACTTCAGGAGTTAAAAGTCCAACTACATGAGTTGTTGGACATCGGTTTTATTCGTCCTAGTACGTCTCCTTGGGGTGCTCCTGTTTTATTCGTAAAGAAGAAAGACGGGAGTATGCGACTTTGTATTGACTATCGAGAATTGAACCATGTCACCATCAAGAATAGGTATCCGCTACCTCGCATTGATGACCTGTTTGACCAGTTGCAAGGAGCACAATTCTTTTCAAAGATCGATCTTCGTTCTGGATATCATCAGCTGAAGATTAAAACTGAGGATATTCCAAAGACTGCCTTCAGAACTCGGTACGGGCATTATGAATTCTTAGTAATGTCTTTTGGATTGACTAATGCTCCTGCTGCCTTCATGGATATGATGAACCGTGTATTCAAAGAATATTTGGATCAGTTCGTTGTTGTCTTTATTGATGACATCCTCATCTATTCCAAAAGCCGTGAAGATCATGAGCGCCATTTGAAGCTGGTACTGCAAAGGCTTCGTGAAAACAAGCTATATGCCAAACTGAAGAAATGCGAGTTCTGGCTTGAGGAAGTAGCATTCCTTGGGCACGTGGTGTCAAAACATGGAGTATCTGTCGACCCGGCGAAGATTGAAGCCATACAAAGTTGGGAGCAACCGAAGTCGGTAACCGAAGTACGTAGCTTTCTGGGCTTAGCTGGTTATTATTGGAGATTTGTGGAAGGATTTTCTCGAATCGCTACTCCGTTAACTCAGCTGACTCGGAAAGATACAAAATTCGTATGGAGTGAGGAATGCGAGAAGAGTTTCCAAGAACTCAAGAGGAGACTCATTTCGGCACCTGTTTTGACAATACCATCTGGTTCGGATGGATTTGTTATCTACAGCGATGCTTCAGGCAAAGGGTTAGGATGTGTTCTCATGCAACATGGGAAAGTCATAGCCTATGCCTCACGACAACTCAAAGAATATGAGAGGAATTATCCTACTCATGATTTGGAGTTGGCAGCAGTCGTTTTTGCGTTGAAGATCTGGAGACACTACCTGTATGGGGAGAAAGTGGAGATCTATACAGATCATAAAAGCCTCAAATATTTCTTCACCCAAAAGGAACTCAACATGCGGCAACGACGTTGGCTTGAGCTGTTGAAAGATTACGATCATACCATCCAATACCATCCTGGAAAAGCAAACGTAGTAGCTGACGCATTGAGTAGAAGATCATATGCGGGTACGAGTGCAATGTTTTTAACACAAAGGCCCATTTTGTATGACTTGCAAAGGATGGAGATAGAGATGAAGGCTCCAAGTACCCACATGATGATATCAAATATACGAGTAGAACCGACTTTAATCGATAAAGTTAAAGCTGCTCAAGCTACGGATATAGAGCTGATGCGTATGAAGAAGAAAGTGCAAGAAGGTGCTATTCCAGAAGCAAGAATCGATGAAGAAGGAATACTTCGAGTCAACTCCAGACTTTGTGTTCCTAACGATTTTGACTTGAAGCATAGAATAATGATGGAGGCACACAACACACCGTTTGCAATCCATCCTGGGAGTACCAAAATGTATCACGATCTTCGACATACATTTTGGTGGAGCAATATAAAAAGAGAGATCGCGGAGTTTATCTCGAGATGTTTAACTTGTCAACGTGTAAAAGCGGAGCATCAAGTACCAAAGGGTCCATTGCAACCACTTGAGATTCCGAAATGGAAGTGGGAACACATTACTATAGATTTTGTTACAGGTCTTCCCAAGGTTTCTCAAGGCATAGATGCGATTTGGGTTATTGTTGATAGATTAACCAAGTCCGCTCATTTCTTGCCGATACGTGAGACTTATTCCCTTGAACGTCTTGCTAGTATGTACGTGAACGAGATTGTGAGATTGCATGGCATGCCAGTATCCATAGTTTCGGATCGTGACCCAAGATTCACTTCACGATTTTGGGTTAGCTTGCAGAAAGCTATGGGCACGGATTTACGATTCAGTTCAGCATACCATCCTCAAACGGACGGACAATCAGAGAGGACTATTCAAACTCTTGAAGATCTATTAAGACTTTGTGTCTTAGATCTCAAAGGGAGTTGGGATAAGTACCTACCATTGGTGGAATTCTCCTACAACAACAGTTATCAGGCGAGCATAGGTATGGCTCCATTTGAGGCGTTGTATGGAAGAAAATGTCGTTCTCCAGTATGCTGGGACGAGGTGGGTGAAGCAACATTGTTGGGACCAGAATTGGTACGCATTACTACAGAGAAGATCCAAACGATTCGACAACGTATACAAACGGCACAGGATCGACAAAAGAGTTATGCGGATCTTCATCGGAAGGACGTGGAATTTAATATTGGGGATCATGTATTGTTACGTGTTGCACCATGGAAGGGAGTTACAAGATTTGGGAAGAGAGGAAAGCTCAATCCAAGATTTGTTGGTCCATTTGAGATTCTTGAGCGAATAGGAAATGTGGCATATAGACTCGCATTACCTCCAAGCATGTCTCGTGTTCATAATGTTTTTCACATATCTATGCTTCGTAAATATGTTAAAGACCCGAACCACATTATTGAGTTAGAACCAGACGAGATAGCTGAAGATTTAACGTACGAGGAGGTACCTGTTAAGATCTTGGATAGGAAAGAGCATGTCCTACGCACGAAGGTTATACCACAAGTTAAGGTTTTGTGGAGAAACCATGCTATTGAAGAAATGACCTGGGAGTTGGAATCAGAAATGAAAGCGAGGTATCCTCACCTTTTTGAAACATCAGGTACGTACGTCAATTTCGAGGACGAAATTTCATAAGGAGGGGAGGTTGTAAGACCCCAACTTATTAATGAATAAAATCAAATTTTCTCTAAATATTATTGTGAATAATAAGGGGTTAATTTGATATAATACTTTGGTTATGGGTGAAATGTGCAAATTTTGCAAAATAAGCAAGTGGTTATAAAATATTTATTTTTGGTCGGTGAATATTCGGTTGGTCGTGGAATATTCTTGCTGTCGGGGAATATTCGTACGACGACGCAGCCTTGTGTGGGTCCCATAACGGAAAGCGATTGGATGAAGAAAACGACAAGTATAAGTTGTTTATAAATAACGGCGTAGTTGTTACCGTTAATACTGTTGGAATACCCGGTGGTTAAAATACAGTAGCACACGGTATTGCACCAATTATTGATTCTTACGTAAGAAGGCACTACTCAATAATTGTTACAGTAGTTATTATTCAATATTTTATTTTATTGATTCAATAATTGCTGCGTTGATATTTTATATTATTGTTGTTTCAATAATTGTTGCTGCACAGTATTTTCATTTATCAGATCAATAATTCATATTATTTGAATAATATTATTAGATAACATTATTGGCAATGTCTAGAAAGTTCTGTCTAAGGAGAGGTTTGGTCATCTAATTGCGCGCCAGTAAGGAGAAATCCTTATTGGAAAGCCCCCTCTTTCCTGGGAACGGCCTGGTTGTCATAAATGTGATTCTGTAATATTATTTGTGAATAATTAATTATTGATTCATATGATAAGGAAATATTTATTTTATGTGGATATAAATGAGGGATATATTTTTGTGGTTAAAAATGAAGGAGTTAATGTTGAGGTTTTTGTCAGTATTTTTGTCGGAATGGAGTTATTAAAAATCAGGGTTTTTGAGATAGTTTGCGGGGGTTATAATTTTTAATCCGACCGTTGGATCGTGGTAATTTTTGGATATGTTATACATATATAAGTTGAGTATATGTCCACAAATTTTGAACCGTTAAAAATGAACGTATGATTTATTACGAATTTTACAAGATGACTGGTTCAGAAATTGTTGAATTTTCGGAGTTTATCATTTTGGTGGAAAATTCTAGAATTGGTGGGCCCCACTTGTGGTTGGTGAAGAAATGTGCTGAATTATATTTCAAATGTGGTGGGTGGGAATAGTAGCAGGTAAAGCCATCAGGTTGCAGGTCAAACCTACCAAAATTTTCCTATAAATAGAGGGCTAAGTTAGAATTGAAAATCACACCAGAAACAAGTTTTCTCTCTTTCTCTCTCTAGATTATTGAGTGTATTTTGTGAGTATTTAGATACTTTGAGAGTTTCTATTCATCAGAGCAAGTTTCTTTCAGCCTTATACCGGTATTCCGACCAGAAGTACTGATATTTTGAGGTAAGGGATATTATTTTCTTCTTAATGATATTATTTTCTTCAATATCATTATGCTGAAATATTGATATGAGTTTTTATCAAATTTGGAACTTTTTGTGTCGGGGGTTACTATTCACGTATACGGCACTATTCACGTATACGGCACTATTCACGAATACGACACTATTCACCGAAAAATAAAATTTTCCCTTTTTGTCCAAGATGTCTATTATGGTTACTATCTTTGATTGTATCCATGTTTTGATCTTTATTTTTGAATTCTGCTTCACAATTGATTATTATGAAGTATTATTGATCTTGGATAAACTGTTATACGAATCCCTACTATTTGTCCTTCTGTCTCATTGGATTCGTTCTCTTTAAGATATTTTTCATCATCCTCAGTCCTAAATGATGATATTACTGAATATCTTTGGCCTGTAGTGCAAAGATGTATAATTACTTGATGAATATCTTTGGCCTGTAGTGCAAAGATGAACAGGTGTTGAGATGAACATGACCGACTGATGATACAAATGAATATCTTTGGCCTGTAGTGCAAAGATGAATATTTGGTTAAAGATGATTATTAATTGATGTTACAGGGATAAAATATTGATGATGGACTTTTAAATCTTAGAAGATAGTAGAATTCTTTCTCTACTTGACTCTTCTAATGGTTTGCTGTTTTCGCTGCAGTTGTTGATCTAAAACTTGTTGTCGATTATATTTTATCAGATTTTTCCCTGTTGAAGACTAACGATAATTTGTTGTATATTATCTTAATCATAATATTCTTTACTGGGCTAGTTGAGCTCACCCTTTTCCTTTTTGTTCCATTTTTCTTCTCAGGAGGTGAGAACATAGCAGGATCTAGTCGGGGTATGGAGTGATGGTTCTAGAAAGATGTATTAGCAGTCCTCACTATTTCTGTAAAATAGTGTTTGAATAATTGTAATGAGGATTTATTTGAGTGTGGATATTGTCTAGAAGACAATATTTGTATTTAAACTCAGTATGTGTTGTCGTATTTTGCACGATAATTGTATTATTGAAGTTGTAGTTTGCTTTCTGTACCATGTATTTGGCGACTCAGAATGGGTGTTGTATACCTATTCTGGGGGCGTCACAACTACTAATACTATCATCTGGTCCATCACTCCGTTCTCTGACTCGTCCCAGCTATATTCTCATTTCCTGAAGAGAACAGTGAAAGAAAGGGTGAGCTCAACTAGCCCAGTAAGAAATATTATGACTAAGATAATGTAGAATAAATTATCATTAGCCTTCAACAGTGTTAAACTGATAAAATATAACGAACATCAAGTTTAACTACAGCGGAACAAGCAATCCACTAAAAGAGTCAAGTAGGAAATAAAATCTACTATCTTCTATGATTTAAAAGGTTTTTCAACACTGTTATCGCTGGGACTCAGCTTAATAAAATAATCTATATCATCGAATCACCCCTGCACTACTATCAAGGATATTCGTGTATTCATTAATGGTCATGATCATGCCAACAACTGTCCATCAATGCACTACGGGCCAATGAGAACTTTTACCACATCATTTATAACATTACGGTCATGATTATACCGAATAATCTCTGGTCATAATCATACCAAGTTCATCTATGCACTATAAGTCACAGATGACTTTCAACATTTTATAAACATGAGGATGATGACAATGATATAATAATTCAATAAAACAAGTTCAATAATTAATTTATCCAAGAATTAACAACGTCCAAATTGTCAACATGATACTGCTTTGTGGAGTAAAATTCAAGAATGCTTAGAAGAATATTTTCATGAAAAAATACTGGATGAAACGCAATTATCAAGGATATTCCACAAATTTCATGGAGTATAGAAGTCAAAACTTAACCAACTGAGTATAATAAAGAATGGAATAACAAAAGAAATCATCATGCATGCGATAGACCGCACAGACAAGTTATTCCAACAGAATAATAAATAAGGAACCAGGTCCGGCGTAAAACGCACAAACAGGATATTCCAATAGAATAATAATAAAGACAGAACCAGGTCCGGTGTAAAATACACAGACAGGATGTTCCAACAGAATAATAATAAAGACGGAACCAGGTCCGGTGTAAAATACACAGACAGGATGTTCCAACATAATAATAATAAAGACGGAACCAGGTCCAGTGTAAAACACACAGACAGGATGTTCCAACAGAATAATAGAAGAATTTCACCAAGTATAGGGTAGACCGCGTATACAGGTTATTCCAACAGAATAATAAGAAATGGAATAACAACATTTCTCTTCATGAATAAGAAAGAATAACACCCCTTACCGTTTTAAAGAAGAACTGAAATAAGGAAGTAGTTAAGTAGCAAAATACTTTTCTTCTCTCTCTATAGTTTCTCTCTCTAGAGTTCAGTGAATTCGTAAGAAATAATGAAGGAATGAGCTGCTATTTATAGAAAAATAGAATGCATAGTAACTAATCCATGAACGGTCCAGATTGATTACTTTAATCTGACGGTCCATATTTAAAGAAAAATATTTTAAATAAAATATAATATATTCTATTTATAGAATAACTTTAATAAAGTATTCTGTTTTATATAAAAAGATGTTTCTGTTTTATTACGTTAATAATACGAATAAAACAAAACTTCATTATCGCTAAATAATTCATATTATTAACTGACAATAATTGAATCAAACTGAGTGACTTCTCACATAAGTATTAATAATCAATGCCGTGTGCTACTATGCAACCACACGTATTACTGTACTTTTACTACCGAGTAGTTCAACAGTATCAATGGTAAAACTTCCGCCGTTATTTTTAATAAAATATTTTTGTCGTTTTCTCAATCCGACAATAATTGCGTTGTGGGGTCCACCAATGATTGTGCCTGTAAGACCCCGAATTTTATGAAATAAAAGTATTCAATTTTTCTTATGATTACTATTCAGTAAATGGTTAAATTGATAAAAGTTTAAAGTTATGGGTGAAATATGAAATTTTTTCAAAATAAGCAAGTGGTTATAAAATACTCATTGTTGTCGGGAAATATTCGTTTAGTCGTGAAATATTCTTCCTATCGGGGAATATTCATACGACGGCGCAGCCTTTTGTGGGCCCCATAATGGAAAGCAATTGGATAAAAAAAATGACAAGTATAAGTTATTTATAAATAACGGCGTAGTTGTTACCGTTAATACTGTTGGAATACCCGGTGGTTAAAACACAGTAATTCGCGTTGTTGCACACTAGCACATGGTATTGCACCAATTATTGATTCTTACGTAAGAAGACACTATTCAATAATTGTTACAGTAGTTGCTGTTCAATATTTTATTTTATTGATTCAATAATTGCTGCGTTGATATTTTATATTACTGTTGTTTTAATAATTGTCACTACACAGTATTTTCTATTATTGGAGCAATAATTCATATTATCTGAATAATATTATTAGATAACATTATTGGCAATGTCTAGAAAGTTCTGTTTAAGGAGAGGTTTGGTCATCTAATTGCGCGCCAGTAAGGAGAGATCCTTATTGGAAAGCCCCCTCTTTCCTGAGAACGGTCTGGTTGCCAGTACTGTGATTCTATAATATTATTTGTGTATAATTAATTATTGATTTATATGATGAGGAAAATATTGATTTTATGTGGATATAGATGGAGAAAAATTTTAATGTGATAATTGTTGTAAATTAATATTTTATCTTTTTCTGATAAAATAATTCATTTAAATATATTATTTTAATAATATATTAATGGTGATATTTTTGCAATAAATGTGGGATATATGAATAAATGAGGAGAAAAAGTATTTTTGTTGGATTAAATATTTAACACATATTTTGTGTGTTGGTGGACACAATTCTTGACCGAAAATTTATTATAGACTATAAAATCATCCGTTTGTAGATTTCGGTCAATTTTTGTTTGGAATTTGGAAAAACTTTCTTCTGCAAAGTTGTAGAGAATTGAATTTCCTATAAAAACACGCGAGATTCGAATTTTCTGATAAAATGACTATTTATTACGAATTATTGAAGTTCCGAATTATTGAGTCTGAATTGATTTTTGTTACAAAAATTGTTTAAAACATGTTTTGCATTTTTGGTGCATTTGTGTGAAAAATATGTTTTTGATGTGGTGGGCTAAGGAAAATTTGGTTGTAAATATATTATTATATTCAATTTTCTACTTTGGTGTTCTAAGCAATTTTTTATAAATAGGGTGCTTAGGTTACAATTGAAAATCACACCAGAAACGGAAGTTTTCTCTCTATTTCTCTCTCTATATTATCGAGTGTATTCTTGTGAGTATTTGATATCTTGAGTGTTGCTATACGGTGCAAGTTCGTTCAGCGTTATTCCAGTCAGGAGTACTGCTCTTTTGAGGTAAGTGATTGTAAGGGATAGTACGGGATAGTAAGGGATGTTATTTCTTCTTAAATGATATTATTTTCTTTAATATCATTATGCCGAAGTATTGATCTGAACTTTTTATCAAATTTAGAACTTTTCATGTCGGGGTTACTTCACGAGTTAATATTCACGAGTTACTATTTATGAGTTACTATTCACGAGTTACTATTCATGAGTTACTATTCATGAGTTACTATTCACGAGTTACTATTCATGAGTTACTATTCACGATGGGTTACTATTCATGAGTTACTATTCACGAGTTACTATTCACGGGTACTATTCACTACAAAATTAGTTTTTTTTTTCTAACCAAATTATAGTTGTTTTATGAATATTACTCTGGAGATTAAAACTATGTATTGATTATATTAATTTTATTATCATATATAATATTTTTATAACCCTGATGTTAAAATTCTCTTTCACTGGAGTGTAAAGATGGGTAGATTATTGGTATGATCATAACTAGGGTTCTCTTTGTCCAGTAGTGAAAAGTTGAATTGTGACTGGTATGATCATGACCATTGAATTTATAATTGAATATCTTTAGCTTAAGTGCAAAGGTAAAATGATCAACATGGTTATAATTATTGGTTATATAAATTCTGAGATGATTATATATTTCTTTGAGATAATAATATATTTGGTTTGTAGTGCAAATATGAGCTATTGAGGAATATCTTTGGCCTGTAGTGCAAAGATGAGTTGTTGATGAATATCTTTGGCCCGTAGTGCAAAGATGAAATTATTAGTATGATTATGAACATGAACTGTGATTTGGTATAATCATGATCTTTGATGTTTCAGGTAAAGACAAGTGATAAAAATTATCTTCGTTCTAGATGAGAAGAGGAATTTAGAACTATAATTATGATTATGAGTTATACATGTGATTGTGGACAAGAATTGTTGATTAATGTTACAGGGATAAAACATTGTTGGTGGACTTTTAACATGGAGAAGATAATAGACTTTGTAGTCTATTTGACTCTTCTAATGGATTGCTCGTTCCGCTGCAACTATGGTTGAAAAATTTTATCATCTACCATATGTTCTAAATCTCTGATTTATTACTGTTGAAGACTATTGATAATTTATCTTTAGTCATGATATTCTTTACTGAGCTAGTTGTGCTCACCCTTTTGCTTCACAATTCCTTTCAGGTAATAAAAGTGTAGCTGGGTCGAGCGAGGGATAACAAGGGAATAGAACGGTGGTCTATAGATATTGAGGGTGAGGTGAATTTAACTTAGAAGGGTGTTTTGCCACTATCTTACAGGATGTATAATGACATACAACCTCGTGTCATCATAAGACATGGTTGTGCACATCCACTTGTTGAGTATATCTACAAGCACTACCTATATGATCTTGGAGTTTGGTTGAAGTATAATTCTCAATTAGAGACAGTGGAGATAATGATATGTCAAGAGAAGACTCGCCATTGGGAAGAATATGATAGTAATCTTCTCATTTTTTTTTGGGGTCTATTGGGTCAACCAAGGATAATTCTGTGGCCATATGATGTCTATCATAACCTAGAAGCATGGCCTCCCATGTATGAGGGTTTCCTTGAGCACTTCCCAAAGATTTTAATTTCTAAAACAGTTTTTGACTGTACCTTTATGTAAGGTGTCATAGTGACGTGCTACACAAGTTGGTGTCCAGAGTCACAGTTGGTATATTTTAGTATCAAAACTCACAACATATGTGTTGTTGTATTTTGCACGATAATTATTGTAATAAAGTTGTAGTTATTTTCTGTATCATGTATTTGGCGACTCAGAATGGGTTGGATGGATTGGACCTATTTTGGGGGCGTTACATTTGGTATCAGAGCTTAGGGATATGATCTCTGGCGGAGATCGGGGAATAGGACTAGGAGGAGAGAGACGAGTAAATCCTTCGCTAGTGTGTCCTACCTAAGCTTATTTGTTGGTCAGTCATAATATCGGGATATTATGTGATATGTTAATTTGTTCAATTAACCTTTGTTTTGAAGCTGTATTCTAGAATGATATCTGAAATACAGGAGATGAGCAATGAAGAAATTATGATGACAAGAAAGATGGAATCTGAAATGAAAGCAAGGTATTCTCAACTCTTTGAAATACCAGGTACGTAAATTTCAGGGACGAAATTTCATAAGGAGGGGATATTGTAAGACCCCGAATTTTATGAAATAAAAGTATTCAATTTTTCTTATGATTACTATTCAGTAAATGGTTAAATTTATAAAAGTTTAAAGTTATGGGTGAAATGTGAAATTTTTTCAAAATAAGCAAGTGGTTATAAAATACTCTTTGTTGTCGGGAAATATTCGTTTAGTTGTGGAATATTCTTCCTATCGGGGAATATTCATACGACGACGCAGCCTTTTGTGGGCCCCATAATGGAAAGCAATTGGATAAAGAAAATGACAAGTATAAGTTATTTATAAATAACGGCGTAGTTGTTACCGTTAATACTGTTGGAATACCCGATGGTTAAAACACAGTAATACGCGTTGTTGCACACTAGCACACGGTATTGCACCAATTATTGATTCTTACGTAAGAAGACACTACTCAATAATTGTTACAGTAGTTACTGTTCAATATTTTATTTTATTGATTCAATAATTGCTGCGTTGATATTTTATATTACTGTTGTTTTAATAATTGTCACTACACAGTATTTTCTATTATTTGAGCAATAATTCATATTATCTGAATAATATTATTAGATAATATTATTGGCAATGTCTAGAAAGTTCTGTTTAAGGAGAGGTTTGGTCATCTAATTGCGCGCCAGTAAGGAGAGATCCTTATTGGAAAGCCCCCTCTTTCCTGGGAACGGCCTGGTTGCCAGTACTGTGATTCTGTAATATTATTTGTGTATAATTAATTATTGATTTATATGATGAGAAAAATATTGATTTTATGTGGATATAGATGGAGAAAAATTTTAATGTGATAATTGTTGTAAATTAATATTTTATCTTTTTCTGATAAAATAATTCATTTAAATATATTATTTTAATAATATATTAATGGTGATATTTTTGCAATGAATGTGGGATATATGAATAAATGAGGAGGAAAAGTATTTTTATTGGATTAAATGTTTAACACATGTTTTGTGTGTTGGTGGACACAATTCTTGACCGAAAATTTATTATAGACTGTAAAATCATCTGTTTGTAGATTTCGGTCAATTTTTGTTTGAAATTTGGAAAAACTTTCTTCTGTAAAGTTGTAGAGAATTGAATTTCCTATAAAAACTCGCGAGATTCGAATTTTCTGATAAAAGGGCTATTTATTACGAATTATTGAAGTTCCGAATTATTGAGTCTTAATTGATTTTTGTTACAAAAATTGTTTAAAACATGTTTTGCATTTTTGGTGCATTTGTGTGAAAAATATATTTTTGATGTGGTGGGCTAAGGAAAATTTGGTTATAAATATATTATTATATTCAATTTTCTACTTTGGTGTTCTAAGCAATTTCCTATAAATAGGGTGCTTAGGTTAGAATTGAAAATCACAGCAGAAACGGAAGTTTTCTCTCTATTTCTTTCTCTATATTATCGAGTGTATTCTTGTGAGTATTTGATATCTTGAGTGTTGCTATACGGTGCAAGTTCGTTCAGCGTTATTCCAGTCAGGAGTACTGCTCTTTTGAGGTAAGGGATTGTAAGGGATAGTGAGGGATAGTAAGAGATAGTAAGGGATAGTAAGGGATGTTATTTTTTCTTAAATGATATTATTTTCTTCAATATCATTATGCCGAAGTATTGATCTGAACTTTTTATCAAATTTGAAACTTTTCATGTCGGGGTTACTATTCATGAGTTACTATTCACGAGTTACTATTCATGAGTTACTATTTACGAGTTACTATTCATGAGTTACTATTCATGAGTTACTATTCACGAGTTACTATTCACGAGTTACTATTTATGAGTTACTATTCACGATGGGTTACTATTCATGAGTTACTATTCACGGGTACTATTCACTACAAAATTAGTTTTTTTTTCTAACCAAATTATAGTTATTTTATGAATATTACTCTGGAGATTAAAACTATGTATTGATTATATTAATTTTATTATCATATATAACATTTTTATAACCCTGACGTTGAAATTCTCTTTCACTGGAGTGTAAAGATGGGTAGATTATTGGTATGATCATAACTAGGGTTCTCTTTGTCCAGTAGTGAAAAGTTGAATTGTGACTGGTATGATCATGACCATTGAATTTATAATTGAATATCTTTAGCTTAAGTGCAAAGGTGAAATGATCAACATGGTTATAATTATTGGTTATATAAATTCTGAAATGATTATATATTTCTTTGAGATAATAATATATTTGGCTTGTAGTGCAAATATGAGCTGTTGAGGAATATCTTTGGCCTGTAGTGCAAAGATGAGTTGTTGATGAATATCTTTGGCCCGTAGTGCAAAGATAAAATTATTAGTATGATTATGAACATGAACTGTGATTTGGTATAATCATGATATTTGATGTTTCAGGTAAAGACAAGTGATAAAAATTATCTTCGTTCTAGATGAGAAGAGGAATTTAGAACTATAATTATGATTATGAGTTATACATGTGATTGTGGACAAGAATTGTTGATTAATGTTACAGGGATAAAACATTGTTGGTGGACTTTTAACATGGAGAAGATAATAGACTTTGTAGTCTATTTGACTCTTCTAATGGATTGCTCGTTCCGCTGTAACTATGGTTGAAAAGTTTTATCATCTACCATATGTTCTAAATCTCTGATTTATTACTGTTGAAGACTATTGGTAATTTATCTTTAGTCATGATATTCTTTACTGAGCTAGTTGTGCTCACCCTTTTGCTTCACAATTCCTTTCAGGTAATAAAAGTGTAGCTGGGTCGAGCGAGGGATAACAAGGGAATAGAACGGTGGTCTATAGATATTGAGGGTGAGGTGAATTTAACTTGGAAGGGTGTTTTGCCACTATCTTACAGGATGTATAATGACATACAACCTCGTGTCATCATAAGACATGGTTGTGCACATCCACTTGTTGAGTATATCTACAAGCACTACCTATATGATCTTGGAGTTTGGTTGAAGTATAATTCTCAAGTAGAGACAGTGGAGATAATGATATGTCAAGAGAAGACTCGCCATTGAGAAGAATATGATAGTAATCTTCTTATTTTTCTTTGGGGTCTATTGGGTCAACCAAGGATAATTCTGTGGCCATATGATGTCTATCATAACCTAGAAGCATGGCCTCCCATGTATGAGGGTTTCCTTGAGCACTTCCCAAAGATTTTAATTTCTAAAACAGTTTTTGACTGTACCTTTATGTAAGGTGTCATAGTGACGTGCTACACAAGTTGGTGTCCAGAGTCACAGTTGGTATATTTTAGTATCAAAACTCACAACATATGTGTTGTTGTATTTTGCACGATAATTATTGTAATAAAGTTGTAGTTATTTTCTGTACCATGTATTTGGTGACTCAGAATGGGTTGGATGGATTGGACCTATTTTGGGGGCGTTACAGTGCCGTTATACGAATATTCTCTGTTAAAACGAATATTCTCCGACCAATCGAATATTATATAACAACTTGCGTACTTTGTAAAATTTATAAATATTACCCACAACTATAACATTATATCAAATTAACTCCATAATATTCAAAAATGATATTTATAGAAAATTCATCTTTATTTATAAAAGTTGGAGTCTTACAATTTTAAGGTAAAACAAATAATAAAATCAACACCAAGATTTTTACGTGGTTCAGCTATTACTGTAAGACCCCAACTTATTAATGAATAAAATCAAATTTTCTCTAAATATTATTGTGAATAATAAGGGGTTAATTTGATATAATACTTTGGTTATGGGTGAAATGTGCAAATTTTGCAAAATAAGCAAGTGGTTATAAAATATTTATTTTTGGTCGGTGAATATTCGGTTGGTCGTGGAATATTCTTGCTGTCGGGGAATATTCGTACGACGACGCAGCCTTGTGTGGGCCCCATAACGGAAAGCGATTGGATGAAGAAAACGACAAGTATAAGTTGTTTATTAATAACGGCGTAGTTGTTACCGTTAATACTGTTGGAATACCCGGTGGTTAAAATACAGTAGCACACGGTATTGCACCAATTATTGATTCTTACGTAAGAAGGCACTACTCAATAATTGTTACAGTAGTTATTATTCAATATTTTATTTTATTGATTCAATAATTGCTGCGTTGATATTTTATATTATTGTTGTTTCAATAATTGTTGCTGCACAGTATTTTCATTTATCAGATCAATAATTCATATTATTTGAATAATATTATTAGATAACATTATTGGCAATGTCTAGAAAGTTCTGTCTAAGGAGAGGTTTGGTCATCTAATTGCGCGCCAGTAAGGAGAAATCCTTATTGGAAAGCCCCCTCTTTCCTGGGAACGGCCTGGTTGTCATAAATGTGATTCTGTAATATTATTTGTGAATAATTAATTATTGATTCATATGATAAGGAAATATTTATTTTATGTGGATATAAATGAGGGATATATTTTTGTGGTTAAAAATGAAGGAGTTAATGTTGAGGTTTTTATCAGTATTTTTGTCGGAATGGAGGTATTAAAAATCAGGGTTTTTGAGATAGTTTGCGGGGGTTATAATTTTTAATCCGACCGTTGGATCGTGGTAATTTTTGGATATGTTATACATATATAAGTTGAGTATATGTCCACAAATTTTGAACCGTTAAAAATGAACGTATGATTTATTATGAATTTTACAAGATGACTGGTTCAGAAATTGTTGAATTTTCGGAGTTTATCATTTTGGTGGAAAATTCTAGAATTGGTGGGCCCCACTTGTGGTTGGTGAAGAAATGTGCTGAATTATATTTCAAATGTGGTGGGTGGGAATAGTAGCAGGTAAAGCCATCAGGTTGCAGGTCAAACCTACCAAAATTTTCCTATAAATAGAGGGCTAAGTTAGAATTGAAAATCACACCAGAAACAAGTTTTCTCTCTTTCTCTCTCTAGATTATTGAGTGTATTTTGTGAGTATTTAGATACTTTGAGAGTTTCTATTCATCAGAGCAAGTTTCTTTCAGCCTTATACCGGTATTCCGACCAGAAGTACTGATATTTTGAGGTAAGGGATATTATTTTCTTCTTAAATGATATTATTTTCTTCAATATCATTATGCTGAAATATTGATATGAGTTTTTATCAAATTTGGAACTTTTTGTGTCGGGGGTTACTATTCACGTATACGGCACTATTCACGTATACGGCACTATTCACGAATACGGCACTATTCACCGAAAAATAAAATTTTCCCTTTTTGTCCAAGATGTCTATTATGGTTACTATCTTTGATTGTATCCATGTTTTGATCTTTATTTTTGAATTCTGCTTCACAATTGATTATTATGAAGTATTATTGATCTTGGATAAACTGTTATACGAATCCCTACTATTTGTCCTTCTGTCTCATTGGATTCGTTCTCTTTAAGATATTTTTCATCATCCTCAGTCCTAAATGATGATATTACTGAATATCTTTGGCCTGTAGTGCAAAGATGTATAATTACTTGATGAATATCTTTGGCCTGTAGTGCAAAGATGAACAGGTGTTGAGATGAACATGACCGACTGATGATACAAATGAATATCTTTGGCCTGTAGTGCAAAGATGAATATTTGGTTAAAGATGATTATTAATTGATGTTACAGGGATAAAATATTGATGATGGACTTTTAAATCTTAGAAGATAGTAGAATTCTTTCTCTACTTGACTCTTCTAATGGTTTGCTGTTTCCGCTGCAGTTGTTGATCTAAAACTTGTTGTCGATTATATTTTATCAGATTTTTCCCTGTTGAAGACTAACGATAATTTGTTGTATATTATCTTAGTCATAATATTCTTTACTGGGCTAGTTGAGCTCACCCTTTTCCTTTTTGTTCCATTTTTCTTCTCAGGAGGTGAGAACATAGCAGGATCTAGTCGGGGTATGGAGTGATGGTTCTAGAAAGATGTTTTAGCAGTCCTCACTATTTCTGTAAAATAGTGTTTGAATAATTGTAATGAGGATTTATTTGAGTGTGGATATTGTCTAGAAGACAATATTTGTATTTAAACTCACAGTATGTGTTGTCGTATTTTGCACGACAATTGTATTATTGAAGTTGTAGTTTGCTTTCTGTACCATGTATTTGGCGACTCAGAATGGGTGTTGTATACCTATTTTGGGGGCGTCACAGTTGGTATCAGAGCTTAGGGATATGATCCCTGGCTGAGATGTGAGACAAGAACTAGGAGGGGAGAGACGGGGAATTCCTTCGCTAGTATGACCTGACTAAGTTTATTTGGTGTTTATTTGGTCGGTCAGAGTATAGGGATAATATATGACATGACTATTAACCCTTGTTTTATGGCAGTATTTAAGAATGGCAGCTGAGAACGTTAATAATGGAGTAAATCAGACCGTGGAGACACCTTTGATCACTACCCAGGGGAACGTGCAACAGGAAGGCAATATTCCTCCTGTAAACAACGTTACCGAGCAAACGATGAATGATGGAATGTTTAGGAGCTTTTTGCAGTTCATGCAAAATCAGACGAGGGAGACTCGTGTGCAGAATACGGGTGGAAATGATAACAACGCGCGGTTTGTCACAGCTAAGCAGTTCAAAGAATTGGGACCACCAGAATTTAAGGGAAAGCCGGATCCGATCATGGCGGAAACGTGGGTCAAGCAAATTACCAAGATATTTGATGTCTTGGGATGCACGGAGGAACAGAAGGTTCCATTCGCCACATTTATGTTCCGCGGTGAGGCAGACTACTGGTGGGAGTCTGTGAAGCGTACCCAGCCTGACGCACTCAACATGTCCTGGGAAACATTTCAAAAACTGTTCAATGACAAGTACTTTCCTGAAAGTATTCGTCATATGAAGGAGGTTGAGTTTATTAGACTGGAACAAAACAACATGACGGTGTCCCAGTACGAGGCGAAGTTTGCAGAGTTATCCAGGTTTGCACCTCATTTGGTCGAAAATGAGGAACGAATGACAAGGATGTTTCTGAGAGGTCTAAAACCCGAGATTCGGCAATATCTTATCTCTCATAAATTTTCTTTATATTCAGATGTTGTAAACAGGGCTCAATTATTAGAGCGAGATAATGAGTATGTGCAACCGAGGGACCACAACCAGGGTCATACCGGTGGCGGCAGTCATCGAAGCAATGAAAACCAGCAGGGAGGAAAACATTCGGACAAAAGCGGTAACCACTCTGGTGGTAATCGTGGTCGTGATAATAGAAGGAGCGAGTCGGGAGGAGATTTCAAGAAGAGAAGGTACAACAATGATAACGTGAAGACGTCAGCACAAACATCAACTGTTTCTAGGGGAGGAGAACGACCACCGGTCGTATGTTACAAATGTGGGAAAGAGGGACATATCAGCCCAAACTGCCCACAACAATCCAAGGTATGTTATAACTGTGGAAAGGAAGGTCATATAGCTCGAGAGTGTTCTGTAGCAAAACCAAGTTCAGCGGGGATGGTGACTCCAAAAGTTATCCCGGATAAGTCGAAATCAGCGGTTCCTGGAAGGGCGTTTGTCGTGACTGGCCAAAACGCGAAAAACCCGAACGAGGTGATCACGGGTAAGCTAATCTTGAATTCTTGCGAAGTTTATACTTTACTAGATACCGGTTCTACCCATTCTTTTATCTCTCCTGCTTGTGCTCAACGTTTAAACTTGACTCCGGAGAAATTGGACTTTAACTTATCTGTTGAAACTCCGTTGGGTGAAACCTTCGTTACATCTACAGTTTATAAATCTTGCATGATCCAAGTTGGCACTATCACATTACCTGTTGATCTTATCTCTTTAAAGATACTTGCTTTTGATGTGATTTTAGGAATTGATTGGTTAACCACTCATCATGCTAAAATTGATTGTTTTCGTAAGGTTGTTAGTTTTCATATTCCTAACCAACCTGTCATACGAATTCAAACTACTAAACCACTAAAATCAGTCACTGTCATATCAAGCCACAAAGCTATTCGTTTATTGAAAAACGGATGTCAAGCTTTCTTAGCCCATGTTATGGATTTGAACAAAGACAAGTCAGATTTGAATAATATTTCTATTGTTAGAGAATTTTCCGATGTATTTCCTGAAGAACTTCCCGGTCTACCCCCGGAACGAGAAATTGAATTCTTTATTGACCTTGAACCCGGTACAAAGCCCATTTCTAAAACCCCATATCGAATGGCTCCTATTGAACTTCAGGAGTTAAAAGTCCAACTACAGGAGTTGTTGGACATCGGTTTTATTCGTCCTAGTACGTCTCCTTGGGGTGCTCCTGTTTTATTCGTAAAGAAGAAAGACGGGAGTATGCGACTTTGTATTGACTATCGAGAATTGAACCATGTCACCATCAAGAATAGGTATCCGCTACCTCGCATTGATGACCTGTTTGACCAGTTGCAAGGAGCACAATTCTTTTCAAAGATCGATCTTCGTTCTGGATATCATCAGCTGAAGATTAAAACTGAGGATATTCCAAAGACTGCCTTCAGAACTCGGTACGGGCATTATGAATTCTTAGTAATGTCTTTTGGATTGACTAATGCTCCTGCTGCCTTCATGGATATGATGAACCGTGTATTCAAAGAATATTTGGATCAGTTCGTTGTTGTCTTTATTGATGACATCCTCATCTATTCCAAAAGCCGTGAAGATCATGAGCGCCATTTGAAGCTGGTACTGCAAAGGCTTCGTGAAAACAAGCTATATGCCAAACTGAAGAAATGCGAGTTCTGGCTTGAGGAAGTAGCATTCCTTGGGCACGTGGTGTCAAAACATGGAGTATCTGTCGACCCGGCGAAGATTGAAGCCATACAAAGTTGGGAGCAACCGAAGTCGGTAACCGAAGTACGTAGCTTTCTGGGCTTAGCTGGTTATTATCGGAGATTTGTGGAAGGATTTTCTCGAATCGCTACTCCGTTAACTCAGCTGACTCGGAAAGATACAAAATTCGTATGGAGTGAGGAATGCGAGAAGAGTTTCCAAGAACTCAAGAGGAGACTCATTTCGGCACCTGTTCTGACAATACCATCTGGTTCGGATGGATTTGTTATCTACAGCGATGCTTCAGGCAAAGGGTTAGGATGTGTTCTCATGCAACATGGGAAAGTCATAGCCTATGCCTCACGACAACTCAAAGAATATGAGAGGAATTATCCTACTCATGATTTGGAGTTGGCAGCAGTCGTTTTTGCGTTGAAGATCTGGAGACACTACCTGTATGGGGAGAAAGTGGAGATCTATACAGATCATAAAAGCCTCAAATATTTCTTCACCCAAAAGGAACTCAACATGCGGCAGCGACGTTGGCTCGAGCTGTTGAAAGATTACGATCATACCATCCAATATCATCCTGGAAAAGCAAACGTAGTAGCTGACGCATTGAGTAGAAGATCATATGCGGGTACGAGTGCAATGTTTTTAACACAAAGGCCCATTTTGTATGACTTGCAAAGGATGGAGATAGAGATGAAGGCTCCAAGTACCCACATGATGATATCAAATATACGAGTAGAACCGACTTTAATCGATAAAGTTAAAGCTGCTCAAGCTACGGATATAGAGCTGATGCGTATGAAGAAGAAAGTGCAAGAAGGTGCTATTCCAGAAGCAAGAATCGATGAAGAAGGAATACTTCGAGTCAACTCCAGACTTTGTGTTCCTAACGATTTTGACTTGAAGCATAGAATAATGATGGAGGCACACAACACACCGTTTGCAATCCATCCTGGGAGTACCAAAATGTATCACGATCTTCGACATACATTTTGGTGGAGCAATATGAAAAGAGAGATCGCGGAGTTTATCTCGAGATGTTTAACTTGTCAACGTGTAAAAGCGGAGCATCAAGTACCAAAGGGTCCATTGCAACCACTTGAGATTCCGAAATGGAAGTGGGAACACATTACTATGGATTTTGTTACAGGTCTTCCCAAGGTTTCTCAAGGCATAGATGCGATTTGGGTTATTGTTGATAGATTAACCAAGTCCGCTCATTTCTTGCCGATACGTGAGACTTATTCCCTTGAACGTCTTGCTAGTATGTACGTGAACGAGATTGTGAGATTGCATGGCATGCCAGTATCCATAGTTTCGGATCGTGACCCAAGATTCACTTCACGATTTTGGGTTAGCTTGCAGAAAGCTATGGGCACGGATTTACGATTCAGTTCAGCATACCATCCTCAAACGGACGGACAATCAGAGAGGACTATTCAAACTCTTGAAGATCTATTAAGACTTTGTGTCCTAGATCTCAAAGGGAGTTGGGATAAGTACCTACCATTGGTGGAATTCTCCTACAACAACAGTTATCAGGCGAGCATAGGTGTGGCTCCATTTGAGGCGTTGTATGGAAGAAAATGTCGTTCTCCAGTATGCTGGGACGAGGTGGGTGAAGCAACATTGTTGGGACCAGAATTGGTACGCATTACTACAGAGAAGATCCAAACGATTCGACAACGTATACAAACGGCACAGGATCGACAAAAGAGTTATGCGGATCTTCATCGGAAGGACGTGGAATTTAATATTGGGGATCATGTATTGTTACGTGTTGCACCATGGAAGGGAGTTACAAGATTTGGGAAGAGAGGAAAGCTCAATCCAAGATTTGTTGGTCCATTTGAGATTCTTGAGCGAATAGGAAATGTGGCATATAGACTCGCATTACCTCCAAGCATGTCTCGTGTTCATAATGTTTTTCACATATCTATGCTTCGTAAATATGTTAAAGACCCGAACCACATTATTGAGTTAGAACCAGACGAGATAGCTGAAGATTTAACGTACGAGGAGGTACCTGTTAAGATCTTGGATAGGAAAGAGCATGTCCTACGCACGAAGGTTATACCACAAGTTAAGGTTTTGTGGAGAAACCATGCTATTGAAGAAATGACCTGGGAGTTGGAATCAGAAATGAAAGCGAGGTATCCTCACCTTTTTGAAACATCAGGTACGTACGTCAATTTCGAGGACGAAATTTCATAAGGAGGGGAGGTTGTAAGACCCCAACTTATTAATGAATAAAATCAAATTTTCTCTAAATATTATTGTGAATAATAAGGGGTTAATTTGATATAATACTTTGGTTATGGGTGAAATGTGCAAATTTTGCAAAATAAGCAAGTGGTTATAAAATATTTATTTTTGGTCGGTGAATATTCGGTTGGTCGTGGAATATTCTTGCTGTCGGGGAATATTCGTACGACGACGCAGCCTTGTGTGGGCCCCATAACGGAAAGCGATTGGATGAAGAAAACGACAAGTATAAGTTGTTTATAAATAACGGCGTAGTTGTTACCGTTAATACTGTTGGAATACCCGGTGGTTAAAATACAGTAGCACACGGTATTGCACCAATTATTGATTCTTACGTAAGAAGGCACTACTCAATAATTGTTACAGTAGTTATTATTCAATATTTTATTTTATTGATTCAATAATTGCTGCGTTGATATTTTATATTATTGTTGTTTCAATAATTGTTGCTGCACAGTATTTTCATTTATCAGATCAATAATTCATATTATTTGAATAATATTATTAGATAACATTATTGGCAATGTCTAGAAAGTTCTGTCTAAGGAGAGGTTTGGTCATCTAATTGCGCGCCAGTAAGGAGAAATCCTTATTGGAAAGCCCCCTCTTTCCTGGGAACGGCCTGGTTGTCATAAATGTGATTCTGTAATATTATTTGTGAATAATTAATTATTGATTCATATGATAAGGAAATATTTATTTTATGTGGATATAAATGAGGGATATATTTTTGTGGTTAAAAATGAAGGAGTTAATGTTGAGGTTTTTGTCAGTATTTTTGTCGGAATGGAGGTATTAAAAATCAGGGTTTTGAGATAGTTTGCGGGGGTTATAATTTTTAATCCGACCGTTGGATCGTGGTAATTTTTGGATATGTTATACATATATAAGTTGAGTATATGTCCACAAATTTTGAACCGTTAAAAATGAACGTATGATTTATTATGAATTTTACAAGATGACTGGTTCAGAAATTGTTGAATTTTCGGAGTTTATCATTTTGGTGGAAAATTCTAGAATTGGTGGGCCCCACTTGTGGTTGGTGAAGAAATGTGCTGAATTATATTTCAAATGTGGTGGGTGGGAATAGTAGCAGGTAAAGCCATCAGGTTGCAGGTCAAACCTACCAAAATTTTCCTATAAATAGAGGGCTAAGTTAGAATTGAAAATCACACCAGAAACAAGTTTTCTCTCTTTCTCTCTCTAGATTATTGAGTGTATTTTGTGAGTATTTAGATACTTTGAGAGTTTCTATTCATCAGAGCAAGTTTCTTTCAGCCTTATACCGGTATTCCGACCAGAAGTACTGATATTTTGAGGTAAGGGATATTATTTTCTTCTTAAATGATATTATTTTCTTCAATATCATTATGCTAAATATTGATATGAGTTTTTATCAAATTTGGAACTTTTTGTGTCGGGGGTTACTATTCACGTATACGGCACTATTCACGTATACGGCACTATTCACGAATACGGCACTATTCACCGAAAAATAAAATTTTACCTTTTTGTCCAAGATGTCTATTATGGTTACTATCTTTGATTGTATCCATGTTTTGATCTTTATTTTTGAATTCTGCTTCACAATTGATTATTATGAAGTATTATTGATCTTGGATAAACTGTTATACGAATCCCTAATATTTGTCCTTCTGTCTCACTGGATTCGTTCTCTTTAAGATATTTTTCATCATCCTCAGTCCTAAATGATGATATTACTGAATATCTTTGGCCTGTAGTGCAAAGATGTATAATTACTTGATGAATATCTTTGGCCTGTAGTGCAAAGATGAACAGGTGTTGAGATGAACATGACCGACTGATGATACAAATGAATATCTTTGGCCTGTAGTGCAAAGATGAATATTTGGTTAAAGATGATTATTAATTGATGTTACAGGGATAAAATATTGATGATGGACTTTTAAATCTTAGAAGATAGTAGAATTCTTTCTCTACTTGACTCTTCTAATGGTTTGCTGTTTTCGCTGCAGTTGTTGATCTAAAACTTGTTGTCGATTATATTTTATCAGATTTTTCCCTGTTGAAGACTAACGATAATTTGTTGTATATTATCTTAGTCATAATATTCTTTACTGGGCTAGTTGAGCTCACTCTTTTCCTTTTTGTTCCATTTTTTTTCTCAGGAGATGAGAACATAGCAGGATCTAGTCGGGGTATGGAGTGATGGTTCTAGAAAGATGTTTTAGCAGTCCTCACTATTTCTGTAAAATAGTGTTTGAATAATTGTAATGAGAATTTATTTGAGTGTGGATATTGTCTAGAAGACAATATTTGTATTTAAACTCACAGTATGTGTTGTCGTATTTTGCATGACAATTGTATAATAAAGTTGTAGTTATTTTCTGTACCATGTATTTGGCGACTCAGAATGGGTTGGATGGATTGGACCTATTTTGGGGGCGTCACAATTACCCTCTATAATAATAGCCTAGTCCACTTCCAATACCAACTAGTATTGGAGACTCACTTTATTTATTTCTTTATAAATAAATACATATTTCAACAAAAATTAATTAACAATTAATTTCTCTTGAGCTCTCTTACTCCTTGTGCACCTATGCACTCTTCAAGCACCTTTGCTTCCTTGAACCTGTTTGTAAACTTTTTCTCTAATCCCCTAGGATTAAAACCTTTAGACTACACTTAGTCTAAAATAGAAACTCAATACAGATATAGAGGTCTATGATCAATGCAAGAATAATCAATTTAACAATTTAAAGGCTCAAACTATATGTAATGATCAATTAGCACAAAATAAGTAAACAATTAATTTCTTAGCTGCTCAGATGTTGCACTGATAAAATTAATTTGCTCGATAATCACAGTATGAAGTGCAAGAATTATATTCGTGAGAGTTGTATCTTTCCATGCTTGAGAATATTGTATTTATAGGACATAATATATTACCATTATAAAAGATAAGTTATGTCCAAATATTCAAACGGTATATAAATCCAACAAAGATGATATTTATCCAAATAACAAATCAAGCTACTATTTAGTATTTTGGGATAAATATAAACACCCCTTTAATAGATAACCCACTTTCAAAAACATCTTTGAATTTATCTTTCAATTCATAACAAGTGGCGTGTGGCTCATAAAAAGAACAACTAAAGTAACGTGTGTCATCAAACTCTTTGTTATGTATACAGTTGAGATAAACCATATTAAACCACTAAATAACTTTTGTTTTATCTCTCCAAGCATTTAAGTAGCATGCAACAACTAAAGTGACGGTTTTGCATAAAAAGTGGCGTATGATACTAACCAACTTTATCAATAATCAATACTTTCAAAGTTCCAAGATAATCATTATCATTACTACTTGAAAAAAAACTGTGCACTTACTATGTCAACCATTTTGTTACTAACCATGCGTAATGATTTCCACGTATACCAAAAATATTTGACAATCAAAAATATATCATTTAACTTCTAGACATGCAAAACATATATCAAGTAATTAGAGAAACCTTTTTTTAAAAACTTGTTAAATTATTTTTCATTTTAAGACATATAACAAAATGTAAATAATATGTCCTAGAGCCTTTAAATGAAAAATCAATTATTATGCAATTGACCTTACATTTGATTTTTCCTAGTAAAGCAAAATTCTTCGCCCACTTGAAAATGTTCCTTATCACCAGATACCTGAAATGCCATAAAATAATTTAGCACACTAATAATTCATCATCAAAACTTAAGGATTAAATATGACTAGGTCAACATTCTCCCCCTTTTTGATGATGATAACCAAAAAACTTTTAATACCTATTCACTCCCCCTAAGTTCATGCATATCATATAATTAACTCCCCCTAAATTCATGCATCAATATCATTTTAGGAATCTTATAATGAATAACTGAAATTCAAAACAATTTCAGTAAACTGAAATCTTAAACCCCTATTATTTGGGCATGTACCTACAATCATGTTAGTTCAACATATATCAAATATCAAACTGCTAACATATCAATTAAAACTTTAAACAAAAGTCTGGTAAATCACAAATTCAAAAATTTTCAGTCTTAAAATGAACCCAATAACCCCCAAAATTCTCCCCATTTGTCATCAACCAAAAAGGGAAAGAGCCATCACTCGAGTTCTACCACTACTGCACGTCGTTCATCCCTCTTGGTGAAGTAAGGGCGATGTTTGGCACGATGAATCCTTTCAGCAAGAGTAAAATCAGCAGCAAAGTGTGGAGAACGCGGAATGAAAGTTGCAGGTGGTAAAGGCACGTCAAGAAAATCACCAAGATATTCAGCTAGCCAATTGCAATGTACCCACTCTGTAACAGTAGAATGTTTACGCTGCATATGTAGTTTAGAGCCCACATCGTTAAACCTTAGAGCCATAAATTCAGCTAACTCGCCAACCTGATTACTAACAAATTTGATCTCCTGACTCAATTGACAAGTATTCCGGTTAAGTCTTTGTTGCATAACCTCTGCCAAAGCAGTGGTCTACAATTCGAAGCCTGCCTGTAAATCAATGAATTCATCTTCAAGATTATTATACAGTTTGTTAATTTCAGGGGCACCCAAAGGCAATTTGCCTTTTTCCAACATGGTCATACGGTTATGAAGGCTAGTCATTTCAGTCTGCATTTTTTCTTGATTACCGAGAACCGGTTTCAACATCTCAATGATTTCAGAAGAAGATTGAATATGGGGCTGAACAGGACATGAAGGAATTGAGACTGGAGGAGCAGGAGTTTCAGAAGGTATACGAACAAACATACCATCAAGTAAATTGATACGAGACATTTTCAGGGAACTAATACTGATAGAATCAGTAACCGAAACAGAATTTTCAACTTTAAAAGAAATTTTAAAATGTTTAAACAGGGTTGTAAGAATAGCACTGCAAGGTAAACACGTCTTGATTTTTCGCAAACATGTGGTCATATGATGAAGCATTAGTTGAGACAAATTAAAAGACACACCTCTTAAAATCAGAGCAACAATAATCAAATCCTGATATATAAAATATGCTCCTCCACCTAACCGAGGTAACAGATTGTATCTGACAAGATGATGGAGGACGCAAGAGATAGAAGAGACATCAACAGTTTTAGGAGTAAAAACATCAGTTAACAAATTGTTGTTCATCACGATTTGTAACTGTTCTAGAGGAGTAAAAGGAGAATGAACAGCACCTTTCTTTGTAAAAGGACACACACCAGAAAATGGGATATTTAAAATACTACCGAAATCGATGACCGTAAAATATAAAGACTTTCCTTTGACAAAAGATGTATAAAAATCCCCATGACACTCTAGATTTGTATAAAATTGTTGGACAAGTCTAGGATATGCCACAGACGGAGGAAACAACATTGATGAAAAACCACAAGACTCAAACAGTGGTCTCAAAGGAGATTATTGGAAATAGATTTGATCAACTGACTTTTCATAGACAAACTATTTTGGAAATATAACTGTTTTAAAACGTACCTCATACGCATTACTGCGAAAGAAGTTGTCAGGAAGTTCAGTGGAGAGATTAGGGTTTACCGAAACCGGAGGAGGAGTAACCTCTGGCTTAAAAGATGGAGTCCTTGTCTGATGTTGCCGAAAGGGTCCAGTAGATTTAGACAGAGAAGGATTAAAGGTTGACTTTTCAGAACATAAAGAGTCCACGTACTCCGTTTCCTCAGATATGACTTTCTTCATCTTTCGTTGTCAGCGTGAAGGTCCGGCTATGGATAGAGGTGGAACAGTTGTTTGATCGTCGTCAGAATCGATCAACGATCTTTTATGATTTTTGGTTCTCATATTGCTGGAGATTTGGTAGAGAATAAAATGAAAGTATCGAGATGGAAAGAGATTCAGTAAAACAGAGAGAATCAGGAGATATTAAGAGAATAAAGAGAATGAAATAATACAGAGTATATAAAAAGGAAGGAATGCATGTATGTATATTGAAGTCTTCCTAGACTTTAAGTCTCCCAAGGCTTTACGTCTCCCAAGACTCCCCTTCAGCCGTCCGGTCTTTTCAGTTTTCAAAAACAATGATGATAAAGTCCTTGATTATTGTGTCCATTAATTGAGGAAATCAGTAGGCAGCCGAAAAATAAAACTCTCTATTAAATATATCCCTACACACCTACGTCTCTCAACAGAGTTGTCTTTTTGAATTTCGAAAAGTCATTATGGCAAATATATCGCGTCCACGATTTAAGGACATTTAATGATCAGCCGAAAACTCATAATAGCAAATATCCAAATTTTAGCAGTTATTAAGATATGCATGCATAATAGGATAGCATAACTATAAAGTAAAAATTAGGCGATACATATCCCAAGTTCTCTACGTAACATGCAAAATCTATCTTCACTCAAAGGTTTAGTAAATATATCTGCAATTTGATTTTCAGTTGGAATAAAAATCAATTTAATTAAACCTTTTGACACATTATCACGTAAAAAATGATGCCTTACCTCTATATGCTTTGTACGTGAATGTAACACAGGATTTTTAGATATATCTATAGCACTAGAATTATCACAATAAATAGGCACACAATCATATAATATGTCAAAATCACATAGAGTTTGCCTCATCCATAAAATTTGTGAACAGTAACTTCCTGCAACTAGATATTCACCCTCAGTAGTTGAAAGAGTTACTGAAGTTTTCTTTTTACTATGCCATGAAACGAGACTTTGTCCCAAGAAAGTACAAGCACCACTCGTACTTTTTCTATCAATTTGATACCCTGTATAGTCAACATCTGAATAGCCTATTAGTTCAAAATGATTGAAAATTGGATAAAATAATCCTAAGTTAATTGTTCCACTTAAATATTTTAAAATTCTTTTAACAGCATTTAAGTGTGATTCTTTGGGTTTAGCCTGAAATCTTGCACACAGACAAACACTATACATAATATCGGGTCTAGAGGCAGTTAAGTATAGTAAGCATCCAATCATACCTCGATATTTTGTTATATCAACATCTATACCTTTTTCATTAGTAGTGAGCTTTATTGATGTGCTCATTGGTGTACCTTTCGAGTTAGATCCTTCAAAGCCATATCTCTTGAGTAGTTCTTTTGTATATTTGGTTTGATGGATATAAATTCCTTCCTTTGTTTGCTTGATTTGTAGTCCCAAGAAGTAATTAAGCTCTCCCATCAAGCTCATGTCAAATTCTTTATGCATGCACTTGGAAAACCACTCACAAAGGAAATCATTAGTAGCACCAAATATTATATCATCTACATATATTTGAACAATAATAATATCGATATTTTTATGCTTAATAAACAATGTAGAATCTATCTTACCTCTAACAAACCCATTTGATAAGAGATACTTTCTCAATCTTTCGTACCAAGCTCTTGGAGCTTGTTTCAAGCCATAAAGAGCTTTCTTTAGCTTGTACACATGATTAGGATACTTTTCATGCTCGAATCCAGGAGGCTGTTTGACATATACCTCTTCATTGATGTATCCATTTAGAAAGGCGCTCTTTACGTCCATTTGGTAGAGTGTAAACTTCTTGTAGCATGCAAAAGCTAACAGAATTTGGATTGATTCCAACCTTGCCACTGGTGCATAGGTTTCTTCATAGTCGATCCCCTCTTGTTGGTTATATCCTTGAGCTATTAGCCTTGCTTTGTTACGAATGATTGTTCCCTGCTCATCAAGCTTGTTCTTGAACACCCATTTAGTACCAATGATGGAAACATCTTTTAGAGGAGATATGAGTTCCCACACTTGACATCTCTCAAATTATTGAAGTTCTTCTTGCATTGCCAATAGCCAATTCTCATCAAGAACTGCATCCTTTGCATTCTTTGGCTCAACTTGTGATAAAAATACAGAGAATGCACAATGATTTTGTAAACCTCTTCGTATGGTTATACCTTTATTGATATCTCTAATGATATTTTCTGGAGGATGATTCTTGATGTATCTAGCTGTTCTTGGCATTTGGATATTATGCATAACTTCCTCTTGATCATTAGACTCATCTTCAGCATCCTGCAAATTTTCAGGTTCACGTTCATGCTGGACATTCATTTCAGGTTGCTGAATTTGTTCATTCGGTCTCCTGGTTTGTTCATTTCGGTTTGCTGAAATGTTGACTATCTCCAAATTACCTGCATCTTCTTCACTTTCTTTTGGAAGATCATTGTTAGTCTCATTGAAAGTGATATGAACCGATTCTTCTACACATGACTTTCTAATATTGAAGATACGATAAGCCTTACTATTTTGAGAATAGCCAATAAATATTCCTTCATATGACTTAGCATCAAATTTTCCCAAATTGTCACTTGTATTTAAGATAAAACATTTAGAACCAAATATTTTGAAATAACCTGTATTCGGAATTTTATTATTCAAAAGCTCATATGGTGTTTTCAAAATAATAGGACGAATGAGTACTCTATTTAAAACATAACATGATGTACTTACTGCTTCGGCCCAAAATTTCTTTGGAAGCTTACTTTCTTGTAGTAGAGTTCTTGATGTCTCTTATAGAGTCTTATTCTTCCTTTCCACCACCCCGTTTTGTTGAGGGGTCCTTGGTGCTGAAAATTCATGGCTAATACCTCTTTGATCACAAAAGGTTATAAAATCTTTTTGAAATTCAGTACCATGATCACTTCTAATTCTAATGAGTTTATAACTATACTTGGTTTCAAGATTCCTTATTAATTTTTCAAACTCTTTAAATGCTTCATCCTTAGTTCTTAAAAATAATACCCATGTGTATCTTAAAAAATCATCAACTATTACAAATGCATAAAATTTACCATTAATACTAGAATGTCTTTCCGGTCCAAATAAATCAAGATGAAGTAGTTGCAAGGGAGAGGAGGTTGATACCATATTCTTTGCAGTAAAAGAAGTTCTTACTTGTTTTATCAGTTGACAAGGAATGCATATTCCTTTCTTTTTAAACCTGATTTTTGGCAACCCTTTGATGAGGTTTTTTGAGGCTTCATCTTGTACTGAAGTAAGACATAGTTCTTCATCCTGTTACTCAAAATCAATAGTATATATATTTCCCTCTCTTTGTGCAACTAGAGTAGTATCGTTAGTACCATGAAATATTGTGCATTTATCTTTTTCAAAGCTAACTTGATGGCCATTATCCATTAGTTGACTAATACTAATTAAATTAAATTCAAGACCGTTAACAAGGTGAACATTATTTATACTTACCTTGCCGTTGCCGATTTTACCTTTTTCGATTATTTCGCAGGTTTTATTGTCTCCAAAAGTGACCGTTCCATTCTTCTTCTTGACACTTAGTTCTATAAACTTTGATTTATCACCAGTTATGTGACGAGAGCATCCACTATCAAGAATCCATTTTTGAGATGAAACTCTTGCCTTTAAACATACCTGTCAAGAAATAATAATTTATCCTTTTGGTATCCATATCTTTTTGGGTCCACTTATGTTAGTAGCAAGTAACTCACACTTTTTAATCCATACCTTTTTAACATTGTTTCGTTTCTTAAAACAATTTATATCTAAATGACCTTTAATACCACAATGTTTACAAGTTGTAAAAGGTGAGCAATAATTTAAACTAAAACGTGACTTTGATTTTAACATTTTGATATTACTCTTTATGCATAGAATCATAACCAATTCCTTGTCTTTCAAAACTAGGTCTTTGTTTACCTAATATGACATTTAGATTTTCTTCACCTTGAACAAATTTAGCAAGAGATGATTTTAGTGAGTCTATTTATTTTTGAAGTTCATTATTATGAAGTGTTTTAACAGGAGATTTATCACTAAATGTATCAATACACACATCTCTCATTTTTAACTCATTAGTCAATTTTTGAACTTCATTATTTAAAAATTTTACCTTATTGAAAAGTATTTTATTATAATTGTCTAAATAATCAATTTTTGCAATCAAAATCTTTTCTTCTTTACATGTAGATTCCTTTTCAATTTCTTTCTTTTCATCTATTAGTGAATCTACTTCATCCATTAGTGTATTAACTAATCCTTTTAAGCTTGCATTCTTTTCTCTTAATTTCTTATTTTCTTGTTATAAAGAGTTTAGTTCATTAAGAGATACCTGATTAGATTCACCTTCAATTCCCACGAAGCATACTTGTGCTATCTCATCTTTAGCATCGATCTCTACTTCTGATTCTTCATCACTCCAGGTAATAAAGGCTTTGTTCTTCTTGTTGTCTTTGAAGTTTGTCTTCCCTTTATTCTTTAATTGAAAGCAGTCTTTCTTGAAGTGACCAGGACGTCCACATTCGAAGCATGTCTCTTCAGTTTGCTTTCCTTTGACTTTATTCGAATTGAAAATGTTTCTCCTCTTGTTTTTCCTTTGTAGTAACCCCTTGAGTTTCCTTGACATCATTGCTATTTCTTCATCGGAGTTATCATCAAGTTCTTCCTCATTATCTGCAGTAAGAGCTAAGACCTTTCTTCGAGGAATTTCCTCCTCATCATTATATCTTTTTAACTGATGTTCATATTCTTCTAATTCACCAAACAAAGTTAAAGTATCCATGGAAGAAATAGTAGCAGAATCTTGAAGAGTAGTGATTTTAGAAGCAAACCTTTTGGGCATAGCCCGAAGTAACTTACGATTGATCTCAATTTGAGGAATAGTCTTGTCCAGCAATTTCAAGGAGTTTATAAGGACTAGAAATCTTGCTTGAGCTAGCTTGATGGTTTCATCTTTTTCAAGCTTGAACATTTCATAATCGTGCATAAGCATGCTTAGCTTGACTTCTCGTACTTTGGAAGTACCTTCATGACTTACCACTAAAGTATCCCACAGCTCTTTGGCTGTGTTGCATGAAGAGTCTTTATCTATCTCGGATTGTACCATGCCGCTGAGAAGTGTGTTCATAGCCTTTGAATCATATGAGACCATGTAGATTTCGGTTGAATCCATTTCTAGCAGAATCTTTGGTGTCCGATCAGCTCTTCGTGGAACAACTGGTGTAAGACCCCGAATTTTATGAAATAAAAGTATTCAATTTTTCTTATAATTACTATTTAGTAAATGGTTAAATTGATAAAAGTTAAAGTTAAGGGTGATATATGAATTTTTTTTCAAAATACGCAAGTGGTTATAAAATATTAATTGTTGTCGGGGAATATTCGTACGACGGCGCAGCCATTTGTGGGCCCCATAACAGAATAACTGTCGGATGAATAAAACGATAAAAATTGTGTATTTATAAATAACGGCGTAGTTGTTACCGTTAACACTGTTGAAATACCCGGTGGTTAAAATACAGTAATACGCGTTATTGCACAGTAGTACACGGTATTGTACAGTATTTTTGAAATTATTGATTCTTACGTAAGAAGGCACTACTCAATAATTGTTACAGTAATTACTGTTCAATATTTTATTTTATTGATTCAATAATTGCTGCATTGATATTTTATATTATTGTTGTTTCAATAATTGTCACTGCACAGTATTTCCCATTATCAGATCAATAATTCATATTATTTGAATAATATTATTAGATAACATTATTGGTAATGTCTAGAAAGTTCTGTCTAAGGAGAGGTTTGGTCATCTAATTATGCGCCAGTAAGGAGAAATTCTTATTAGAAAGCCCCCTCTTTCCTGGGAACGGCCTGGTTGTCATAAATATGATTCTGTAATATTATTTATGAATAATTAATTATTGATTCATATGATAAGGAAATATTTATTTTATGTGAATATAAATGTTGGATATATTTTGTGGTTAAAAATGAAGGAGTTAATGTTGAGATGTTTTATCAGTATTTTTGTCGGAATGGAGGTATTAAAATCAATCAGGATTTTTGAGATATATTGCGGGGATTATAATTTTTAATCCGACCGTTGGATCGTTGTGATTTTTGGATATGTTATACATATATAAGTTGAGTATATGTCTACAAATTTTGAACCGTTAAAAATGAACGTATGATTTGTTATGAATTTTACGAGATGACTGGTTCAGAAATTGTTGAATTTTCGGAGTTAATGATTTTGGTAAAAAATTCTAGAATTGGTGGGCCCCACTCTTGGTTGGTGAAGAAATGTACTGGGATTTTTATTCAAATGTGGTGGGTGGGAATAGTAGCAGGTAAAGCCATCAGGTTGCAGGTTAAGTCTGCTTCGGCGTGCTAACATTTTCCTATAAATAGAGGTCTAAGTTAGAATTGAAAATCACACCAGAAACATAAGCTTTCTCTCTTTCTCTCTCTAGATTATTGAGTGTATTTTGTGAGTATTTAAATACTTGGTGAGTTGCTATTCATCAGTGCAAGTTTCTTTCAGCGTCATATTCGATATCTAGTCACAAGTGCTGCTCTTTTGAGGTAAGGGATAGTAAGGGATATTAAGGGATGTTATATTCTTCATAATGATGTTATTTTTTCAATATCATTATACTTAAATATTGGTATGGATTTTATTGTGAAATTTCTACCTTTTTGAGTCGGGGTTACTATTCACGTATACGACACTATTCACGTATACGGCTGACACTATTTACGTATATGACATTATTTACGTATACGGTACTATTCACGAATACGGAGTACTATTCATGAGTTACTATTCATGAGTTACTATTCACGAGTTACTATTTACGGGTACTATTCACGACAAAAATTAGTTTCTTTTTCTGACCAAATTATCGTTGATTTATGATTGTTGCTCTTGAAAATAAATACAGTTGTTGATCATATTATTTTTATTATCATATATAACATTTTTATAACCTTGATGTTGAATTTCTCTTTCACTTGAGTGTAAAAATGGGTAAATTATTGGTATGATCGTGACTGAGGAATATCTTTGGCCTGTAGTGCAGAGATGAATTGTTAACTGGTATGATCATGACCATTAAATTTATAATTGAATATCTTTAGCTTAAGTGTAAAGATGAATTGATTAACATGGTTATAATTATTGTTTATATAAATTCTGAAATGATTATATATTTGAGATATGAATATATTTGGCCTGTAGTGCAAATATGAACTGTTGAGGAATATCTTTGGCCTGTAGTGCAAAGATAAATTGTTGATGAATATCTTTGGCCCGTAGTGCAAAGATGACCTATTGTTGAATATCTTTGGCCGTAGTACAAAAATGAAATTGGTAGTATGATTATAAACAGGAACTGTGATTTGGTATAACCATGATCTTTGATGTTTCAGGTAAAGACATGTGATGAAAATTATCTTCGTCCTGAATGCGAAGAGGAATTTAGAATTATAATTATGATTATGAGTTATTCATATAATTGTGGAAAGGAACTGTTGATTAATGTTACAAGGATAAAACAGTGTTGGTGGATTTTTAACATGGAGAAGATAATAGACTTTATGGTCTATTTGACTCTTCTAATGGATTGCTCGTTCCGCTGCAACTATGGTTGAAATTTTTATCATCTACCATATGTTCTAAATCTCTGATTTATTACTGATGAAGACTATTGATAATTTATTTATATTTAGTCATAATATTCTTTACTGGGCTAGTTGTGCTCACCCTTTTATTTCACAATTCCTTTCAGGTAATAAGAGTGTAGCTGGATCGAGCGGGGGTAACAAGGAAATAGAACGGTGGTCATCATTTAGTAGTTATATTTGGTGAAGAAAATAGGATAAGGAGAACCCAACGTTGGAAGGGTGTTTTGTCACTATCATACAAGATATCTAACGACATACAACCTCGTGTCATCATAAGGCAGGGTTGTACACATCCACTTGCGGAGTATATCTACGAGCACTACCTATATAATCTTGGTATTTGTTTGAAGTTTAATTCACGATTAGAGACAGTGGAGTTAATGATATGTCAAGAGAAGACTCACCATTGGAAAGAATATGATAGTAATCTTTTCGTTTTTCTTTGGGGTCTATTGGGTCAACCAAGGATAATTCTGTGGCCATATGATAGCTATCATAACCTAGAAGCATGGCCTCCCATATACGAAGGTTTCCTTGAGCACTTCCCAAAGATTTTAATTTCTCAAACAGTTTTTGACTATATATTTATGTAAGGTGTCATTGTGACGTGTTATCCAAGGTTGGGATAAGAGTCACAGTTGGTATATATTTGTATCCAAACTCACAGCATATGTGTTGTTGTATTTTACACGACAATTGTTGTAATAAAGTTATAGTTATTTTCTGTACTATGTATTTGGCGACTCAGAATAAGTTGTATGGAATGGACCTATTTTGGGGTTGTCACAACTGGTCCATTCTCCACAACCCACCATTCCCAAGGATCTCTTTTAAGATAGATCCTCATTCGGAATTTTCAGAAGTTGTAATTTTCTATTCCAAGCAGCAAATGAGGTCTATTAGTAGTTTGACCTTCTTGATAGTTGTTTCCGAACTGTGCCATGTTAGAATCTTTCCCTACAAGTCACCTTTAAGACCAAGATAAGTAGAGCCAAGCTCTGATACCAAATGAAATTTAACTAGGCACACTTAGAAGGGGGGTTGAATAAGTGTAGGAGCAATCTATGACCAACTTTTTAAAACTATTAATTTCAGGCTACTATAATGATTGAAATCAGCTTACTGAATTAATATAGCCTATTAAATAAAATACTTGATGTTAAAGAATTATCTTAATACAATGCAAGTAGTCAAATTAAGATAATTAAGTAACTTATGTGATTTTAAGGTAAAGCAAATAATAAGATCAACACCAAGATTTTTTACGTGGTTCAACTATTACCCTCTATAATAATAGCCTAGTCCACGTCCAATACCAACTAGTATTGGAGACTCACTTTATTTATTTCTTTATAAATAAATACAGATTACAAAACAGATCTCAACAAAAATTAATTAACAATTAATTTTCCTTGAGCTCTCTTGCTCCTTGTGCACCTATGCACTCTTCAAGCACTTTTGCTTCCTTGAACCTGTTTGTAAATCTTTTCTCTAATCCCCTAGGATCAAAACTTTTAGACTACACTTAGTCTAAAATAGAAACTCAATACAGATATAGAGGTCTATGATCAATGCAAGAATAATCAATTTAACAATTTAAAGGCTCAAACTATATGCAATGATCAATTAGCACAAAATAATTAAACAATTAATTTCTTACCAAATACCAGCTCAAATAATATCAGAGAATTAAATTTCTTAGCTGCTCAGATGTTGCACTGATAAAATCAATTTGCTCGATAATCACAGTATGAAGTGCAAGAATTATATTCGTGAGAGTTGTATATTTCTATGCTTGAGAATATTGTATTTATAGGACAGAATATATTACCGTTGTAAAAGATAAGTTATGTCCAAATATTCAAACGGTATATAAATCCAACAAAGATGATATTTATCCAAATAACAAATCAAGCTACTGTTTAGTGTTTTGGGATAAATATAAACACCCCTTTAATAGATAACCCACTTTCAAAAACTTCTTTGAATTTATCTTTCTATTCATAACAAGTGGCGTGTGGCTCATAAAAAGAACAACTAAAGTAACGTGTGTCATCAAACTCTTTGTTATGTATACAGTTGAGATAAACCATAATAAACCACTAAATAACTTTTGTTTTATCTCTCCAAGCATTTAAGTAGCATGCAACAACTAAAGTGACGGTTTTGCATAAAAAGTGGCGTATGATACTAACCAACTTTATCAATAATCAATACTTCCAAAGTTCTAAGATAATCATTATCATTACTACTTGAAAAAAAACCGTGCACTTACTATGTCAACCATTTTGTTACTAACCATGCGTAATGATTTCCACGTATACCAAAAATATTAGACAATCAAAAATATATCATTTAGCTTCTAGACATGCAAAACATATATCAAGTAATTAGAGAAACCTTTTTCAAAAAACTTGTTAAATCATTTTTCATTTTAAGACATATAACAAAATGCAAATAATATGTCCTAGAGCATTTAAATGAAAAATCAATTATTATGCAATTGACCTTACATTTGATTTTTCCTAGCAAAGCAAAATTCTTCGCCCACTTGAAAATGCTCCTTATGACCAAATACCTGAAATGCCATAAAATAATTTAGCACACTAATAATTCATCACCAAAACTTAAGAAATATGACTAGGTCAACAGTATGGTTGAATTATTATGCTATGTTGATATTTTTGGGACATGATACTATGTTTGAAGTTAATTTAATTTGAACGGTTTCATTTTTATTTTATCATATTGTGGTCAAAATATTATAAATATGTATTTAAAATACTATTCAGACCTTCTGATTATCAAACATGTTTTGCTTTAACTCTTCAGAGGGTTAAAATGGTAAAATACTGTTATTCATGTAAGACCCCAAATTATTAGTAAATAAAATTTAAATTCCCTCTATTTATTATTTTGAAATAGTAAGTGTTAAATTGATTAATGAGGTTAGTTATGGGTAAAATGCGCAAATATTTCAAATAAGCAGGTGGTTATAAAATATTCATTGTTGTCGGGAAATATTCGTTTGGTCGTGGAATATTCTTCCTGTCGGGGAATATTCGTACGACGGCGCAGTCTTTTGTGGGCCCCATAACGGAAAGCGATTGGATGAAGAAAACGACAAGTATATGTTGTTTATTAATAACGGCGTAGTTGTTACCGTTAATACTGTTGGAATACCCGGTGGTTAAAACACAGTAATACGCGTTGTTACACAGTAGCACACTGTATTGCACCAATTATTGATTCTTACGTAAGAAGGCACTACTCAATAATAGTTACAGTAATTACTGTTCAGTATTTTATTTTATTGATTCAACAATTGCTGCGTTGATATTTTATATTACTGTTGTTTCAATAATTGTCACTACACAGTATTTCCCATTATCAGATCAAAAATTCATATTATTTGAATAATATTATTAGATAACATTATTGGCAATGTCTAGAAAGTTCTGTCTAAGGAGAGGTTTGGTCATCTAATTGCGCGCTAGTAAGGAGAAATCCTTATTGGAAAGCCCCCTCTTTCCTGGGAACGGCCTGGTTGTCATAAATGTGATTCTGTAATATTATTTGTGAATAATTAATTATTGATTCATATGATAAGGAAATATTTATTTTTTGTGGATATAAATGAGGGATATATTTTTGTGGTTAAAAATGAAGGAGTTAATGTTGAGGTTTTTATCAGTATTTTTGTCGGAATGAAGGTATTAAAAATCAGGATTTTTGAGATATTTTGCGAGGGTTATAATTTTTAATCTGACTGTTGGATCGTGGTAATTTTTGGATATGTTATACATATATAAGTTGAGTATATGTCCACAAATTTTGAACCGTTAAAAATGAATGTATGATTTATTATGAATTTTACGAGATGACTGGTTCAGAAATTGTTGAATTTTCGGAGTTAATCATTTTGGTAAAAAATTCTAGAATTGGTGGGCCCCACTCTTGGTTGGTGAAGAAATGTGCTGGGATTTTTATTCAAATGTGGTGGGTGGGAATAGTAGCAGGTAAAGCCATCAGGTTGCAGGTTAAGTCTGCTTTGGCGTGCTAACATTTTTCTACAAATAGAGGGCTAAGTTAGAATTGAAAATCACACCAGAAACAAGTTTTCTCTCTTTCTCTCTCTAAATTATTGAGTGTATTTTGTGAGTATTTAGATACTTTGAGAGTTTCTATTCATCAGAGCAAGTGTCTTTCAGCCTTATACCGGTATTCCGACCAGAAGTACTATCTTTACGAGGTAAGGGATGTTATTTTATTCAAAAATGATATTATTTCTTCAATGTCATTATGCCGAAATATTGGTTGGAAATTTTTATCAAATTTGGAACTTTTCACGTCGGGGTTACTATTCACGAGTTACTATTCACGAGTTACTATTTACCGAAAAATAAAATTTTCTTCTTTTCGTCCAAAATATCTATTCTGGGTACTAGCTTTGATTGTATCCATGTTTTGATCATTCTTGAATTCTACTTCACTATGAATAATTATAAGGTATTTTTGGACATGGATAAATCGAAATACGAATCCTTAATATTTGTTATTTTGTTTCACTGGATTCGTTTTTTTAAGATATTTTTCATCATCCTCAGTCCTAAATAATGATATTACTGAATATCTTTGGCCCGTAGTGCAAAGATGAATGATTAACTGATGAATATCTTTGGCCCGTAGTGCAAAGATGAACAGGTGTTGAGATGAACATGACCGACTGGTGATACAAATAAATATCTTTGGCCTGTAGTGCAAAGATGAATATTTGATTAAAGATGGTTATTGATTGCTGTTACAGGGATAAAATATTGATGATGGACTTTTAAATCTTAGAAGATAGTAGAACTCATTCTCTACTTGACTCTTCTAATGGTTTGTTGTTTCCGCTGCAGTTATTGATTTAAAACTTGTTGTCTATTGTATTCTATTAGATTTTTTCTTGTTGAAGACTAACGATAATTTGTTCTGTATTATCTTAGTCATAATGATCTTTACTGGGCTAGTTGAGCTCACCCTTTTCTTTTTTGTTCTATTTTTCTCAAGAGGCGAGAATGTAGCGAGTACTAGTCGGGGTATGGAATGATGGTTCTAGAAGTTACTTTAGTAGTCCTCACCATTTTTGTGAAATAATATATCAATAATTGTAATGAGGATTTATTTGAGTGTGGATATTGTCTAAATGACAATATTTGTATTTAAACTCACAGTTCTTGTGTTGTAATAATAAAGATGTAGTTGTTTCTGTACCATATATTTTGGCTACTCAGAATGGGTGTTGTATACCTATTTTGGGGGCGTCACAATTCAGACATTTTGGAAAAATTAATTATCAAATAATATTTTTTCATTCAGACACAATTCTATTCAGATACTCTATATTATTTAGACGTCTAAACTGTTCAGGTCTTAACACTCAATTTTATCAAACACCACCTAAGATGACCAGAACCACAATATAAGGTTTTATAAATATAATATTATAATTTGTAATTTATTTATAAAAGTAGCTAATCAGTTGACTAAAAAATTAAAAGTCTGATTAATAATCTTATAGTTCGGGAGAAATTAATATATATATATATATATATATATATGTATATATTTTTAAAGTTATTAAACTCACAACTCAAATATTGATAATAGTTGAAATAAGATGTTGTGAAATAATATAATTGAGCAAAATGAATTTAAAAGAAGTCATTCTAAACGTCAATAAATAAATTTTTTTATTGATATATTTTAAACCCCCTCTAAAAATATTATCGTTCCGCCGCTGGGTGTACACGTGGGCAACAAACTTGGCTAGTATTTTTAGAAAATGTCATCCCCAAAATATATAATCATCAACCACTCTCCAAACTCTAAAAAAGAATCATATGTTATGTTGATGAACATAAAACAACTTCTTGTTGTTAATATGGTAACCATCCAAATTAATATAATACTACTACTAGTAGTAGTATTTTATTAGATTCCTTCACCCTCCAAAGACCAATATTTAAAGCATATAAACCCATCCAACCACCCACCAAATATTTAAGAATAAGTCTTGGCAGACAGGAAAGTTGGACCGGAAAATTGGACCGGTCCAATTTTTTTTTTTTTTTTTTGCTAGTGACCTTTAAAAAATGTATAGTATTTATTCCAACAGGAATTTTTACAAAATATAGTATTTTAGGTGTAATTTGGATACATATACATATACAGGGTTACACCTAAAATACTATATTTTATAAAAATTCCTGTTGGAATAAATACTATACATTTTTTAAGGGTCACTAGCAAAAAAAAAAAAATAAAAAAAAAAATTGTACCGGTCCAATTTTCCGGTCCAATTTTCCTGTCCGGGTAGCATTACTGAATATTTAATCAACCCATCCCCATCTCGCTGACTTATTTGCATGAACACCCTAAATAAAGTCATTTCATTGAACGGCTCAAGATCATCATCCCACACAGTATATGGATTAAATATAGAAATATGGTTTAGCCATTCGTAGAGCAAAAGAAACCTCTAGCTCTCTCTCTCTCTCTAGATTTCAGAACAGTCATAGATACAGTAGATCATATTTATTAATAAAATTATTTATATAATTATATTCAAAGGATAAGCCTACATTATAAATAGTATATGCATTATAAAATTATATGCATTATATATCTACTGTGTTGAAAATTATTTTAGTCTTCAAAAGACAACAGATCATATTTGTTAAGAACGATCAAATACTGCTGCTATCTGGGGTTTTAAATATTAATATAAAACATTAAATCAACTACCCTGAAAAACAAATATTGAAATCACAAACCCAAACTCCCACCTTATTTAAGAAATCTTTTGCATTCATTCTCTCTCATTATTTCAATCTGACCAACAAAACCCAAGAACCTGTCCTACTCAAAGCCGCCCCATGTATTCAGAAAAATATAATATTATTATTACGTAAAAAAGTATTATATAATATTTACATATATACATGTATGAATAAATGTGATTTTTATTTTTTTATGTGACAGTATAATTGTTTATCTAAAAATGGAAAAGATGGGTTCCAAATAATTATTTTTCCCTTTATTTCCTTTTATCTTCTCTCTCTGTTTTCTTTTGATATTGGGTTATCAGGAAACTTGGGCAATGGTTTTTGCAGTTTTTTTGTTCTAATTTTTGATAAAAAGATAAGACCTTTTCCCTCTGTTTTTATTTTTATTTCTTACCTTAACTTAGAAATCAGAGATACATTTATAAGAGAGAGGTTTGAGTGGGGGAAATATAGATGGATATGATTTATTACCCACCGGGGAGGTCTTCTTACGAGGACTCCATCAAAGTCTTGGAGGCGGACATACAGTATGCCAATGCTTTGTGAGTTGTCTTTCAGCTAATAAGTGGAGTAGTATTATCTTTCCTGGGTTTCTCTCTGTGTTTACCTGTGTTCACTGTATAATTTTGTGCATGTGATTTTATTATTTTTTAATTATCTCAGTCTACTTTTGATCTAATAATCATAATTTTAGGATTAAGCTACAGTTGCTAATTAAGAAAACTCATAGAATCCAAGCTGGGTTTTGGGCCGTAGTTATTGATTATATATTTATAGATTAATATTGGGTTGAGAAATATAAAAAAAGTGTTTTACCCCTAGTTTCTTTTTCTCAGCTCACGAGATGCTAACATTAGAACTGTTGTTACTCTGGCTAGATGAATTCTGCTATATTTTGTTGCTATCATTGAGGATTTTGATGAAAAGTACTGTTTTTTTAGCTACCTTGCCGGTATGGAAATAGGATTTTCCTTCAGCTGAAAATTATACAGGATCCCAAGTAGGAGCATAAGTTTTTTTCTCCCCCCCCCCCCCCCCCCCCCGCCCTCTTCCCCTTCCCCTTTTCCTTTTTTTAACAAAAAAAAACTAATGGTTGATTTTAACAAAGCCCGAGAGCATGGCATGAACTGAAAACTAAATTTCAATTGGTGAAACTCGGTAAGAGCTCTGGAGCTAAGGGGCTAATGGAGTTTGGTCTAATTGTTCATGAAATGTGGATATGTTTAATAAGGTTATGTAATCTATTCTTTTGTTTAAAGGTGTGATTGATTTAAAATGTGGGTAAATTCTGCTGTAATTGGTCTGATTAATTGTTTTATTTGAATTGTTGGTATGCAGGGCTGCTGCCATTCCTAGAGGGAAGGGCGGTGCTCAACTTCAAATGAAATTGGTATACAGTCACTTGGCACCCCTCCTTTTGATTCTGCTCCAGTGGATTGACTGTTCGTGCACATGTCTAGTTCCCAGATATCTAAATCTTTTCCATGTCCTTGTATATAAGGTTGGCTCTGAGTTTACTGCTGATTTTTGTTTCTTTAATTGTAAGTTGAGTTTGTATGCTCAGCAAATAGTATAATGATGGTAAGAGAAGGGGCTTATCAAAATAATAATAATGATAAATTATAGCGAGGGAAAGGAAATTCTTGAAAATGAAGGCATTAGATTAGTAACCTTCGAGAAATTTATTTGAACTATGGCCATGGGTACATAGTTTTCTGGAATGGTCATTTCTCATTGTTTCCAAACCATGCTTTCCTGAAAACAATTTGCATTTTACAGGTATACACAGATGGGAGACCTAACATATCTGCACGCAGAAGGAAGGCAACTATTAGCGACTTCTATGGTTTGCTAATTATCTCTTTATTCACAAGTTTATGAAGTAAAACATTCTATTTAGTTTGGTTATTGCAATCATACTTATTTTCTGTTTGCTTCAATGAAAACCAAATGAAGCTGTTATATTGCCATCTCTCCGTCGACTCCATAATGACTTTGTAGATCTGGATAACGTAAATGATGAGAAGCCTGGAATGGAGATCATTGGCAAGAGGATACTGGAAGGTGATACTTGCTTTTCTAATGTTGATTTTGAGAGAGAAGACGAATGTGGGATATGCTTAGAGCCATGCACAAAAATTGTCTTGCCTAATTGCTGTCATGCCATGTGCATCAACTGCTACCGTGATTGGTAACTGATTGCTTATAATCTCGTCTTGTATTATACATACCTTCTACCATTAATGCCTGATCTCGGACTTCTTGCCAATTTACAGGAACACAAGATCGGAGTCTTGCCCCTTTTGTCGTGGTAGCATAAAGAGAGTCAAGTCAAGAGACTTGTGGGTTCTAACTTGTGGTGACGATGTAATTGACACTGACACAGTTTTGAAGGAGGACGTGCTGCGCTTCTACCTGTATATTAACAAGCTGCCTAAAGATAATCCAGATACCCTTTTCTTAATGTACTATGAATACTTAATTTAATCTCAATGAAGTTGAAGGAATGTTGTACAGATGGTAAAAGCCGACCTATAAAATGTACATAGAGTCCGGTATGAGAATTATCACATAAAGGTAACAACTTAATTGTACCTGTTGTAGGTTAATAAATGTCATTGTGATACATTTTCATAATTGATGATAGAATATTTTATTTCTGAAACTCGAGTTTCCTCTTACATACTTTATTTCTCAAAAGTGACAGCCAATATACATTAGTATATATTGTCACCATGTATTTGATATATTTCTAGTCAAATCAGGTTGACCCTACAGAAAAAAAGAAGAACAAGGATAAAATAGCTGTCTTTTGACATGGTTTTATTATCTCGCTCTCTGAATGAAGCCAATCGGAGCGGTGGAGAAAACTATGAAGCAACTAAAGTTCGACATCTATGCACCATTCTTTTTCTTAATTAGTTCATCAAATGATGGTTGACAGAAACCTTGATTTAGGATAAGTTCAGCTACGTGTTTATGCATGGCTTCTGTAAGATGAATTCCATCCCAATTGATGTATTTGCTAGGATCCTTGCAGGTGGATGTTCCTGAAGAGCCGCAAAAAGAATTTGAGTTATAGTTGAGTTTCCCATCTTGAAGTCCACAGCATGCCTTGAAGGTCTCCTCAAACTGGTATTTTTGCGGATTCTTTAGTATGGTCAGGTATGCATTCCAGTAATCTGCATATACAATTGTGCAATCAGGGTACTGTTTCTGAAATGCTGCAATTTTTGTCTGGAGTATTTGGTTGTGGATCATTATTGCTGAGTTGACTACTGTAACACATCCCATTTTATCAAGATTTATCAATGGACATAGAGATACGTCGCTTGCTAGGCACCCCACTGGAGGTAGTCCTTGAACCACAATGTACTTTGCTCCACAGTCCAACAATGTCTGTCACAACCACACACAGTATACATTGTAACTAAGTAATTGTTTTATTTCAGCATGAACCTCTTGCATATAAGTTGAATATAATTGCTTGCTTTTATTTATCCAAATCATACCTTTAAGAGTTTGGTTATGTGGACTGTGCACGACTCGGTGAGCATCTGTAGGGAGATGGAAGATCTATAACTAGTAGCGTAGTCATTCACCCCCATCTCACCAATCCAGAAGAGCGCATTTTCCAATTCAGCCTTGCAAGAATTTGCATCCTTTCCTTTACATATTTCCTGCTGTTGAAATGTGTTGAACCAGTCTATCTGAGTCTGCATGCTCATATGCATGTTACTCCAGAGTAAGTTTTGACCAATTTTGTGTTTGGCAAAGAAGTCGCTTGAGAGAGCCGTTGAGCCAGCTACTGCAAAGTTCACGCCAACGGAGAAATTTGCAGAAACAGTAGAAGCAGATTTATATGGCTCCAGGAATGGCAGGCCTAGAGATTGACAGAGGAAATCGATAAAGAGGCGACCATCGCATAATCTGTTGGAGGGTTTCCCAAATGTGGTTGAGCCATAGGGAGAATGCGCACCAGAAAAGAATGAGGAGAAAGCACCCAAGGCTTTAGCATTTCCTGTATCTGTGTATGAGCCTCCAAAAGCATAGACCTTGGAGAAAGAACCCTTGTAACTGAACTGCAGAGAAGAAGAAGATGATGGTTCTGAAGGAGATGGCGATGAGGGTACTGAAGGAGATGGGGTTGATGGTATTGGGGGAGATGGGGATGATGGTTTTGGAGGAGATGGGGATGATGGTGTTGAAGGGGTTGGGGATGATGGGGGTGAAGGTGTAGAAGGGGTTGGGAGTGATGGCGTTGAAGGGATTGGGGGTGTTGATTTTGAAGGGGTTGGGGGTGATGGTGTTGAAGGTGTTGGGGGTGATGATGTTGAAGGGGTTGGGGGTGATGATGTTGAAGGGGTTGGGGGTGATGAATTTGAAGGGGTTGGGGGCGATGATTTGGAAGGAGATGGCGGTGACGAACCTGAGGGAGATGGCGGTGACGAACCTGAGGGAGATGGCGGTGACGAACTTGAAGGAGACGGCGGTGATGATTTTGAAGGAGATGGTGGTGATGAAGACGGCGGTGATGATTTTGAAGGAGATGGTGGTGATGAAGACGATGATTCTGGAGATGGACAAGAACAAACACAAGGAGGAAGACAGGTATCTTGGCCTTTAAGGTGTGCAAATGAAGGGGAGAAGAACAGTAACAGAAAGAAGAGTTCAAAAGGGATGTGGAGGGAATTAGACTTCATCATTTTGTGTTGTGATAGAGGAGTTTGCTAAATTTTTTTCCTTTTTTGGCTAAATTATATTGTATAGAGGTATAGATATACTAGTTATTTATACTTGAACTCTTTTCATATTGGTGAATCGATGGACAGGAGGACCTCCTTACTCTTAGGAAAAAGAACAAAGACGTTCAATGAGTTAATGTCCTAAAGCCAAGGATTTTATGACTTTAAATTGACCAACTATTAGCCTCAGAGCTTTTAACAGTTTGTCCTTGCCCGTTGCCTACACATATGGATATTGCCCCTTGCAGGAATTGGATAATCATTTTCTTTCCAAATTAGTAATTAGTTTCACTGATCCCATTAGCTTTCCGATTTCTAACCATAACTTGAAAGATTCCATATAGTTTGGGATTTTTTTTAGTTAATTATGCTCATTTCAAGAGACAAAAAACTAACTTATGATTGAGATTCTCTCTAAATCAAATCATCTCTAATTCCAAATGAAAAATGATATATTTTTTTATTTTATATGTTGATTTTTTTATTACAAATTACGTAGATAAATTTAATTAGTAATATTTTGATATGACTTAGGTGGTGTTTGTTTGGGTCTGATTGTCTCTGTCCAATATAACTTCTTTTTCGGTAAAATGATAATTTTGTTTGACAAATTTTTTTATGCCTCTGAATGATTTTTTTTCCTCCTTTTCGCTTAGACTTCAACCCAAGTCTAAATTATACAGAGACAACCAAATTCCTTTGTTGTCCTTCACCTCTCCTCCTTCGTCGACTCCGACCACCTCCCTGCCCGCTCCCTCTCTCCAACTTTATTAACAAATCTAACCAAGGAGCCTAATCAGATAAATTTAATAAATTTGGAATTTTGTTTTGCAATAAAGAGAGATTTATAGAGAGTAAGAAAATAGATAAAATTTGATAATGGTAAAATTGGGACTGAAGGAAGAGGGAAGTTATGTATAAATCAGCATACTTGAACTCTTTTTTCTTCACCTACCGTTCCAAATAAAGACTCCTCATTCACCTTCCATGGCAAACCTTGTCCAATTAGAGGTGAGCTTTTGCCTTTGCCACAGCTAAGGCACGGACATGACTTTTCTCAAAGACTCCTCTGATTGCTTTGCATTTGCCCTCTCATCTAGTCTGTTAAAAATCATGGCCGACGAGGGAGAGGAGAGCTTTTGGGCCTGAGAAATAGACCTGAGGTTGGATTAGGCATGGTGGTATATGTTCTTGAGGGTGTAATTCCATCTCACAAACCCTTGATTATTGAGTGACTCTACTATCCCAATGCTGCCTGCCACGATTCTTTTAATACTAAGGGCTAAAATAATAAAATACTGTTATTAAGACATTTTTAAAAAATTAATTATCAAACAACATTTTTTTCATTCAGATATAATTCTGGACAAATATTTTATATTATTCAGATGTCTAAACTGTTCAGATCTTAAAATTTAATTTTATCAAACACAACCTTAGTCCAAATCGTTATTAGTATAAAAATTCTTCATTTTCAATTTAGCTAAAAAAATTGCTATTAGTAAACTTGGCATAATGAATATAAGTCTTGATAATGAATTCAAGTCTCGTTATTTATGCTTCCACTTATCAATTATTCAGCATAATGACAAATTATTTATGCTTTCAGACACCAATTGTTAAGTATAATGTTAAAATATAGTGTGGTAATAGTTGAATTGGTAAAGAATATATTAGATTTTTTTCTTAACCATTCAACTTAAAATTAATTCGTAAGTTAAGCACATGAATTTGGGAAGACCTCTAAAGCAAACCCCCACTCCAACCCTCACCCACACCCATCTGGTGATAACCTTAAAAAAATAGTATATCCACGTATATAGACTCTGGTCAACTCTACCCGATGCCGCTTAATTTTTAGTTATAAATTTTGAGTTATTTAAAGGGTTAAATATATTTTTCTCAACTTTATTCAATCTCGGTTTATTAATACGTAGCTACAGTAAAAATTTTTACTTTCAATTCATTAAATTATAAATTTTTTTACAAAAATTCAAAAAATCATCTACTCTGTTAAAGTATTAATTAACGACAAATTTATGTGTCACGTGACAAGAAGAGAGAAACTGAGATTGATAATTAATTAAATTAAATTACACTCAATTTTATCATAAATAGTTAAATAAAATATAAATCAAATTAATATACATAACAAATAATTAAATAAAATAATAATAAAATTAATTAATTAATTAATAATAAAATATATTAATGTATAATTTTTACAAATATATTTATATAAAATTAATAAATTTATATTTTAAAATATTTTAAGTTCATTTTAAAAATATAAAATTTTCTAATATTTTGAAATGAAGGAATTATTATTATTAAACAAACTAAACAAGACATAATATAACAACCACTTTAAATAAACTAGTAATTAAAAATTTAGGCTAGAATAAATTGAATTTATTTCACTGTCGTAGGTGCCGGTGCTGCCGTCGCCGCTCTCTCTCTCTCTCTACATCTATGCATATTTGTGATGCATATCAAGTGAGAAACAAATCAGAATACCATCCAACGGAAAAAAATAAGTCCAACGAATCATTGACTATAGCCCAGTAGAGTAATTGAAGAAATATGAACAACATCCACCCCAAATTTAACCTCACTGTCAGAAATCCTCCTCCTTTTTTAAGAATATAGAAGATTCGAAATCAAAAATTTGAAACTTATCAATATCAAAGCAATTAAGTCTAAATAATCTTCATCACCTCAAAACTTAAACACCAACAATCCAAATTCAAAGAAACTAAAATTCAAATCTGAAAAGAAGAAGAAGAAGAAGCCAATCGAAGAAGAGAGTGAAAATCGATCTCGATTGAAGTAGGGAGAAAAAAGAAAGAGAGAATGCTCGATGGAAGGGAGAAAAGAGAGAGAAATTACTCCCGTGCTTTCATTTGGCTCTATTTTTATCATCAATGGGCAGTATTTTGAGAGAGAGAAGAGAGAGAGAGAGAGTGTATTTTAAATGTTTTAATTTTCTTTTAATTAATTGTGTTTGCTATTTTTTATTTTTGTCGTTTATATTTAATTAAAAGGTTTAAGTTTGATTTTAAAATCTCTTTTTTGTTACGCATAAGCATTAATTTGTCATGTCTATTTCTTCCTTTTATAGTTAACTTGACTCAACGGATTATGTGATGTTTTGAAAAATAAATAAATTAGTTCAACGAATCAATTGTAAAATATTTCAATTTAATAATATATTTATAAATCGAAGTCGAATAGAGTGTAAAAAATATATTTAACCCGTTGTTTATATGTTACTAGATTTGAGCATATTTTATAAATATAAACTAACAGAAGCAATATACTCTTAGTTTGAGATTTGAATTTAATTTCTAATTTTTATTATAGTTTCTGTTTCGGACCACCTGTCCTTGTAAATAAACCATCTACTAGAAGCATACATATTAAATAGTCCTAAAAACAGTAGAAGAAAGTGAACAAAAAAAAGTATAAATTTATCTTTAATAATTCAATAAGATTATATAAAATAATAAATATTTTTTATTTTTTTATATTAACGAATATCACTAAATAACTTAATTATTTATTATTTTATGTTTTTACCTTATTATTATTTTTAAAAAACATTTCTTTAATTATTTTTTGGAGACCGGGGGAGTATACTAACGTTTGTAGCCGGTACTACTAGGTACTAGGTACGTTACGTAACATCAATTAATATGATCTGTTTCGTTGGGCCTTGGTTAGCTCCACGTAAGTACACTATAGTGTGAAGGGTGATAATGACAGTAAATGCATCAACATTTACGTGACTTATTTTGTAGCACAGCACATGATCAAACTACTTCAAAAGGGATAGCACTTTGTCTGACGCTCTCATAGTAGTTACGGAAGGTGCTTATCCTGTTGATGATTAATGCTGTGTGAAATTAATGCCATGTTGTATAGTCAGTTATCTTAATTTCAGCACTATTAAATAAAAGCATAGGGAGTATTTGGTTTATTTGGCATGTATGATGTATGCAGCAGGATTTTTTTATATATATATATATATCAACCCCTACAAGCAGTAGCCGCTTGGTATATATAAAAAAATTTCTTTTTTTTAATTTTAGTTTGATAAAGTGGGAAGACGGAAGGTATGTAAAAAAAATAAAATTAAAAATCAAGTTATTACAGTTTGTAGCAGTTGGTATATATATATATATATAAAATATAATTTATTTTTTAACTTTAATTTGATAAAGTGGGACAACGGAAGGTAGGTAAAAAAAAATAAAAAAATTTCAGACCAAACCGCTACAGTGTATATAAAAATTTAAATTTCATTTTTTATCTTTCTATCTAACAAAGTGGACCCACGTATTTGACCATTACTAAAATAGAAGCCGGTACATACAGATAGTTCAACCGCCACAAGGTTTAGCGGCTCGTCAAATTCCTTTTTCAATCTTAGCTTTCCATGTACTTGATCAACGACTGACATATTAATTATTGAAATAGTGACTTCAGCAATCGGTTGCCATAGATTAAAATTATATATATATTACTTACAATGTTGAGTAGTCATCGGTGGTGTGACATCTTTGTTACATTCAAAATTCACAATTACAAACAAAATAAATGAAAGAAAAAAAATATATAAGAACACGCCATATATAAATTGTGATTATTTCTGTTTAATTGTATGATGTATTTATATATATGTGCCTTGTGCATACTTTATAATAATCTACATGTTATAATAATCTACTTAATGACTTAAGTTTTTGGGTCAAGTTATATTCGAAACATGTATGTTAATTTCGGATAACCTTTTTTTAAAAGAGGGAAATTATTACGCTCTGTTTCTGAGTTTTAAAATGGACAGAAAAGAAAAAGAATGGACGGAAAATTTAAGTTTTCTTTCCAATTCTTATGTTTCTGAGTTTTTTAATAAACGAAAAAGAAAAGAAATGATAGAAAACTTGGCCACTTTTCCTGCCAAAGTTTTCCGTCCAAAATTGGTCTGATTTGGACGGAAAAGAAATTAGAATAAATAATATTTTTATAATTCTCATATTATCCTCAATTTTTAATAAAATAAATTTTAAATTACAACTCATGTCCTCAATTTTGAATTTTCTATTCTTTTTTATTAAAAACTCAGAAATAATACAAAGGAAAACATCAAGTTTTCTATTCATTTATTTTTTTGTTCTAATTTAAATTTTCTATTCTTTTCTTTTCTGTTTAAAACTTAAAAACAAAGTATTAAGATATCATAAGTGAGTTAGAATCTTAACTTTAAAAGATATAATATAAATGAGTGGACTCAAAACCTATCGACTTATCCTTTTGGGTCAAATTGGATTCAAAACATATGTTAACATTGTAATGGCCACAGACGCACGGGTTCCCCATTCTTCCCCAACACCACACACCAATCAATATTTCTCAAAAACATTAGTAAAAATGCAAATTTGAATATCGGGCTACTAATAATCATAGACCTACTAAAATTATCCTGTCATAATAATTCACTAAAATATGAGCAAATTCCAACAATTTACGTACCTTAACACCATTTTACTTGTAAATTTGACTTGGAAATTAATAACAAGTTAATTTATAACACGAAATTTACTCTGGAGTGACAGGATTATATAGTTCATTAGTTTCAAAATTAAAAATACAATTTAATTTTTAAGATCAAACGATAATATATTCAATTTTAAATTTATTTAATTTTAGTTGATATAATTATTATAATTTATAGTATATAATAAAAACTATTAATCATAAAATTTATTTTATTTTAAATTTTATAAATTATATTAATTTTAAAATTAAATATATTCTGATTTGATCTCAAAAATTAAATTATATCTTTAATTTTAAAACTATAATTTTAATTAAAATTTTATAGTGCATCATTTAACTCCCGGAGTGATGTCATTACACCATTTTTGAGTAGAAAAATTAAGCCGTAGATCGAGGAGACTCTCTCTCTCAAGTCCCAGGCTCTGATCAGAAGATGACGCTTGAAACATGCTTTGGAAACCTAAAAACACAACCATTATCATGTATGCATCTTCTCTCCAGCCTTGGATTTCTCCTCCTCCTCAAACACTCCATCTCTCTCCTCAACTGGATCTTCATCTCCTTTCTCAGACCTCCAAAGAACCTCAAAACTGCTTACGGCTCATGGGCAATCATTACCGGCTCAACCGACGGCATCGGCAAAGCTTTCGGCTTTCAACTAGCACGGAAAGGCCTCAACCTCATATTAGTCAGTCGAAACTCCCACAAGCTTAGCCAAGTCTCCGTTGAAATTCAAGGCCAATATCCAGACACACGGATCAAGAAGTTTGTGCTGGACTTTTCAGGTGATGTGGTTGCCGGAGTGCGGCAATTGGAGGGGGCGATCAGGGGGTTGGAGGTGGGTGTTTTGATAAATAACGTCGGGGTTACGTACCCGGAGGCTATGTACTTTGATGAGGTGGATGAGAAAGTGTGGATGAAAGTGGTGAATGTGAACCTGAAAGGTACAACTTTGGTTACGAGGGCAGTCGTTAAAGGGATGGTTAAGAGGAAGAGAGGTGCTATTGTGAATATTGGTTCTGGTGCTTCCATTGTTGTCCCTTCTCATCCTCTTTATGCCATCTATGCTGCTACCAAAGCGTATGCATTTTGATCTCTCTACAGTACTCTTACTATAATTACATATACTTATCATATTTTTAGAATATAGGACAACACACACGCACACAAACAATTGGAAATTAAGAATAACACAAGATATTTACTTGGTTCCCCAATTTGTGTACTCCACAGGCGGCTTGTTGTTTATTTGATGATTCCTTAGTTACATAGGGTTCTACAACAGATAGTATTTATAACTACTAATCCTATTCTAACCCTACTTCGCATTATGTTTCAATTACCCATAATGTCCCTCTAATAAACAACCCAGAAAAAACTCCTGTACCGCGACCTTCGAGTCCACCCTGATGGGCTAGTGCGTCGCTCCGCTCCGCTCGGGCTCCCCACTAGCTTTTTCCAATGGCTTCTTTATTATGAGTCACAAGTTTCCAACAAATCTCCATCCTGACGAATAACCTCATCCCTTCCGAAGATAAGTCACTTGTCATATCCGATCTTGGGGAGATTCCTCCAAACTAACATTCAAAGATATTGATCAAGTCCAAGCAATGCTTGAACTTGTCCGCGGTCACAGTCTTTGTTAACATGTTAGCTGCATTTTCAGAAGTATGCACCTTCTCCAATAACATATCCCCATTAGCTACCAGCTCCCTCACCTTGTGAAACCTTATGCTAATATGCTTGGTCCTTGGGTGATACACCTGATGCTTTGCCAAGTAAATGGCGCTCTGACTATCACAATACAGCTGTACTCCACCTTGATCTATGTCCAACTCATTCACAAAACCCTTCAACCACAATGCTTCCTTGCCAGCTTTAGCCAATGTCATATACTTAGATTTAGTAGTAGATAGAGCTACTAGAGATTGAACTATGGATTTCCAACAAATCGGTCCACCTACAAGTGTAAACACATACCCTGTTGTAGATCTCAAATCATCCAACCTTCCAGCATAATCTGCATCCACATACCCTACAACTGACATCTGAGCTTGTTGCTTCGCAAACATAATCCCATGGTTTACCGTTCCTCTCAGATATCTGAACACCCACTTAACATCTTTCCAGTGCTCTCTACCTGGATTAGTCATGTATTTGCTCACTGTGCTGACTGCATGTACCAAATCGGGTCTTGTACACACCATCACATACATCAAACAACTAACTGCGCTCGCATAGGGCACGTTCGACATATCCTGAATCTCTTCAGCCGACTTTGGACACTGTGCTGTAGATAACCTGAAGTGACTCGCCAATGAAGTGCTGACCTGTTTAGCATTTGCCATACTAAACCTTTCCAACACTTTCTCCACATAATTCTTTTGTGTCAACCACAGCTTTCCAGCTGTTCTATCCCTGCGAATCTCTATCCCAAGTATTTTCCTAGCGGCACCCAAGTCCTTCATGTCAAACTCCTTTCCCAACAAGTTCTTCAACTTGTTGACTTCAACCATGCTCTTTGCAGCAATAAACATGTCATCCATATACAATAACAGAAACATATAGGAACCATCCTCAAGACTTTCCACATAAACACAACAATCGTACTCACATCGAGTGAATTCAATCCGGATCATGAAGGAATCGAACTTCTTGTACCATTATCTTGGAGACTGTTTCAGCCCATACAGTGACTTCTTCAACCTGCATACCATGTGCTCAGTCTCCGGCTGGTTGAACCCCTCAGGCTGCTCCATGAATATCACTTCCTCCAAATCACCATGAAAAAAAGGCTGTCTTCACATCCAGCTGCTCTAACTCCAGGTCATAGCTAGCCACCAATGCCAAAATAATCCTGATTGAGGTATGTCTCACCACTGGAGAAAACACCTCATCATAGTCAATCCCCTTCCTCTGCGAGTATCCCTTTGCTACCAATCGAGCCTTAAACCGTTCCTTTTCCTTTTATGATACAACTTTCTTTTTCTTGTACACCTATTTGCACCCCATTGGTTTTTTTTCCTCAGGCAATTCTGACAATTCCCAAGTTCTGTTTTTCTTTAATGACTCCATCTCCTCCACCATGGCCTCCATCCAACTGTCCCTTTCAGAACTAGAAATAGCTTCCTGAAACGTAGACGGATCCCCACTAGTAGTATATAAAGCATATGCAACCATATCATCAAACCTATACCTCTCCGGTGGTTTGATAGTGCGTCTGGGTCTCTTTGCGGCTATGCTTTCTTCCTACTGCTGCTCATTTTCCTGTTCCACTAGTGGTGAATTTCCAGCGTCATAATTCTCTAGTTCAATTTGAATTTCCAGCTGCTGTTTGCCGGTTTCTCCACCAGCCTCGGATTTCTGTCCTTCTTGTTGTGTCTTAACCATGGAAGCCTCGTCAAAAATCACATCTCTACTGATCACTACCTTCTTTGAATTCGGATCCCAAAGCTTGTACCCCTTTACACCTTTCTTATACTCAAGAAAGATACACTGTTTGGACTTGGCATCAAGCTTTGATCTCTCATCACCTAGAACGTGTACGTAGGTTGGACATCCGAAGATCCTCATACCCGAGTAGTCTACCTCCTTACCTGTCCATACCTCTTGTGCCGCTTTATTACCCAGAGCAGTACTCGGCGACCTGTTTATTATGTAAACTGTCATACTCACTGCTTCTGCCCAAAAATATTTCGAAATCCCTGCATTTAGTCTCATGCACCGTGCCCGCTCTACTATAGTTCTGTTCATTCTCTCTGCCACTCCATTCTGCCGTGGAGTTTTCCTGACAGTCCAGTAACGTTGTATCCCGTGCTCTTCACAAAACTTCACAAATGGCTCGTACTTGTACTCTGTCCCATTATCTGACCTGAAGCACTTAATTCTTCTGCCTGTTTGATTTTCCACTTCAGCTTTCCACACCCTGAACTTTTCAAATACCTCAGACTTGTGCCGCATGAAGTACACCCAAACCTTTCTCGAAAAGTCATCGATGAAAGTCAAAAAATACAGCGATCCCGCTTTCGAAGCTACTCTCACTGGCCCCCATACATCAGAATGCACGTAGTCAAGTTTGCCATTCGTTTTGTTCACCGCACTCTTAAACTGTACCTTGCACTGTTTTCCCAAGACACAAAACTTGCAGAAATCTAACTTGCACGACTTTATCCCTTTAAACAGATTTCTCCTATGTAATTCTAGCATCTCACGTTCTCCCATATGCCCCAACCGCATATGCCATAGTGTAGTATCATCAATATCATTCGCTGTAGTGGCAGCAACTCCACCTACAACTGTACTCCCTATCATCCGATAGATATTTTCGTTAACTTTAGAACCCTTCATTATTACCAGAGCACCCTTCGTCACTCTCATGGCTCCACCACCAGTTTTGAACTCACAGCCATTAGAGTCCAGGGTTCCTAATGAAATCAGATTCTTCCTTAAACCTGGGATATGTCTCACCTCAGCCAGAGTTCTCACAACACCATCAAACATCCTTATCTTCACTGTGCCTATTTCAATGACGTTGCACGAAGCGTCGTTACCCATTAGTACTGTCCCACAGTTCACCAATTTATAGGTGTCAAACCACTCCCTGTTACGCGTCATGTGAAATGAGCATGCTGAATCCAAAATCCACGAGTCTGTCACGTCCGTATTTATAGAAACTGACAACATATCCCCATCATCCGATGATTCCTCCACGACATTTGCTGATTTCGTAGATTCAGTTTGCTTCCCTGTTCCTTCACCCTTATTCTTGTATGGACAGTCCCTTTTGAAGTGTCCTGTCTCACGACATCTGAAACACTTGTACTCCTTAGGCTTAGGAGTCCTGCCTCTCGACTTCGATTTCCCCTGCGTTCCTAGTTTACCTCTATCCGATTTTCTGCCACATTGCTCTCCACCTTTTACCACCAGCCCTTCACCCGAAATACCCTCGGATTGTTGCTTCCGCTGGTTAAACATTAGTAGAGCAGAAATGACTGCTTCCAACTTATGAGTTTCTTTTCCCCATAGGAGAGTTGTCACAAGATTCTCCATGGAACCCGATAGAGAACACAATAACATCAACGCCTGGTCTTCTTCCTCGAATTTCACTTCAATCCTTAGCAAGTCACTAATTATTTGATTGAACGTGTGAATGTGTTGAATAAGCTCGAAACCTTCAATCATCTTTAATCCAAACAGTTTTTGCTTCAGAAACAGTTTATTCGTCAATGACTTTGACATATACCTGAATTCCAATTTACTCCATACACCCGATGGCGATTCATCACTGATCACATGATACATAACCTCGTCTGCTAGACAAAAACGAATTGTACTTACTGCCTTCGCTTGGAACTCATCCCAGTCGTCAGTTGTTATGGACTCCGATTTCTTCTTTAACGCTTTCACCAATCCCTGCTGCACCAACAGATCCTTTACCCTCTGTTGTCATAGCCCGAAATTCCCAGTCCCATCAAACTTCATCACATCGAACTTTGTCACCGATGAATTTGATGTCATCGTTCTTCACGTGTTAAACCTAGCTCTGATACCAATTTGTTAGAATATAGGACCACACGCACGCACATAAACAATTGAAAATTAAGAATAACACAAGAGATTTACGTGGTTTCCCAATTTGGGTATTCCATAGGTGGCTTGTTGTTTATTTGATGATTCCTTGGTTACATAGGGTTCTACAATAGATTGTATTTATAACTACTAATCTTATTCCAACCATACTTCACATTATGTCTCAATTACCCATAATGTTCCTCTAATAAACAACCCAGAAAAAACTCTTGTACCGTACCGCGGGGGGGCCCGAGCTATGCTCCACTCCGCTCGGGCTCAACACTAGTCTTTTCCAGTGGCTTCTTTATTATGAGTCACAAGTTTCCAACACATATGATTAATTATACAGTCATATTAAGTATGATTTATAGCTAAATTTTTTATTGCGAGTATATCTATGTACTACACATACTAGATATTTTACAAATATTTTTTTAAAAAATATATTCAAAAACACATGAGAAAAATAAAATAATAATAAAAGTATTACCTTCCCTTCCCTAGCTATATATATAGAGTAGTGCTACGCGGACAAGAAATTGGGACCGGAAAATTGGACCGGTCCAATTTTTTTTTTATTGTGATTTTCAAAAAATGTATAGTATTTATTCCAACAGGAATTTTTACAAAATATAGTGTTTTAGGTGTAATTTGGATACATATACAAATACAGGGTTATACAGATTACACCTAAAACACTATATTTTGTAAAAATTCCTGTTGGAATAAATACTATACATTTTTTGAAAGTCACAATAATAAAAAAATAAAAAATAAAAAATTGGACCGGTCCAATTTTCCGGTTCCAATTTTCTGTCCGGCTAGACTTATATATATATATATATATGTTTCTCATAAGATACTAGCTAGGATTTCTTTTGGGGAACTACACAAGATTTCTACGGTATATTATTGGAATTGAAGAAGCTCAAATCTTATTTTATCAATATTTTTTCTTTCAAATTATGTTGTTTGAACTATCACCCTCTTAATATAAAAGCGATGGAGATAATCATTGGCCCAAGACCTTTGGTTGATATCAAGCCTAATAAAAAAATTATGATAAATTATTTATAAATTTAGTAATAAAATTAAGGTATTATATAAAATTCAGTATATCTCAGGTATTGCTATTATTGATTACTAATTTTTGTATATGTACCTAAAAATTAGTTCATTAGTGAAAATTTTGGTTTCAAAAGCTGGGTTTCTGACACAAAGGTTTCGGATTTATGATCATTTTGAAGGATAAATTATTGTAATGGAATGAAATTATTTTTATCTCTTTGTTTTTTTATTTCACATGGAGAAAGTAGAATAAAATTCATTTCAATAGAACGAATATATGTGATAATTTTACAATTATATGCAATATCCAATGCTACCAACAATTAAACGTACATTTCAAATCATTACATTATGTTGTCCATTCTATTACTTTAATTCAAACGCAAACGCAAACGCAAACGCAAACGCAAACGCAAACGCAGCACTATTGTCCATAATTTTTCTGGTCAGAAGAATTAATGGTAACATGATGCATGTTACCTGCCTTGATAAATGTATGTACGAAGTGATAACTTAAACAAAGTATTCGTTATTATTACCCCAGCCTTACCAAAATATAGATTTTTTTTAATATATATAAAAAATTCATATTTTTTGAATAAAAATTATGGGATATATATATATATATATATATATATATATATATATATATATATATATATACAGGTACGTTGATCAGTTGTCAAGGTCGTTGTACGTTGAATATAAAGATTACGGGATAGATGTTCAGTGTCAGGTATGTATGTATACTATTAATCATTCCCATACCATGCATGTGTGTTGCATGCAATCAACTTTGAGTTCGTACGCGTGAGTGTATATATATATATATATATATATATGCTTAATTAAAAACAAATTAAGTTTGTCTTGATTTAAGTCGAGTGATTATGATGAGTGATGCAGGTTCCATTATATGTATCAACAAAAATGGCATCAAAGGTTGCATGTATAGAGAAATCATCATTGTGGATTCCATCGGCAGAAGAATATGCAGCAGCCGCAGCTGGACGTATTGGTTATGAAGCCCGGTGCACGCCTTACTGGCCTCACGCTATTCAATGGTTCTTTGCCTCCTTGTTCCCTGAAACTCTGCTTGATGCATGGCGCCTCTCCATTGGCATCCGCAGGAGGAAATTTTAATTAATTAAATCTATACATACTCAAATACTACTAATTAAGTAGTAGTACTATGTATCTAGTACTAGTTGATAGCCGTGCTAATTTGAATAATTGATTTAATAATTTATCTTATATTTATGTTAAAAAAGAAGTCGAAGTACACAATTCATAAAATTAAGAGATTGATGAATTCCATCAACAACATTTAAAAAATAGTACAATTTGAAACAATAATCAACACAATAGTTATAAATTAAGAAGTAAAACAATGCATAATTCAGTAATTAATTTTATCCAATGTGCTCTAATTTCTGGAAGCAGTCAACATTTCGAGACCCTCGTGATGGTGATTCTTCTAGATTGAGCTAGAACCTGCATTTAGAAGTATAGAGCCCGCCCTTCACGATGACATACTACTATAAAGCTAACAGCACTTGCAGAAGGTGCATCTTTCTACTCAAAACACTCATTCTAACTGAGTGGTAAGCAAACTAACAATTTTGCAATTGCCTGAAAATCAGTCTAGGGAGAGGGGGCGAGGCAGTATTAAGCTCATAAATTAGGTTAGTATTGCAGCTTATGCTATAGCAGTGTTTAAGATCCAAATGGAAACACTAAATGATTCTCTGCTACTATTAGTTATTGGAAATTATGATTTTAGTTACATGCATATCGCACTATGTCTCGGTATAATTTTTATTTCAGTTCCAAATCTAAGCAATTAAACAGAGAGACCCAAACCAACACATGCAATAAACAGTAGTCAAATATTATGATGCATTGCATCATCAGCTGCATGCCTTGGTTTCTTCAAAGTGGAGGGCGTTGTAGTTCCTTTTTGGCCCCATCTCAGCTCTGATATCATTGATGCTTTGCTCTAACTCATCTATGCGGTTGCCCATCTCATCAACTGCATCCTAGTCAAACAACTCCATTCATATCAGTTCCAGATGACCCAGAACCAGAATAAAATTAAGGCATTATATAAAATTACAGGCCGGATATCAATCACATTTAATTTTCTAACCTTAATACTAGGATTTTGCATAAAAACATAATTTAGTGACCATCTAGCTCAATATTTTCCCTCTCATCTCATGCTCATGGTTAGGATATATGTGTCCGATATAAACTTTTTGTTATTTAATTTTTTTTTTCGATTATATTGAACCAAATAATTAATATTTATTAGAGGATGCACCAAAAGAATTTACCGGATACAAGTCATACAGAACCCACCAATCACAGATAACCTAAAGTGCCATAGTAAATTATTAGAAAGAAATATAAGATTATAAAAAGATACTCCTAATTAAGAGAGAAAGAAATAAAAATCACGGTGTTGGGTCCGTAAGACATGAGGGGAATTAAGAAATTGCAAAGGAAAGCGGGCCGACAGAAAAGCCCAACTTCGAATGAGTCCATTTTATGTTCATGTTTACGTTTTGTGCGGGAAAAAAAAAAGCCTTCAGACCCAAACTTAAACCCTTTCTTCTTCATATTGACGATAAAAAGAGAAGAAGGAAGGTTTGAGGCCGTCTCTTTGTCACGTTCACTCTGAACTCAGGCATCGGCTGCTGCTTCAGATGGTGAAACGGCGTCGTCGTGAGACAGAGTCTGGTAATGTCACTGCAGAAGGAACATCAGCGGTCTTCATCGATACCAGTCTCGATACTCGTCTCGTCATGATCGTCTCCGACTCCGATACTTTCTCCCTCCTCAGAAGTACTTCTTTTCTAAACCCTAATCCTAATCAAAGTCTAATTAAAAGAATAGTACTAGTCAGGATCAATTTAGCTACTCCTAATGAGCTAATATTGGTTTGCTGAAGGCTTATACTCTACTTTTGCTTCATGAGGATTATGTATTGACTAGTTATTTTATTGCTTTTATATGCCATGAATGCAAAATGCTGGATTATTTCATTTGAGCTGAATTTCCTTGAGCTAGAAAATAAACGGCTGCAATGCACACGTTTCTACTCTATTGATTCATATGCTTTAATTTCAAATGTTTTTCATCATCACTATTCTCACCTCTTTCTTTTAATTCTATTTGTTTATTTTTTAAAACGGCATTAGAGCATTACAATCGCCTACAAAGCTTAATTTTCTATTTGATTGCTTGTTTAGATTGATATACGGTTCCTCATATATCATCCTGGGAGACAAATTGTGGAATGTATATACATATACCTCTATTTATCTACTTCAATTCCCATGTGAGAGAACTTATTGATGAATTAAGAATGTAAGAGTTTTTATTGAATGAATGTAATAAGGAGAATGTAGATATTGTGATGGATAGAGAAAAATTAGACAACAACGGCAAATCTTTGTTGAATATATTGGAAGAATGAATAGGGTTTTGGCCAGTAACCTCTCACTACTGAACAGTACTTGATGTGCAACTTGAAGTTAGAAATAGGCAGAAGCCGCAGAACATCCTTTCACGTAAAAGTAGGAGTTGTACAGATCTCATCTTGAACTGGAAATGAATCATTTTCTAATGGCCACTCAAACACCTTAATTATTTGACTGGAATTGATTTTGTGTAGCTGTGCTAGTTAAATCACGTGATTACGTTTCCTGATTGTCTTGCTTCTTTTGGTATGCAGAGAAGCTGATGCTGGAACACCTCCAGTGTTTTCCTGAACTTGGGGAGATAAAAATCCATGCTCTTAAGGTTTGTTGCTTTAACACATTTATGGTTATAGAAGAAACTTTTTCTGTCAACTTTATGCTTCAGATTGACAAGGTTCTGATATCTTGGCAGGTAAAGCGCAAAGGACACTTCTATCACCTTTCAGATTCCATGCTTGTTAAAAGTGCATTTGAAGGGGTTAAAAAGAGTTGGTTTCTCTCTGTAGATGCTTCTAGTTTGAAGCAGTGTGGTGAAAACCAGCAGTCTCATGGACCCAATGTGAGAAACCAGTTACCCTTACTTTGCTTAACACATAATCCTTCGGGTAATGGACACAATATTATTCCTGATCATACATCCACATCTGCTGTGCACGAGTCATCATTACTGGAACTCGTGAAAGCCCAGTGCACAAACCAGAAAGTTCAGCTTAGTCTGAGCGATTGCCGTAGAGAAATTTCTAAAGATATGGGGACGGAAGTTAAGCATATCACCAGTGAGCATTTCAAAAATGTGACTTCTGATTCCAACAGGATGCCAGATCTTAAAATACAGGAGAAGTATGATGTTACTAGTAAAGGGACCAGAATTTCTGGAACCACTGTCGAGCACGATGGGAATAATTCCAGGACTGGGGTTAGTTATGTTCAATGCAGTAATTTATTGGAACCATCCCCGGAAACTGGGCCTGTTGCAATGAAAAAGCAAAAGATTAAGAAAAACAATAAAGATGAAGTGGGTGACCGTTCTTCAAAAGAAAACATTGCTTCAAATCATGCATCTGGTGAAGTTGCATCACTCCCTGAGATTGTTGGCCCTGCAAATTCTTTAGTCAACGCAGGGAGAAAATTTTCAAATGGTATGAAGATGGGAAATAAAGATGATAATGAGGAACATTTGACGACCTATGCTTCACCTAGTAGTAATAAATCAGATCTTGGATCAAACAGGAAATCTAATACGGGCGTACAAATTGGTGAAATCTCTTCCATACATGACAGATGTGAGAACAAAAACGCGAAGAATATTGTTGACGTGCAATGCAATAATTTTTGTGAAGAAGCTTTACCTTCTGGCCCCGCTGCAAAGAAAAGGCATATGACAGAAAGTCAAGAAGTCAGTAGAAACCCTTTGAAAGAAAATGAAGTTCTAATCTCTAATTCTGATAATTATGCTTCCAAACCAAAGATTAACAAACTGGGGAACTCTACAGAAGACGAGCATAATAGTCGAAATATTGCTTCAAATGGTTTATTTACTGAACCTCATGATAATGACTATTTGAGAACAAACTCGGGCATTGCAAAGAAGAGCAAGAAGAAGAAGAGGAAGATGGATGAGACGTACAATTTATCAAGCGCTCTTGATCACATCGCGACTGTCTTGCCTTCTGTTCAAGATGCTGGGGGTGAGGGGACCTTTAAGGAAAATGGGGAAATTAATCCCAACCATTTAGTCAAGCCATCTGAAGTAGAAGTTGTGTTAGGAGATAGCGTCAAGCCTGGGACACTTTCTCAACTTTCTAGAATCTATCAGAAGAAAAAGCACGGTGAACTTGTCCAGGAAGTGGTTGAAGGTAACGTACTGCCTAGATCATCAATAGGTGAGTCCCATTCTTTTTACTAATTGGTATTCACTCGATATTACTGGTTAAGAAGAGGATATAAACAACATGTTGCTCACTCTACTGCTAATCTTTGTAGGCACTGATAAATGTGAGCGTGATACGTGCAATGTGGATGGAAAAGTCGATCTTTCTGGCATAGCTGTTGGATCTGCTGTAAAAGCAGCGAAACGTTTTAAGAAGCATGATACGACTAATAGGAAAGTGATTCATCCGCTTCATGTTACAGAAGTTATTAGCCTGAACAATAATATTAGTCACTCTGCAAATGAAAATGTTTTCGGTGAGGATCAGAAAATGGTAAGTGATCAAATCAATATTGAAGAGGAAAGGGAAATCTCTCTGAAGCATGATTCGGAATTGTTGCTTTCTGAAAAGAGCAAACCTTTAGATCATGGTGGGGCAGATGTGCATATTAAGGGACCAGTTTCCTCTGCTGATTTAGTCAATGCCAAGGCTGTAATGGAATCAGGGAACTTCAGTGGTAGTACGAGAAAGAAAAAGCGGGCCAAGAAGTCTGCTGCAATCTTGTGTCAGACTGAGAGGGATGAATCAGAACAGAAGCCAACAAATGCTTCCTCTATGGGTGCTAATAGAGAAGGTAACTACCAGAGAGAAAATGAAGCAGGATATTTGCCACAAGCTCAAATGAACAAAGACTTGTCACAAAATAATTGTGGGAAATCTTCAGATTTTTTGCAGCCAACTCATATGAGCCGAGGTCTGAAGAGTTCAGAAAATGTTTGTGCTATATCAAGTGAGAAAGTGAAAGAGATTAAACAATCTACTGCCATGGGTCTCCAGAATTCTCCAAATAAAAGACAAGCTAATGCAGTGAAATCTTTGCAGTTGAATCAGGTTGAGGGAGGTCGTAAAACAGAAGAAATTATGGATAAACGAAAAAAGAATCAAAACTCTGCGGCAAAGAACTGCCAAGATATTCCAGATGAAGTGGTAGAAGTTGGTGCTGAAGAATTAGCAACTTCAAATGATAGAATGAGAGATGTGGACAACACATCCAAGAGAACAAAGAAAACTAGATCTGTTGAACCAAGTGCTGTGAATGTAGATTTGGATTCTTCCACTGAGCATATCGCCAAGAATGTTGACTCGGTTCATGTTCGGTCTGCAAATACACTTGAAAATATGTCTAGAAAGAAAGAAGCTAAGGTTGATACTCATAATCAAGTAGAAGTCTCCAAGTGTGAAGGTGATGGGATTGACTTCAAGCATTACTTTATGCCTGGCCAACACCAGAATGAAGTTGTTTGTGCTGACAAGAAGGGAACAACAAGATCAGAGAGGGACATGAAAACAAGGAAGAACCCAAAGAAGATTGTTTTAGCTTCTTCAAGAACCTTGGCCGATCTTCCAAACTCACTGCAATCATATGATAATCAGGAAAGTGAAGTAAAATCTCATATTAAAAGTTCTAGTGGCATTGATCCTCAAGAGTCAATTTCAAAGGATGTAAGCAATGAGTTCCTGCTTTCCTCCAAGAAGTCTTCAGAAGTTTCTGGAAATGGGGTAAAAGCTCCTCGGTCAAATGACTCTGGCCAAATCAAAACTCCTCAACCAGCCCAAATTGCAGGTGTTTCTGAGAACAGAGCACCTGCCCCTTCCCCTGCTTATATAAAAGGGAAGAAAGTATCATCAATTGCATCAAGCTCAAGCTCTGAAAGTTCTGACAAATCTCTCCAAGATAGAAGGAATAAGAATCGTGTATCAAGTTTAGACTTACTTCTTATGGCTGGTAGAAAAGCTTCCACAAAGAATACCAGTGAAGTCATAAGCAGTTCACAACAGGAAAAGAGCTTGTTGACTACACCAGGTTTTATTTTTAGGGATGATGGCAGTGAGAGTTCTGCTAGCGAAGATGGCTCAAATGCCAGCACAAGCACTCCATCAGATAATGTATCTTCATTAGACTTAGACGGGGAAAGTGAGTCTATTATGGACTCACCAAGAAATGGTAACTCAAGTCTACGTTGGATTTTATTTTCATCTTTAATGCACCATTTTTTCACTAGCTCTGATAAATTGCATATCCATCTTATTGCTTCTGTCGTACCAAAAGTTTTAACTCTTAGCATGTGTTTTCCTCAGTTGTGACTCTGAAGTTGGCAATATAATGCATTTTCTATACTAACTCTACAGTCCATGTCTAATAGATGAGGAAAGGCCATTTTCTACATTTCCTAGCTCATTTGTTTACTTCTATACATAGTAGTATGCTTGAATGTACTTGCAAAATCACAGAAAGGGTGTAGTATGCTTAAATGTCCAATCTTGTGGGTGAGCGCGTTGTTTATTGCCTGCTATTTGTTCGGTTGTAGCTTGATCTTCAATTTCCCCTTCGTATTTTATTTCCTTTTATTTTCTGTTGTAAAGTTTGTACTTAAACTTCTAGTTTTGAACCCATAACCACATAATGCTTAAATGTATTGAGTTTTCAATGTTTTGTAAAGCTTGGTCGTTTGCTAGAGGTCAGTCTGGTCTTCTGTGGAGATTGTGAAAAATTCAAAAGATGCATTGGGGAGCGGGGGGGGGGGGGGTTCCCTTAGACTTAGTTAGACTTGAAATTCATAATCTGAGTTATTTATTATAGTATGTGAAAGTAAGATATCATTATCATCCTTCTAGATAGGTTTGATGTAATAACATTTCAAACCCGAATCTTTCTAGAAAGCTTTGATGTAGTTTCAATCTTGAGCATCACTGATGTTGACCTTAGCTTCCAGTAGCTAGTTTCTAAATCTTTGTTTCAACTTGTCTCAGGATCTAATGGTGTGGAAGGAAGGGAAAGTGGACAAAACATAGAGAAACCGCAGTAAGTTCATTAATGATAATGCTCCCTGTTCTGAAATTTATTTCTATCAATCATGCTGGCTATTGTGCAAGCATTTTAAAAGTTTTTTCCAGTTTCAACATTACAAGCTCGAATTGTTTCATACTCATTTGGATGATAAATTTGATTTTTAGTTGAATGATTGCATCTCCTTGTGCAGCTTGCATATTGTAATTGTCTGTTCGATACTGCATTTGTATACTTTATGAATATTACTCTGTGATAGCTTCAAATATGCTCAACGTTTTCTCTAATATAACTCACTAAAAAAGTTTGTTTGTGCTTATTTTTTGAGTTAAATGTGGTCCAACCAAATGTGGAGATGATTTATACTAGTTAGTGACAGAGATCTGTCTTACTGGTTTTGTAAGTGAAATTGCTTAAATGCACTTTTATCCCTCGAGGGTTTCCTGGAAAATGCACTCTAGTTCCTAAAGAAAAATTATAACAATTAAGGAGTTAATATTTAATTGATTGCAATTAAGTCCAAGTACTCAGTTAGAGATTGTTCATTTTTAATGGCTTATTGGGAGTTTGGGGAGTTGATTTTGCGGCGTTTGGAGGTCCAAATGCAACATCATCTTTTTGTGGCCTTTGAGTTTGGGGCGTTTTGTACCCACAAAAGCGCTTGAAAAGCCAAAATATATGATTTTATATAGCTGTGATTGTGGAATGAACAAATAACCCTATTGCGTTTGGCCTCCAAACGAAACATGTACTTAATCTCAAATTGGTTTCAATTGATGACATGTGCCACTCCTGTGCACATTTCGGGGGCTTGGTTTAGGGGGTTGTTGCTGGGTTTGCAGGAATCAGGAACTAAAGAAGGATAGGTATATTCAAAATCCATTTATTGACCTAAAATATGTCCACACTGACCTCATCCTTTTCTTTCTATTCATAATGAAATTATAAATAGTTTATTTACATAATTGTGTAGCTTTTGATTTCATAACCTAGAACCAAAATGTTTTTACAAGAATATCTATTGAACATCATTTTGCGTTTATTATGATTACTTTTTATAAGCTTTGTATCATCTCTTATTGTGGTGATGCATTCTTGGATCAGCTCTTCACAACTAAAGAACGTAACAATGGATATGATTTTTAGAAGTTCAAACAGATACAAGAAGGCCAAGCTTACAGCCGAATCACAACCTGAAGATTCTGAAAGCCAGCCTGTTGATTGTGTTCCAGACAGTCAAGGAAATCTGTAACAATGGATATGATTTTTAGAAGTTGAAGCAGATACAAGAATGCCAAGCTTTTACTTCCAAATCACAATCCTGAGATATTGAAGGCCAGTCTGCTGATTGTGTTCCAGATAGTCGAGCAAATCCATAATGATTACAGTTGTCTTGTTTAGGCATGAGCTCAAAACAGTAAGTTCGTTTCGGTGGCTAGATTAAGGGCTATTTGCCAGTTTCTTTAATTTTGGAGTATGTTTTCTGAAGCCAATCGTTTGCATTTCACTTTTCTAAAATGAGTTTGGTGCCATATATTTTTAGAAACATATTGTCAACAAGTGGTATGCTAAGCCGAGTACGCATCTTCCACGTAGAAGAACTCTTAAATTTGTCATCTTAGTTTCATTACCATACTACTCGTTAATTCTTGATCACATGCAGTTAGAGATGAGTAACTTTGACTCGAACATGCAGGGAGTAAGCTCATGAAGTTGCTCGCTGGGTTTTGCTTAGAACACACCACAAGTAATCTTAATATACTACTACATAAATATGCTGCATGTTCTTCTAGGAGGATTGTTTGTGGTACAGCTGGACAAACACCCAAAGATAATTTAGTATTTTCAAGTGTAACCCTAATATTAACTAAAAATAATTTAGTAATTGGTAAGACTTGACATGATGAGGAGTGTGGTATACCACAAGTAACAAGAATGAATGAATGAATGAATGTTCTTTTTCTTGATTTCTTAAGTTTGAATTTTGGGGTCAGAATTAATCTAAGATTAAAAAATTTAGTTTCAGTTGAATATAAACAAGTAACAGTATCCATGCATTGGGAGAGAATAATATTTTTTCTCTTTACTTTCCTTGGTTAATTAATTGAGTATCTAGTCTAGGGAACAAGTAACAGTAGCATTTGCGACCTCAAATATATTTTTAGTTTATATTTACTCTCAAATTATATATTGGCTACTTTAATAGTGAGATTTTGATATATATATATATATATATATATATATATATATATATATATAGTAGTAGCAAGCAGTAATAATTTAGGAAGCAATCAAATTAATGATTTATGTTGTTTGTTTATTACTTTACTATTATATATAATATTATACTTACATATATATAATAAAATTAATTAGCTTATAATAATGGTTGATGAAGACTACTCAATGTCGACATTCTCATCACATAAATTAAAACCTACTGGTTTAATTGTTATAAACTGTAGCTAGTGTATTAATTAGTAGTACTAATAAATTAGTCAAAGAGATGAGCTTAAACCAATGTTCATGGACCTCTTTACACTTTTTTCTTAGGGAAATTAATTTCTTACAAATAAAAGCCTCTACTTAATAATGATTGTTGGATTATTATAATTTATATTCTTAATAATTTAATAAATTATAACCTATGTCATAAAGCATATAAATAAAATCATTAATCATCTTGTAATGACAATTTAACATTAATTAATGAATAATTCAATAAAGTTGTTTATATTTACATGAGTTATTGAAATTGTCAAACCGATATAGAGATTAGAGAAATCAAATCATCAATGTATCGAGACTTCAGTAATAGAGTAATAATCATTGTACAATTACTATTGTATATTACATACATCAACTACAATTATGTAATTAAAAGTGCAAACTTGATTTTACCAATTTTTGAATTTTTTTAGTGTTACAGACTTACGGTATATATGTGAGATAGTGAGAGAGAGTTATATTATTGACTAACTTTGATTTATTAATTATGCAATTAAGTAATCATATTTAGGATAAAAAGTAGTGTTTAATAATCCAATTAAACAATATGTCACAGTACCGGTTGCATAAAATTTAAATGAGTTATTAATTTAAATTAGAATAAGCAAAAAAAATTTTAAAAAATAAAACAAAGTTTCTAAATAGTTTTGACTTTTAAGCCTTTGATTTTAGAATCGTAGTTAATTTATTTAATTTTAAACAATATAATTATGAAAATTTAAAACTTTTTATAAGTAATTTTCAAAATTTATTGTATTCAAAAGTTAATTATCGCATCCGTCTTGAATTAAAAATATTTCCTATCGACTTTGAAAATTCATATATATTTGATCAATTTATTACTTATATTTCAGAACGAAAGAAGTATTTAGTATTAATACATTCCAAATTTTCAAAGTTAACAATATTAGTCTATTAGATATTGAACTAATCTAAATCAACTAAATTCACATTATTTTAAATATTAAAATTTTACAATTTCATATTTTTTATTATAAAAAATCTTAAATAAGACTTGTGACGCCCCCAAAATTAGGTATACATAACCCATCTTGGGTCGTCAGATACATAGTACAGAATACAAATACAACTTAATAATACAACTGTCGTGTACAATACGACAAAACATAAACTGTGAGTTTGAATACAAATATTATCTTCTAGAGAGTATTCATACTCAAAAGGAGTCCTCATTACATTTATTAACACACCATTACATAGAATAGTGAGGACTACTAACTAATACTATCATTCGGACCATCACTCCGTACCCCGACTTGTCCCAGCTACTTTCTCATTTCCTGAAGAGAACAGTGAAAGAAAGGGTGAGCTCAACTAGCCCAGTAAGAAATATTATGACTAAGATAATGCAGAATAAATTATCATTAGCCTTCAACAATGTTAAACTGATAAAATATAATAGACATCAAGTTTAACTGTAGCGGAACAAGCAATCCATTAAAAGAGTCAAGTAGAAAATAAACTCTACTATCTTTTATGATTTAAAAAAGTTTTTCAACACTGTAATCGCTGAGACTCAGCTTAATAAAATAATCCACATCATCGAATCACCCCTGCACTACGGCCAAGGATATTCGTGTATTCATTAATGGTCATGATCATGCCAACAACTGTCCATCAATGCACTACGGGCCAATGAGGACTTTTACCACATCATTCGTAACATTACGGTCATGATTATACCGAATAATCCCTGGTCATAATCATACCAAGTCCATCTATGCACTACATGCCACAGATGACTTTCAATATTTTATAAACATGAGGATGATGACAATGATATAAGAATTCAATAAAACAAGTTCAAGAATTAATTTATCCAGGAATTAACAACGTCCAAATTGTCAACATGATACTGCATTGTGGAGTAAAATTCAAGAACGCTTAGAAGAATATTTTCTTGAAAAGATACTGGATGAAACGCAACTATCAAGGATATTCCACAAATTTCATGGAGTATAGAAGTCAAAACTTAACCAACTGAGTACAATAAAGAATGGAATAACAAAAGAAATCACCATGCATGCGATAGACCGCACAGACAGGTTATTCCAACAGAATAATAAATAATAGAACCAGGTCCGGCGTAAACGCACAGACAGGATATTCCGACAGAATAATAAATAATGGAACCAGGTCCGGTGTAAAACACACAGACAGGATATTCCAACAGAATAATAATAAAACGGAACCAGGTCCGGTGTAAAACACACAGACAGGATATTCCAACAGAATAATAATAAAACGGAACCAGGTCCGGTGTAAAACACACAGACAGGATGTTCCAACAGAATAATAAACGGAACCAGATCCGGTGTAAAACACACAGACAGGATATTCCAACAGAATAATAGAAGAATGTCACCAAGTATAGGGTAGACCGCGTATACTGGTTATTCCAACAGAATAATAACAAATAGAATAACAGAAGTTCTCTTCATGAATATAAAAGAAATAATATTCCCTACCTTAAAAGAACTGGATATTAGAAAAATGATGTAGCAGAATACTTTTATTCTCTCTCTCTTATTCTCTCTATACTTTCTCTCTCTATAGCTTGAATGAATTCGTGAAAAATAATGAAGCCCTAGGCCTCTATTTATAGAAAAACCGAGGGTGGCTCTTGGTCTTAACGAAGGGTCAAATGACTCTTGGTCTTAACGAAGGGTCAAATGACTCTTGGTAATATTGAAGGGACAACTACTATTGACGAAAGTAATTACTATTGACCAAGGTAAATACTATTGACGAAGGTAATTACTATTGACCAAGGTAAATACTATTGACGAAGGTAATTACTATTGACGACGGTAATTACTATTGACGAAGGTAATTACTATTGACCAAGAGACTCTTAGATGATGACATATGGCCCCCCATAAAATAACCAAACTTACCACAACGTCTCAATTATTGATTTAATAATATAACATATTATACAGATGATACTATGACAATAATTTAAGAGATATGATGCAGCAATTACTGTAGCAATAATTGAGTATAGCTGAGTGACTTCTCACGTAAGCATCAATAATCAATACCGTGTGCTACTATGCAACCACGCGTATTACTGTACTTTTACTACCGAGTAGTTCAACAGTTTTAACGGTAACACCTCAGCCGTTATTTTTATAAAAAGATAATTCTGTCGTTTTCTCAATCCGACAATAATTCCGTTGTGGGGTCCACCAATGATTGTGCCGTCGTACGAATATTCCCCGACAAAAAGAATATTCTCCGACCAAACGAATATTTTATAACAACTTGCTTACTTTGCAAAATTTATAAATATTACCCACAACTATAACATTATATCAAATTAACTCCATAATATTCAAAAATGATATTTATAGAAAATTCATCTTTATTTATAAAAATTGGGGTCTTACAACCTCCCCTTCTTATGAAATTTCGCCCTCGAAATTAGGGTACGTACCTGGTATGTCGAAGAGGTAAGGATACCTTGATTTCATTTCTGATTCTAACTCCCAAGTCATTTCCTCAACATCGTGGTTTCTCCACAAAACTTTGACTTGAGGTATAACCTTGGAGCGTAGAATATGTTTCTTCTTATCCAAGATTTGAACAGGAACTTCTTCATACGTCAAATCCTCCGCTATTTCGTCCGGTTCTAACTCAATAATGTGGTTCGGGTCTTCCACATATTTGCGTAACATGGATATGTGGAAAACGTTATGAACACGAGACATACTTGGCGGTAAAGCGAGTCTATAAGCCACAGTTCCTACTCGATCGAGGATTAAAAATGGACCGATGAATCGAGAATTTAGCTTTCCTCTCTTTCCAAATCTCGTAACACCTTTCCATGGAGCAACACGTAAGAACACATGATCTCCTACATCAAATTCCACGTCCTTTCGATGAAGATCAGCATAACTCTTTTGTCGATCTTGTGAGGTTTTTATACGTTGTCGGATCGTTTGAATCTTTTCTGTAGTCATACGTACCAACTCCGGTCCCAACAACGTTGCTTCGCCCACCTCATCCCAGCATACTGGAGAACGACATTTTCTTCCATACAATGCTTCGAATGGAGCCATGCCAATACTTGCTTGATAACTGTTGTTGTAGGAAAACTCCACCAATGGTAAGAACTTGTCCCAACTTCCCTTGAAGTCAAAGACACAGAGTCTTAATAGATCTTCAAGAGTTTGAATAGTCCTCTCTGATTGTCCGTCCGTCTGAGGATGATATGCTGAACTAAATCGTAACTCCGTGCCCATAGCTTTTTGTAAACTAACCCAAAATCGTGAAGTGAATCTTGGGTCTCGGTCAGAAACTATGGATACTGGCATACCATGCAGTCTTACAATCTCGTTTATGTACATACGAGCAAGACGTTCAAGTGTATAAGTTTCTCGTATCGGTAAGAAATGAGCAGACTTGGTCAATCTATCAACAATGACCCAAATCGCATCAATACCTTGAGAAACCCTAGGAAGACCGGTAACGAAATCCATGGTAATGTGCTCCCACTTCCATTCTGGAATTTCAAGTGGTTGCAATGGACCTTTTGGTACTTGATGCTCCGCTTTGACTCGTTGACAAGTTAGACACCTTGAGATAAACAACGCTATCTCTCTCTTCATATTGCTCCACCAAAATGTATGACGAAGATCATGATACATTTTGGTACTTCCAGGATGGATTGCAAACGGTGTGTTGTGCGCCTCCATCATGATTTCATACTTTAAATCAGGGTTGTTAGGAACACAAAGTCTGGAGTTGACTCGAAGTATTCCTTCCTCATCGATTCTTGCTTCCGGCATAACACCTTCTTGCACTTTTTTCCTCATACGCATCAGCTCCAGGTCTGTAGCTTGAGCAGCTTTAACTTTATCGATTAAAGTCGGTTCTACTCGTATATTCGCCATCATCACATGGGTCCCTGGAGTCTTTAACTCTATCTCCATCCTTTGCAAGTCACACAAAATGGGCCTTTGCGTTGTTAATATTGCACTTGTACCCGCATATGATCTTCTACTCAATGCGTCAGCTACCACGTTCGCTTTTCCAGGATGGTATTGAATGGTATGATCATAATCTTTCAACAGTTCAAGCCAACGTCGTTGTCGCATGTTGAGTTCCTTTTGAGTGAAGAAATATTTGAGGCTTTTATGATCCGTAAAGATCTCCACTTTCTCCCCATACAAGTAATGCCTCCAAATTTTAAGTGCAAAGACAACAGCTGCCAACTCTAGATCATGAGTAGGATAATTCCTCTCATATTCCTTGAGTTGTCTTGATGCATAGGCTATGACTTTTCCATGTTGCATGAGAACGCATCCCAACCCTTTGCTCGAAGCATCACTGTAGATGACAAATCCCTCCGAGCCAGATGGTATTGTTAGAACAGGTGCTGAAATGAGTCTCCTCTTGAGTTCTTGAAAACTCTGCTCACATTCTTCGCTCCAACCAAACTTTGTATCTTTCCGAGTCAGCTGAGTTAATGGAGTAGCGATTCGAGAAAATCCTTCCACGAATCTCCGATAATAACCAGCTAAACCAAGAAAGCTACGTACCTCGGTCACTGATTTAGGTTGCTCCCAGCTTTGAATAGCTTCAATCTTTGCCGGGTCAACCGATATTCCACGACTTGATACTACGTGCCCAAGGAATGCTACCTCCTCCAGCCAGAACTCGCATTTCTTCAACTTGGCATAAAGCTTGTATTCACGAAGCTTTTGGAGTACCAGCCTCAAGTGTTGCTCATGATCTTCACGGCTTTTGGAATAAATAAGGATGTCATCAATAAAGACGACCACAAAGTGATCCAAATATTCCTTGAATACCCGGTTCATCATATCCATGAAGGCAGCAGGAGCATTAGTCAATCCAAAGGACATGACTAGGAATTCATAATGCCCGTACCGAGTTCTAAAAGCCGTCTTTGGAATATCCTCAGTTCTAACCTTCAGCTGATGATATCCAGAACGAAGATCGATCTTTGAAAAGAATTGTGCTCCTTGCAACTGGTCAAACAGGTCATCAATACGTGGCAATGGGTACCTGTTTTTGATGGTGACATGATTCAACTCCCGATAATCAATACAAAGTCGCATACTTCCATCTTTCTTCTTCACGAACAGAACAGGAGCACCCCAAGGAGAAGTACTAGGACGAATAAAACCAATGTCTAACAATTCCTGCAGTTGAGTCTTTAACTCCTGAAGTTCAATAGGAGCCATTCGATATGGGGCTTTGGAAATGGGTTTTGTACCGGGTTCAAGGTCGATACAAAATTCAATTTCACGCTCTGGGGGTAGGCCAGGAAGTTCTTCGGGAAATACGTCAGGAAATTTATTAACAACAGAAATATCATTCAAAGCTGACGTATTTTTGTTTAGATCTGTGACATGAGCTAAGAAAGCTTGACATCCGTTTTTCAATAAACGAATAGCTTTATGGCTTGAGATGACAGCGATTGATTTTAATGGTTTGGTTGCTTGAATTCGCATAATAGGTCGATTAGGAATATGAAAACTAACAACCTTACGAAAACAATCAATTTTTGCATAATGAGTAGTTAACCAATCAATCCCTAGAATCACGTCAAATGCAAGTATTTTTAATGAAATCAGATCGATAGGTAATGTGTGGGTACCAACTTGAACCAAACAAGACTTATAAACAGTGGAGGTAATGAAGGTTTCTCCCAACGGAGTTTCCACAGATAAGTCAAAGTCTAATTTCTCCGGAATCAAATTTAATCGATGAGCGCAAGTAGGAGAAATAAAAGAATGGGTTGAACCGGTATCAAATAAAGTATAAACTTCTTTAGAGTTTATGATAAGCTTACCCGTGATGACCTCATTCGGGTTCCTTGCTCTCTGGGAGTTCACAACAAACGCTCTCCCTTGCACAACCGGTTTTGACTTTTCTGGGACGGCTTTTGGTGCCTCCATCCTAGCTGAATTTGTTTTCGGTAAACGACAAAATCGGGCTAAATGACCTTCTCTTCCACAATTATAACATGCTTTGGACGGCATCGCGCAGTTTGGACTGATGTGCCCTCCCCTCCGCATTTGAAACATATGATAGGTGGTCGTTCTCCTTCCTTAACGACAGGTGCTGGTGCTGACGTCTTTCCATCATTGTTGAATCTCCTCTTCTTGAAATGTCCATTCTTATTGTTTTGGCCCTGATTACCACCGAAGTGGTTACCATTTCTGGCCTGTTGATTCCCTCCACGCTTGTTGTCACCGCTTCGATGACTGCTCTCACTGGTATTATCATTTTGCCGGCTGCTCTCTTTTGGTTGCGTTGTCTCGTTATCGCGCTCCACCAACTGAGCCCTATTTACAACATCTGAATACAAACACAGTTTATGAGAAACAAGATGTTGACGTATCTCCGGCTTCAAACCTCTTAAAAACATCCGCGTCATTCTTTCTTCATTATCCACCAGGTGGGACGCAAACCGGGATAACTCCGCAAATTTTGCCTCGTACTGCGACACGGTCATATTATTCTGCTCCAATTTGATGAACTCCACCTCCTTCATGTGACGAATACTCTCGGGAAAGTATTTGTCGTTAAACAGATCTTGAAACTTCTCCCAAGACATCTTCAGTGCGGCAGGTTGAGTACGCTTTATCGATTCCCACCAGTAATCTGCCTCTCCTCGCAACATAAAGGCGGCAAAGGGAACCTTTTGCTCCTCGGAGCAACCCAAGACATCAAATATCTTGGTGATCTGCTTTATCCATGTTTCAGCTACAAGTGGTTTGGGTTCTCCCTTAAACTCCGGTGGTCCCAGCTCCTTAAACTGTTTAGCGGTGACCGCCAGAGAGTTTCCAGTATTTCCACCTACGTTGTGGACAGGAGCCGCTTTCACCTGTTGTTGCATGAATTGCATAAAGCCTCTGAACATTTGATCATTCATCATTTGGTCAGTGTTGTTGTTTGCATGAGGATTGACACCTTCCTGATGCACATTATCCTGATTATTGATATGTGGTGAATCAACAGTCGTCTGTGCTCCATTGCTATTCTCAACGTTCTCAGATGCCATTTTCAGATACTGCCACAAAATAAAAATTAATTGATATGTCATATATTATCCTTATATTATGACCGACCAATTAAATACCATGCAAATAAACTTAGGTATGTCATACTAGCGAAGGAATTCCCCGTCTCTCCCCTCCTAGTTCTATTCTCACATCTTAGCCAGGGATCATATCCCTAAGCTCTGATACCAACTGTGACGCCCCCAAAATTAGGTATACATCACCCATCTTGGGTCGTCAGATACATAGTACAGAATACAAATACAACTTAATAATACAACTGTCGTGTACAATACGACAAAACATAAACTGTGAGTTTGAATACAAATATTATCTTCTAGAGAGTATTCATACTCAAAAGGAGTCCTCATTACATTTATTAACACACCATTACATAGAATAGTGAGGACTACTAACTAATACTATCATTCGGACCATCACTCCGTACCCCGACTTGTCCCAGCTACGTCTCATTTCCTGAAGAGAACAGTGAAAGAAAGGGTGAGCTCAACTAGCCCAGTAAAAAATATTATGACTAAGATAATGCAGAATAAATTATCATTAGCCTTCAACAATGTTAAACTGATAAAATATAATAGACATCAAGTTTAACTGTAGCGGAACAAGCAATCCATTAAAAGAGTCAAGTAGAAAATAAACTCTACTATCTTTTATGATTTAAAAAGTTTTTCAACACTGTAATCGCTGAGACTCAGCTTAATAAAATAATCCACATCATCGAATCACCCCTGCACTACGGCCAAGGATATTCGTGTATTCATTAATGGTCATGATCATGCCAACAACTGTCCATCAATGCACTACGGGCCAATGAGGACTTTTACCACATCATTTGTAACATTACGGTCATGATTATACCGAATAATCCCTGGTCATAATCATACCAAGTCCATCTATGCACTACATGCCACAGATGACTTTCAACATTTTATAAACATGAGGATGATGACAATGATATAAGAATTCAATAAAACAAGTTCAAGAATTAATTTATCCAGGAATTAACAACGTCCAAATTGTCAACATGATACTGCATTGTGGAGTAAAATTCAAGAATGCTTAGAAGAATATTTTCTTGAAAAGATACTGGATGAAACGCAACTATCAAGGATATTCCACAAATTTCATGGAGTATAGAAGTCAAAACTTAACCAACTGAGTACAATAAAGAATGGAATAACAAAAGAAATCACCATGCATGCGATAGACCGCACAGACAGGTTATTCCAACAGAATAATAAATAATGGAACCAGGTCCGGCGTAAACGCACAGACAGGATATTCCGACAGAATAATAAATAATGGAACCAGGTCCGGTGTAAAACACACAGACAGGATATTCCAACAGAATAATAATAAAACGGAACCAGGTCCGGTGTAAAACACACAGACAGGATATTCCAACAGAATAATAATAAAACGGAACCAGGTCCGGTGTAAAACACACAGACAGGATGTTCCAACAGAATAATAAACGGAACCAGATCCGGTGTAAAACACACAGACAGGATATTCCAACAGAATAATAGAAGAATGTCACCAAGTATAGGGTAGACCGCGTATACTGGTTATTCCAACAGAATAATAACAAATGGAATAACAGAAGTTCTCTTCATGAATATAAAAGAAATAATATTCCCTACCTTAAAAGAACTGGATATTGGAAAAATGATGTAGCAGAATACTTTTATTCTCTCTCTCTTATTCTCTCTATACTTTCTCTCTCTATAGCTTGAATGAATTCGTGAAAAATAATGAAGCCCTAGGCCTCTATTTATAGAAAAACCGAGGGTGGCTCTTGGTCTTAACGAAGGGTCAAATGACTCTTGGTCTTAACGAAGGGTCAAATGACTCTTGGTAATATTGAAGGGACAACTACTATTGACGAAAGTAATTACTATTGACCAAGGTAAATACTATTGACGAAGGTAATTACTATTGACCAAGGTAAATACTATTGACGAAGGTAATTACTATTGACGACGGTAATTACTATTGACGAAGGTAATTACTATTGACCAAGAGACTCTTAGATGATGACATATGGCCCCCCATAAAATAACCAAACTTACCACAACGTCTCAATTATTGATTTAATAATATAACATATTATACAGATGATACTATGACAATAATTTAAGAGATATGATGCAGCAATTACTGTAGCAATAATTGAGTATAGCTGAGTGACTTCTCACGTAAGCATCAATAATCAATACCGTGTGCTACTATGCAACCACGCGTATTACTGTACTTTTACTACCGAGTAGTTCAACAGTTTTAACGGTTTTAACGGTAACACCTCAGCCGTTATTTTTATAAAAAGATAATTTTGTCGTTTTCTCAATCCGACAATAATTCCGTTGTGGGGTCCACCAATGATTATGCCGTCGTACGAATATTCCCCGACAAAAAAAATATTCTCCGACCAAACGAATATTTTATAACAACTTGCTTACTTTGCAAAATTTATAAATATTACCCACAACTATAACATTATATCAAATTAACTCCATAATATTCAAAAATGATATTTATAGAAAATTCATCTTTATTTATAAAAATTGGGGTCTTACAAGACTATTTTTATGAAATAGATGGAGTATTATTCATTTATTATAGACTAATTATGTAATAAATAATAATATTGACCAGTAGTCCACTACTACTAATTTAATATATTATAATACGATATATATTATATCTTGTTTCTAAATAAGTCTTATATAGTGTAATATAAGACTTATATATCAATGGTAATATGATAATAATATAATATGATATATATTATATTTTTATGATTATATCTTATTCTAAGAATGATGATTATAATATTTAATCTAATTTTGGATTGAATCACTTAAACTCTTAGAAAAAATATTTTTGGTATTTATTTAATTAATTTTTTCTTCAGAGTTTTAAGTTTGTGTTCGTGAACAAGTTTGGTGTTCGTAAAAGAGTTTGTGGTTGTGAACAAATTTGTGTTCTTGAATGTTCGCGAACAAGCTTGTGTTCGATTTGTTCGCGAACTTGATTATGTTAGCGAACAGTTCGTGAACACCACACGATCTGAATTCGTACATAATTGTTGGTTCGATCAAGTTACTCGAACATATTCGAGTTTGACAAAGTTCGGTTCGGTTAAGTTCATTTTGGTACGTTTGCAGCCTAAATTTCAATACGATGACAAAGATAATTATTTTTCCGTCCTCAAAAGATGAACAAAATACAAAATTTATACATATTAAGAAAAAAAAGTGAGTAAGTAAAGTTCCAAATTTCTCTTTAATGGTCTCGTAAGATTTATAAAATGATGAGTAATTTTATTTTTTTTATACTAATAAATCTCACTAAATAACATAATTATCTTTCATTAAATGTATTTTATCTCGTCCATTTAAAAATAAAAATAATTATACATTTAATTATTTTTTAAGGACGGAAGGAATATATAATTGTCACATTTTATGGCCTTAATTTGATTAATTCTCTAACATAACCTTTTGAATAGATAAACGTACACTATGATCCGACTAGCACCTAGAACTTTAAATTAAAAAAAAATAGACTTTTGGTATGTAGACCAATGTTTGATACTCCCTCTATTCTCAAATCAGTGGCGAAGCCACGTTTGAAATAAAAAATTATTTTATAGTATATGATAAATTTCGAAAAACTTTATATATAATGAATAAATTGATTTTATTAAAATTTTATAATATACGGAGTTAAACTACTTCTATTTTTTGATGTATGTATTTTTCACTAATATTTTTAAAATAAATAATAATTTAATTTATATTTTTTTTATAACATAAGAAATTTAAATATTTATTAACAAAATTGTGATTAGAAAGACATATTAGGGGTCAATAAGAGGGTGTGTGTATATATATAATGTTATTACTTGTTATATTAACAATATTGTAACTAAATACATATTTTACATATGCAACCAGCCAAAAAATATAAAATTATCTAAAAAATTGGTTCGGAGACACTGCCTCCAAATTTCCTCCAAACTATTTATAACATTGCAATATTTTAACCCCACTGAATAAATTTTTTGACTTTGCACTACTCAAATGGATAAGTTGTAATTATTTTTTTATTTTTTAAAAGACAAACTAAAATAAATAAAATTTAGAATAAATATATCACATCAATATAAAAATAAATAAAAAAACTAATCATTTTATTTAAACCCCTATAACGATGCACAGGAATCTAAAGTTAGCCAAAATTGACCCCTTAGCCCTACTTGCCAGTGTAACCAATTATTCTTTCAAGAAAATTTAATAGTGGTTCTGTTCTAAGTTTCTTTGTTAGTACCTCCGTCCCAAATTAGTTTTGATTTTTTTAAGATAAATTGACTATTTTTAAAATTAATAATTAAATATATATAAATATATTTTTAAAATTATAAAAATTGATATTAATAATAAATTATATATACTTTCTTTTGGTTATAATCTCTTCATCTATATTTTAGTAAAAATAGTAAAAATATTAGTTTTAAAAATAGTCAATTTGACTTTAAAAAATTAAAACTGAACAATTAATTTGGGACGGAGGGAGTATTATTTATTTAGATTGTGCGACTCATAATAAATGTCTTAATTTTTAGTCAAAATGAATATTTAGAATCAATAATTTGAGTATCATTTTCTTATAACTAAGGGAGAGCGACTGTAACCAGAATAAATATAAGGTTCATAACTCCAAAAATCTAAACAAATATACGAAATTATTAATAGTAAAAATGATCATTTTGATGTAAAATTAGAAATTTTGTTTCTGTTCGGATGGAGTATTATTTTTTTGGGGAAAAAACCTGCTTCTTTAACAACCACACTAGTTTCTTCTTTTTGGAATAAAAGTAATAATTTTAAAGATACATACTTTCACAATATTTTTTAATATTTTCATACGTGAGACCTGCCTTTTAACCAAATCAATATTAATAATTTAGTTAAAAAATGGGTCCTACATGCAAAAATGTTAAAAAAAAATATTGCGCAAATATCAATTTCATATTAGAATTGATATTTCCGCAACATTTTTTTAATATTTCCATTTTAAACTAAATTATGGATAAAAGGTGGTCCCTACATAAAATGCTGTAAAATGAGCAAACAGTTCGAGCTCGATTCGTACTCGCTCGACTCGAAATATAAATGAGTCAAATACGAACAAATTTTAAAGTTTGATAAATTACTCGAACATCTTCAAATTATAATTTTTTATTGATACTCGGATCATATTCGTTTGATAAATTCAAACTGTTCGGGCACGATTCGAGATCGTATTCGATTCGGTAGCTAAATGAGCCTCAATCAAACCTTATTTTATACTCGATAAATTTTGTGAATCAAATCCGAGCAAGTCAATACTTGGCTCGATTCGGTTCATTTACATCCTTACCTACATGCGTAAATATAAAAAAACGTTGTGAAAGTATCCGTTCTCATAATTTTACCTAGTGAATAAACTATATTATAAACCTAATAAAAGAAATGAAGTAATTAAATTAGAGGGATAATCATGCAAGTCTTACTAATTACAATAGTACATATATAGTTTCAACTTGGGCCGTATGAAGCCAACCTGATCCACTTATAGGGAGTATAATATTAGAACATAATATTAATAATACAGTGGCTCTTCTACTTTTCTATTCATTAAAAAATAAAAATACGTGTGTCAAAAGTATACGAGTGTTATTTTACAATGAAGTAACATATACAACTTGCCCAAACTAAAATAAAATTACATTTTAAAAAATTAATATTGAACACATTTTAAAGTTGGACATAAAAGATGGATACGTGAATGTGTAATAGTCTCATCTTGCAGGTGGCGAACAAATGAACGATATATAAATTTTTTTGGAGTCTGAAAATTTTCTGTCCATTATAATATATTTTAATTATTATAATTGGATGAAATCATAAAATTAGTTTATTATACTAAATATATTATTAAAATATTACTCCCTCCTCTCTCTCTCTCTCTTATAAAAACAATGAGCAAAATATAAATTTTATACATATTAAAAAAAATAAAAATAGAGTAAATAAAATAAATAAAATTTTAAATTTCTCTTTAATGATCCCATAATATTCATAAAATAATATTTGATTTTATTTTTTATACTAATAGACCTCACTAAATGATATAATTATCCTTATTTCATTATATTTTTTTGAGCAAAAAATAATTATATATTTAGTCATTCTTTTAAAAATAAAAAAATATTAATTATATCATTATTTATAATAAAAAATCTTATAAAGCCGGAAGATATATATATATATATATATTTTATTTTTTTTAACAAACACCAAAGAGTCGCCCCATCATCGGGTTCTTTAGGAAACGTAGAGGAGAGAGCCATCCGATTGAGAAAATAAAGCTAAATATGTATTATCATTCTTATTCAGTCCCTCCTTCCGAGAAAGAATGAACTTGCTTCTCTCTTTCTTTTCTTGTCAACAACCCATATCCTAATTCCCTCAATCAATTATCTAACCTCTCGATAAAGAATCATCCATCCGATAAGATTACCCATTTCGATGTCTTTCACTTTTTAAGAGAATTTAGCCTCAATTATTGAAGATTTCATATGGTTTTTGAGGAATCTTGGTTTTCTATGTCATGTAATCCTTGTTTCTGAAAAATTGTCATTCGATCGATAACGATCATAATGTACAGATTCTACAGTTACCCATATGTTGTTATGTTGTGTTGTTGAAAGTTTTCCTTCTATTTTACTCGACTCTTTTGTTTGCGTGATAAATTGAGCTTGTTCAGTGGATAATCTGACGGTGCTTGGACTTTTGGTGATATAAAGACCAGATTTTTATGGTCAATTTTCGTATGAGAATTTATCAAATATCGCTATTCTTGGTTTGCTTCCGATTTTCTTTTTGTTTGATTAGCTCGATCAATTTGAAATTCGCTGTGATGTATTAATTGTTCACGGAAATGGAAAGTAACTTTTGGTGTGAAAATTCTATTTTTTTATGGGTTTCTTTTTGAGTGTGGATACCCTTTGCTTGGGATAAGTATTCTTCGTGGCACAGTTTTCTTCGGTTCTGGTTGTATTTACTTTTCTTGTTTGATCATAATTTTCTGGTTACGAGAGCTGGGCTCCTTTCTTCCAGACTTGTGCATCTGTTTGTTCTTATTAGCATAATATGGCATGATCAGATTGAAAAGTTCTTGTGTTGATGTTTTTTTTCTTGAATATAATTGATTCTTAACGCAATTAGATAGTCTGTCCAAATCAGTTTATGATATTGTTGGGCAATTAAGTTGATCAACTTAAATGCATTTGGATTGGTGTTTACTATTATTCTTTGCTTTGTGAAATAATTAGGTTTACTTTCATTTAGTTTTACCAAACATTGTGTTATAATGGTGGTTTGTTATGTTTGTAGGTTTGATAGTCCAAATTATATGATCAGCAAATAACTCAAGGTATATACTTTCTCAGGATTGTTACTAGTGTTTAGTTTAAGAAGAAAGGAGGAAGCTCAATCATTAATTGAGTAGTAGAAGACTGTAAAATATTTGTAATATTTTCGCGTTTTATGATTCCCAGCAGTTAGATCTTCTCTGACAATTTAGGGCACTGCAGACTGTAAGCAGTGCCCATGGACGCCACTACAAGTGGAACCGAAACTATTCAATACCATAGCATTGCTGACCAACCAATCACTGCATTGGTCACTTCTTCCCCACCGCCATTTCAACGACAACAACGTCATTGCTTTGGGGACGCAACTCCTGGAGAGTTCCCACTATCTGCCAATCCCTCCATTGTTCTTCATGTCCTTACTGGCTGTAATTTGGATCCCCAAGATCTTGCGAAGCTAGAGGCAAGAGTCCTTTTTTCTTTTTGAGCAACTGATGGATATCTTTTTGACGTTAGAATTGATAATGCTGCTGATTGAACTTTAATGTTGTGTTGCAGGCAACATGTTCCTTCTTCAGGCAGCCTGCAGACTTTGCCCCTGATCATGAGCTGTCCTTAGCGGAGCTCGCTGCTCTTGACATGTGCCATAAGAGAGCAATATTTAAACCAATGACAGGAGATGAGCGTCAAGAATTGAAACGAAAATGTGGGGGCTCCTGGAAACTGGTTCTGAGGTTCTTCTTGGCTGGAGAAGCATGTTCTAGGAGAGAGAAGTCACAAGCAATAGCAGGGCCAGGTCACAGTATTGCTGTGACTTCGAAAGGAGCTGTTTATTCATTTGGTTCTAATAGCTCAGGACAGCTTGGACATGGCTCCATGGAAGAGGATTGGAGGCCTCGCCAAATCAGGTTGATACTTTTCGCTATAGTAATAAACAGTATCCTGAATTAAAGAAAAATGGGAGAAGAGAAGGTTGAATTGAGAGAAAGTCTAATAGAAGTCATTATATTGCAGCTCTCTTCAAGGCATTCGTATAATTCAAGCGGCTGCTGGGGCTGGAAGGACAATGTTGATAAGCGATGCAGGTCAGGTCTTTGCCATTGGAAAAGATTCATTTGGGGAAGCTGAGTATGGGGTTCTGGGAAGTAAACTAGTAAGTACCCCACAGCTTGTCGAATCTCTGAAAAATATATTTGTGGTGCAAGCTGCTATTGGAAATTTCTTCACCGCTATATTATCACGAGAAGGAAGGGTTTATACATTTTCTTGGGGGAATGAAAGCAAACTTGGTCACCAAACAGAGCCAAATGACCTGGAGCCCCATCCTTTGTTGGGGGCACTAGAGAATATACCGGTCGTACAGATTGCTGCTGGATACTGCTATCTTCTTGCTTTGGCTTGTCAACCTAGTGGCATGTGAGTTCCCTCTTAATATCTTTAGATTATCATTGTTGCAACTTTAAGAAAAGTATCTAATCCTTGGTGGTGTTCTCAGTCAATTGGCGGAACTTTGTCCTTATCTGGTTTTTAACGAGTGCATATGAATTAGGTATCAGAAAGGATGGATTGTAAAGCATTTGGAAATTATGTAATTTCTCGTTCACACACACAAAAAAAGTATTTATCATCTTCTTTCTATTACTTGTAATATGTATTTTTAAACAATAGACTGCTTATATACTGCAAAGGCTATTTGATAATTTCACATTAATTATGCTGAATTTTTAGGTTTGTCCCATCTCTGAAGAATCTTCATGATATTTGGTGATACATTTCCATATTATGTACTTGTATGAAGGCTTAGAATAAATAAGGAATGTGTAAAAGGGAATCTATCTTGCTGCAACTACGCATTATTATTATAAATGTTAATATTTTTTTCAATTGGTTACTCAGATATTCTTCTCTCCGTTTGGTAACATATCAGGTCTGTATACTCTGTTGGTTGTGGCTTGGGTGGGAAGCTTGGACATGGAACTAGAACGGATGAGAAGTCTCCGAGGTTAATTGAACAATTCCAGACTCTGAATCTTCAGCCTGTTGTGGTTGCAGCTGGTGCTTGGCATGCTGCTGTAGTTGGCAGTGATGGAAGGGTTTGCACGTGGGGTTGGGGGCGTTATGGGTGCTTGGGTCATGGAAACGAAGATTGTGAATCAGTCCCTAAGGTGGTTGAAGCATTAAGCGAGGTTAAAGCTGTTCATGTTGCCACAGGGGATTATACAACCTTTGTAGTTTCTAATGACGGCGATGTATACTCTTTTGGATGTGGGGAATCATCTAGTCTTGGACATAATACTGCAGCAGCCGATGGACAGGTTTTGTTTCTTCTTTTTTTTTTTAATGTTATTGTATGAATTCATTTTGAGCCTTTGAGGCCAGTGTCTGGCGCATCAGTAAACTGCTATTGCCAACGCGCTTATTTCTATCTCTAGTCCTACCATCCTGACGGCTCAAGACCAACCTTGAGAAATGGGATTTTCTCTTTGAACTGGGATTGAATGGGTATAATATAAGCTGCTGCCTATTTCCCAAAGTTAACGAACCTGTCTTGAACTCTAGTCTATAAGCCACTGTGTTGTTAAGCTTTCATATCTTGATTTGATTATTATCATTTTTGTGATATGGGTATGTATATATTTGGTTGCACCCTCGTCGGTGTATTAGGTAAACTGATATGTTTTGGATGTGTTGTTTCTCAGGGAAACAGGCATACTAATGTGCTGAGCCCAGAGATAGTAGCATCACTTAGGCAGGTGAATGAGAAGGTGGTGCAGATTAGCCTGACTAATTCGATATACTGGAATGCTCATACTTTTGCTCTCACTGAATCTGGTAAGCTATATGCATTTGGCGCTGGTGACAAAGGGCAGCTGGGCGTTGAACTAGTTGCCAACCAAACTGAAAGGCCAAATCCCGAGCGAGTTGACGTTGATCTCTGTTAAAATCACGAGTTCAGCTGCTCTCTCTTTCACTAATTCCATGATCTCCTAATTTATCATCATACTCATCATGCTTTGTGTTTAGTGTTTATATCCTCCTCCCATGTTTATTTCTGTACATAGAAACAAACGATTGTGATAGGTAGCAGTGGGGGCCTAGGCAAATGCTGCAAAGTTAATCTCTGAAAAAGTTGTTAGAGCTCTAAGCCTCAAGAAGTAACAGTAAATACATTTGTTTCATTGTTCATTTTATTACTTTGATCGATAGTGTGTCGTCACAGGGAAAAAAGATTAACAAATATAGAAAGAAAGGGAGGTGTGCCGACTAAGCTACCCAGAAGATGATAATAGTAATAATAATCTTTTTAGAATGTTTTTTAGTTATTAACTTCACTAATCATCAATTCCAACATAAACCATTAATAATCGATGATATCAGCATTTGTTTAGATAGTTTGACTAACGAAGACAGTTGCTGATCACTTTCAAGACCCACCACCACTAACGTCTTAGGGAGTTGAAGAAGGTGGGGGAGGGAGGGATGATTATATATGGCTGTTGATTTCAATTTAAAGCAAATATTATCATCTTGACAGTAGTTAAGTAATTCCTTACAACATATATCATTCAAGTAATTATGTCGTCACGTCTCCAACAAGTGACATCGGATGGAGCATAATTTGCAGTCATCTCTTCATGAAAGAGGTCTCGGTCTCCGGAGACTTCCACACACCTGTATGTATCGTCATGCAGGACCAAAGTATGTGTGTATATACGTTGTTTGAAAGAGCTGCATCTGTAACTTGAATACCCTCCCTTCTCTAGCACCTAATTCATATATGTCTAGTTCAGCTAATACATACAGGGCGGTGAAGTGCGTGCAAAAGATGAAAGAAGATTAATTTCCAAGATATCTGATAGTAGTTTGTAAATTTGGAGCTGCATCAGTCAAGATGCGTCTAAGTGCTTAATTTAAGCCAATGACTTTATATCTTTAGGTCATAGCAACTTTCTAGGTTTAGTGTCTCAATTCAATTCTATGGATATATATATATATATATATATATATATATATATATATACGGGAAGGATCCGGTCCGGGAGTCCGGATTTTCTTAAAATCCGGACCTTTTTTTTTTTTTTTTTTTTTTTGCTTTTTTTTTTAAAACAACTAAAAAAAAATATTTAATATTTTATGGAACTGAAATTTTTTCATAATATAATGTTTTGGGTGTGTTTTGAATACCTATACCAAAAAGTGGTGGTACAGTCTGCACAGACTGTACCACCATATTTTGTTATACGTACCCAAATCACGCCCAAAACACTTTATTATGAAAAAATTTCAATTCCATAGATTTTTATTTTTTTTAGTTGTTTCAAAAAAAAAAAAAGCAAAAAAAAAAATAATAAATAAAGGTCCGAATTTTATAGAGTCCGGGATCCCGGACTGGATCCGGACTCTATATATATATATATATATATATATATATATATATATAGTCCGGATCTTAAGCTCACCCCTTATCCAACTCACCCGAGCTCACTCCCCTTTTAGTGATGGATCCGGCGACGGTTCGGTCATACAACCATCGTGTATACTTTTAGCGACGGACAAAATATAGCGTCGCTAAAAGTATAGACGACGGTTGAATGACCGAACCGTCGCCGGATCCGTTGCTAAAGGGGAGTGAGCTCGAGTGAGTTGGATAAGGGGTGAGCTTAATATCTAGACCGTATATATATATATATATATATATATATATATATATATATATATATATATATATATGGGGTTCCATCCACAGTAACCGGTTGCTGTGGAGCAACTTTTTTTTGACTTGTTAAAATTTCGGCTGGAGCAAAAAAAAAAATTCAATAAGCCAAAAAAAGAGTTGCTCCACAGCAACCGGTTGCTGTAAATGGAATCCCTATATATTTATAGAGTCCGGATCTTAAGCTCACCCCTTATCCAACTCACTCGAGCTCACCCCCTTTAGTGACGGACCCGGCGACGGTTCGATCATACAACCGTCGTCTATACTTTTAGCGACGGACAACATATAGCGTCGCTAAAAGTATAGACGACGGTTGTATGACCGAACCATTGCCGGGTCCGTCGCTAAAGGGGGTGAGCTCGGGTGAGTTGGATAAGGGGTGAGCTTAAGATCCGAACCGTATATATATATAGTCTCTTTTTCCAACGAACTTTAAACAGCGAACCAAAAGCGAATTGGATATAACGACGATTTTTTTCGTCGCTATAGCATACAATGCATAGCTATGACGATGGTTTGAACCGTGACTATAGCTCGAAAAATCATCGCTATATTCGGTTCGCTTTTGATTTGCTGGAGAAGTAAGTTCTTGTAAAATTTGGTCTGTGCTCTTCAAATGCAAAAACTATATATAGCTCTTTCAAATTTGAAGATATATACAATCTTAAAGAGAACATTCAGTCGGACGGACAGAAATAGAGTACATAATATATATATACGGTCCGGATCAAGTGCATACCATTTATCTTACTCACTCGTGCTCTCCCCCTTTAGGTGACGGTTTTGGTCATACAACCGTCGTCTATATTTTTAGTGATGGACAACATATAACGTCGCTAAAAGTATAGACGACGGTTGTATGACCGAAACCGTCGCCTAAAGGGGGTGAGTACGGGTGAGTAAGATAAGAAGTATGCACTTGATCCTTGCTATATATATATATATATATATAGTTCCCAATGAGCTAGTATCGAATAATATCATCTCTCTCTCTCTGTATATATATATATATATTATTAATGTATAACCTTATGCTAAAAGATAAAGAAATTTATTATTTTCACAAATTAAAAATTAATATTTCCACAATTTCATCTACAATTTTCTAATTCTAAACAAACACATGATGAGTTAATAAATTTTTGTGGTTGGTAGTTCAATTTTAAATCTCGAAATTGAAATTAAAGTCTCAAACTCTAAATTTATAAACTTTGAAACATAATTTCAATATATTCCAGTTTTGTTTTTTTTAAAAGTTTTAAAACTTGGACTTTACTTCCAATTTAGCGATCCCTGAGGTTAGGAATTCACGGGGCTCATTAATTAATCCAAACACGTACAATATATTATATGCATCACATCACATCACATCACATCACATCACATATATGAACAATATATATAAATAAATAAAAGCCTTTGGTGCCTGCAATGATGGGGTGACCTAATCTAATAATCTCTCTACTCCCACTTTCATTTCCTTTTTCGCCTCAAAAATAAAAGTAAAAATACCAATACATAAAACAAGTGATTGCGAGATTAAAAACTAAAAATATATAGTGATATTTCAAAATTACATTTAATTTATGTTATCAATAGAAGGTTAAAATAAAATTTTGTAGTAACTGATTTTGAGTTTTTATTTTAGTAACAGACACTAATACAATGGTGCAAATGATTATAAATTGTAATGTCTATCCATAATCATCAATGCACTAGAAATGGAAAACATTATTTTGGGATTTGGCTCCCACCATCCATTACAAATTCTCTCAAATACATCATATTTTTTTAATTTTAATTGATATGAATTGAAATTAACATCACCCATCAATTAACTTATAATATTGAGCAGTTTCAAAAATAAAAATAATCTGACATTTTTTTTTATCATTTGATGAACTTGTAGATATTTAATCAAAATTTCAATTGTTAAAAAAAAAATTAACGGTAACATTATTTTTAATAATTTTTATAAAAATGATCTTAATAACATCATTTATTTATTAACATATTTTGATAATTATTAATAAATAAATTAATTGATGTACTATTAAATAAAATTTGTGAAAATGTATAAGAAAGGGGAGTCAAATCCATTATTTTGGGACAGGGCTGGTCGGTTTAGTTCATAGCTGGATGACTTGAAGATCGTATTAATTGAATCCAACGGTTTACATTTGACCAAAACAACGAAAAAGGTATGGTCCATTCCTTGGAAAAAGACGGCCCAACGTGAAACAGAATCTAGAAGCCCACATGGGGGAACGTGCATTTGTACGCTTCAACAGCAAACTGGTACGTCATCAAAGCCCATGGATAAGTATAACGATTTAAATTTTACGAACTTGTCACAATTTTTTTAATTATATATAAATTTATAATTTTTTTGTTATATTTATTAAAATAAATGTTATAGTTATTATTTGACGCTTTTTTTTTGTAAATCAGTATAAATAGAAAATCTATTAAAATAAATTTTTATAAATTTACATATAATTAGGAAGTGAAATCTTGATGTTACATATAGAGTAGTACCACGATAGCACCAGGTGGGTGCGCGGGTGCGCGGGTGGGTTATGACGACAAACCTTACATGTGAAAAAAGCAACTCAATAGTCAGCTCCATATCGGAGTTGGAGATAAAGTCGTCTACTTATTAATTGGAAAATGGTTCAAAGTTGAATTATTAGTTTTATTTATTCTGTAAATTAATTTCATTTATTTAAATTAAAACGAAATGTGTATAAAAAGAGCATTTTCGATCTAAATTAAAGATATCTTAACTTTTTTAAAAAATATTTTAAAAAAATTTAAAGTTATGTCGACGCATACACAATGAAATTTTACAAAATTTAGAGAAGTAAATAAATAAATAAAAAATAATATTAAAAAGGATAAAATAGTAATATATCTAAAATTGTAAGAATAAAAGAGTAAAAAAAATAAAAGAAAGGAAGATGTGTGACCCAAATACACAAAACTTCTGTCTCAAGATTCAAAGAGGCTAGGGGTGTAAATCGAGTCAAGTAGTTCGGTGCTCGACTCGAGATCGGCTCTAAAATATGATCCAAAGTTCGAATTCGAAGTTGATCCGAGTCGAATCTGATCCATACTCATTTTCTGTTTAATGATACACGAGTCGAATTCGAGCATACCAGTGTTCGCTCATATTAGGGTTCGAGTATTTTATTTTTGTCGAACCATACTCGATACCTGCTCGATGGATCAAATTCGAATATTGGTCTGATCCATGCTAATAAGCTATATATGTGATATTTATATCAATCATTATAATTTATAAAGTGTAGTATGAAATTGTGTAAACTTGTACTTGAATAAATCAATTAATTGAATGCCAATTTATATTACATTCTCTTTATAATTTCAATACATAATTAAAAGTGAAAAAGTTATATATATATATATATATATATATATATATATATATATATATATATATAGTTAAGTAACCAATTTAGTATGTAGTGGTTCAGTTTTAAGTGAAATAGTTCATATTCGAAACTCGATTTGAAGGAACATGAGTAACTCGCTTTGTAAACGAGTCGAGTACTTACGAGCCGAGTAGGTCCGAGTAATGATCCGAGTCGAATCTGGCGCAAAAATATAAATCCCTTATCGAGTCCGAGTCGAATTCGAGCTCAATTTTTTCGAGTCGAGCCGAATCTGAGCACGAAGATTTTCGCTGATATTCAACTCGTTTACACCCTTAACAGAGACTTTATAATATAGATAGATAGATAGGGGTCCAGTTATTATGAAATTAATTTTATGATCAATTAATTAATATAATTGACACGTAAATAGATAAAATGGATATATGGATAGTTTTATTGGAAATAACAAGAAATAAGGGTATTGGGTAAAAGTTTACATCAATCATTTAGTATTTTTTTTGGGGTTAAAATATGTGGAATAAAAGTCGGATAGAATAACTGAAGTAGAACAGAGGGTAATACTATATCCACACACACATCCAAATTGTCTCTTCTCTTCTCTTTTAACACTTTCTCTCTCTCTCTTCATTTATTATCATTTTACACTGGGTGTATACATAAATTTATCTATAAATATATCCGAAAATAAAGCCTAGCTATTATAACGGCCCTAACTAAATGCAACAAAAGTAATGTCATTTGGACACTAAGGACCTTTTTCATTTTCAATACAACCGACAGATACTTAACAGTCCTTCTACGCCGACCGGTTTTTTCCGACCGGGGTTGTGTTCCGGCCGGATTTTTTTTTTTTTTTTTTTTTTTTACTTTTGATTACAAAATAATTAATGTGATTTATTGGAACTGAAATTTTTATAAAATGCAGTGATTTAGGCGTCCGTTTGGATACACGTAACAAACATGGTTGTACAGACTGTATAACCTGTTTGTTACGTGTATCCAAACGGACGCCTAAATCACTGCATTTTATAAAAATTTCAGTTCCAATAAATCACATTAATTATTTTGTAATCAAAAAAAAAAAAAAAAAAAAATAATTTCCGACCGGTCACTACCCCGGTCGGAAAAAACCGGTCCCCCTAGACTTTTTCGATACTTAAACAATTGTCGGCGGTCTGGTTAATCTTAATACTCCTAGATGGAGTATTAGCCAATTAATTTCAGATTTATTAAATTTTACGTGTTTATATCGTGATTTTTAATATTAGTGTTTTTTTTTGGGCTAGATTGTTTTTAATGTGTTTGCTTGTTTGTTTATAGACTTGGTAATATAGTTGGTTAATTATCGGGTCAATCCATATTTATTAGAACCAAATAGGTTGGTTAACTATTTTTATTTATTTGGATTGGTTAAAGTTTGGAACCATACTTTAGAAAAAAAATATAGTTCCAACCCGGTTAACCATTTTTCGACTCATATTTTATTCCAAATTCAAATCAAAAGTTTTTTCCACCCATATTGAAGAAGCTCAATCACCCACCCCACTTAACCCACCCAACCCAACCCAACCCAACCCACCCACACCCATCCCGACACCTAAAAAAAATAATATTATGTAATTATGTATACACCCCTTATCTCCATCCCTCGCACCCCATCCCATCCCACCCCACCCCCACCCACGCCACAAAAAAAATAATATTATGTGATTATGAATACACCTCTTACCCCCACCCAACCACACCCCCTCACCCCAATCCCCACCCTACCCCCAACCTATCCCCCCATCCACACCCACACCCACACTCAAAAAAAATAATATGTATACACCACACACCTCACCCCTTATCCCCACCCACCTACCTACCCAAACACCTTACTCCCACCCCCACCCCACCTATCCACCCACACACCCACCCAACACTCCCTAAAAAAAAAAAATATTAAGCGATTATGTATACACCACTCACTCCACCCACACCCCACCCTACCCACCCACCCACACCCTATCCACCCACTCACCCACCCTACTCCACCCACCTACCTACCCACCCTCACTCCCACCCCACCCCACCTATCTATCCACCCACCCACCCACCCATCCACCCAACACTCCCTCCAAAGAAAAAATAATATTAAGCGATTATATATACACCACTCACCCCACCCGTCCCCACACCATACCCCCCACGCACCCCCACCCACGCCACCCCTGCCACCCACACCCCAGTCCCAAAAAAAAAAATATTATGTGATTACGTATACATCCCTTACCCCCCACCCACCCCTACACATACCCACACCCACACCCACACCCAAAAAAAAATAATATTATGTTATTATGTATACACCTTTTACCCATCACCCCATCCCACCCCATCCCACCCTCACCCCTCACCCCACCCCCACTCAAAAAAAATAATATGTATATGCCACCCACCCCACCCACATTAAAAGTTCTGTTTAAAAGTCAAAACATCTTAAAAATAGTTAATATGGTTTCTAACCATAACCATATGGTTCCAACCCACATAATCCATATTGAAAATGGTTAATATGATTTTAGTTCTTAAATGGAACCATAACCATATTTTGAAAATCATAACCATATTAAAAATGGTTAATATGGTTTTAGTTCTTAAATGGTTAATATTGTCTTCCTGTTGCACATTATCATGGGTATTGATCGTTGGTGACTCAACGGTCTCATGTGTTTCATTGCTTATCTCAACATTTTCGGATGCAATTTTCAAATAATGCCACAAAACTAGGGTTAATTAACATATCACATATTATCCCTATACTCTGACCGACCAATTAAATACCAAATAAACTTAGGTATGTCATACTAGCAAATGAATTTCCCACCTCTCCCCTCCTAGTTCTTGTCTCACATCTTAGCCAGGGATCATATCCCTAAGCTTTGATACCAAATGTGACGCTCCGAAAATAGGTATACATCACCTATTTTGAGTCGCCAAATACATGGTACAGAATACAAATACATTCTTAAATATACAACATGAGCTGTGAGTTTTAATATAAATATTGTCTTCTAGACAGTATTCAAACTCAAAATAAGTCCTTAATACATTTATTATCATACTATTTTATAGAATAGTGAGGACTACTAATGCTATCATCTGGATCGTCACTCCGTTTTTCGACTAGTCCCTGCTACGTTCTCATTTCCTGAAGAGAACAATGAAAGCAAAAGGGTGAGCTCAACTAGCCCAGTAAGAAATATTATGACTAAGATAATGCAGAGTAAATTATCGTTAGCCTTCAACAGTGTTAAACTGATACAATATAACAAAATCAAGTTTAACTGCAGCGGAACAAGCAATCCATTAAAAAAGTAAAGTAGAGAATAAAATATACTATCTTTTATGATTTAAAAAGGTTTTTCATCATTTTTATCGCTAAGACTCAGCTTAATAAATAATCCACATCATCCCTGCACTACGGCCAAGGATATTCATTAGTATCACGACTGCAAATTATCCATGCACTACGGGCCAAGGATATTCGTGTATTCATCAATGGTCATGATTATGCCAACAACTGTCCATCAATGCACTACGGGCCAATGAAAACTTTTACCACATCATTTGTAACATTACGGTCATGATTATACCGAATAATCCCTGGTCATAATCATACCAAGTCCATCTATGCACTACAGGCCACGGATGACTTTCAACATAATATAAACATGAGGATGATGACAATGATATAAGAATTCAATAAAACAAGTTCAAAAATTAATTTATCCAAGAACCAATAAAGTCCAAATTGTCAACATGATACTGCTTTGTGGGGAAAAACTCAAGAATGCTCAGAAGAATATTTACATGAAAAGATACTGGATGAAGCGCAAATATCAAGGAAATTTCACTAATTTTATGGAGTATAAAAGTCAAAACTTTAACCAACTGAGTACAATAAATAATGAAATAACAAAAGAAATCACCAGGCATGTGGTAGACTGCACAGACAGGTTATTCCAACAGAATAATAAATAACGGAACCAGGTCATGCATAAACGCACAGACTTGATATTTCAACAGAATAATAAAGAATGGAATAACAATAGAATTTACCATGCATGCGATAGACCGCACATACAGGTTATTCCAACAGAATAATAAATAATAAAACCAGGTCAAGCGTAATACGCATAGATATGATATTCCGACAGAATAATAAAGAATGAAACCAGGTCAAGCGTAAACGCGCAGACAGGATATTCCGACAGAATAATAAAGAATGGAATAACAACAAAATTTCACCATGTATGCGTAATTCGCATAGACAGGTTATTCCAACATAATAATAAGGAATGAAATAACAGAAAAATTTCACCAAGTATAGGGTAGTCCATGTATACAGGTTATTCTAACATAATAATAAAGAATGGAATAACAGAAGTTCTCTTCATGAATACGAAAGAAATAATACCTCTTACTTTAGAAGAAACTAGATATAGGAGTAGTGATGTAGCAAAATACTTTTTATCTTTCTCTCTATAGTTTCTCTCTCTAGAGTTTCAGTGAATTCGTAAGAAATAATGAAGGAATGAGCTTTTATTTATAGGAGAACGAACTGAATAGTAACTAATTCATGAACGGTCCAGATTGATTTACTTTTAAACGGACGGTCCATATTGATTTACTATGCAGTATTAATAAAATATTCTAATAAAACAAATTTTTTTAAATAAAATATAGTATATTCTATTTATAATCTAATAAAACGAATAACTTTATAAAAGTATTATGTTTTATATAAAAGGATTTTACTATGCAAACACTATGCAGGCACTATACAAATACTATGCATAATAGAATATTATATATTCTATTTATAGTCTAATAAAATAAATAACTTTATAAAAGTATTCTGTTTTATATAAAAAGATTTTACTATGCAAATACTATGCAGGCACTATGCAAACACTATGCATAATAAGATATTATATATTCTATTTATAGTCTAATAAAATAAATAACTTTATAAAAGTATTCTGTTTTATATAAAAAGTTTTCTGTTTTATTACATTTATAATAATAATAAAACAAAACTTATCACCTTTATTATAATTCACAATATTGATCGACCAGGTCGTTCCCAGGAAAGTGGAGGTTTTTCAATAAGGATTTTTCCCTATTAGTACGCAATTAGGTTACCAAACCTCTCATTGACAGAACTTCTAGACATCGTTAATATTGCAAATAATAATATGAATAACTTTGCCGTCTCAATTATTGATTTAATAACATAACATATTATACAGATGCTACTGTGACAATAATTGAATCAATAATATGAGAGATATGATGCAGCAATTACTGTAGCAATAATTGAGTATAACTGAGTGCCTTCTTACGTAAGCATCAATAATCAATACCGTGTGTTACTATGCAACCACGCGTATTACTGTACTTTTACTACCGAGTAGTTCAACAGTTTTAACGGTAACACTTTCGCCATTATTTTTATAAAAAGATAATTATGTCATTTTCTTACTACGACAATACTTTCGTTGTGGGGTCCACCAATGATTATGCTGCCGTACGGATATTTTCCGACAAAAAGAATATTTCCCGATCAAACGAATATTATATAACAATTTGTATACTTTATAAAATTTATAAATACTACCCACAACTATAACACTATCTCAAATCCACACCATAATATTAAAAAAAATATTTCGAGAAAATTAAATCTTTATTCATAAAATTTGGAGTCTCACAATCTCAAGAGTAATATTCATAACTCAAGTATAATTTGGTTAGAAAAAGAAACCAATTTTGTCGTGAATAGTAACTCGTGAATAGTAACTTATGAATAGTAACTCATGAATAGTAATCCCGACACAAAAAGGTAGAAATTCTACAATAAAATCCATACCAATATTTCGGTATAATGATATTGAAAGAATAACATTTCTTAAGCTTATAACCTTTCGCCATTATTTTTATAAAAAGATAATTATGTCATTTTCTTACTACGACAATACTTCCATTGTGGGGTCCACCAATGATTATGCTGCCGTACGGATATTTCCCGACAAAAAGAATATTCCCCAATCAAACGAATATTATATAACAATTTGTATACTTTATAAAATTTATAAATACTACCCACAACTATAACACTATCTCAAATCCACACCATAATATTAAAAAAAATATTTCGAGAAAATTAAATCTTTATTCATAAAATTTGGAGTCTCACAATCTCAAGAGTAATATTCATAACTCAAGTATAATTTGGTTAGAAAAAGAAACCAATTTTATCGTGAATAGTAACTCGTGAATAGTAACTCGTGAATAATAACTCATGAATAGTAATTCCGACACATAAAGGTAGAAATTCTACAATAAAATCCATACCAATATTTCGGTATAATGATATTGAAAGAATAACATTTGTTAAGCTTATAAACAATTTATTTTAATTGTTTACACTTTACTAAATAATGCATTTAATCATCATAAAATATCAAACTCATAAGATTTCATCACCAATAACCAAAAATCCTCATCAAAAATCTGCATATACCTCATATAGGATTCTCAAGCCATAAAATCATATTTTCCAATTTTCTTACTTCACATAACATATTTAATTCATTTACTCATAACTAGTCTATTTTCATGAAAAATACTAAATCAGTTCTAAAAATATTTCTTTTCTGAGATTTAGCAGAATATAGTCCCATATTGAACATATATTTTTCTCAGAATTTTTAAAACTCATTTACTATTTTTCATATGGCCAAAACCGCCGAATATTTAGATATTTATCATTAATTGTACTTTTATCCAAAAATTCTGAAATTCACAGAGTACACTGATATTATATAGATATACTTTCAATAAAAATTTCATCAATTTTGGAGTTAACCACAAGGAGTTATAAGCGGTTACTTTTAAAATAGTCTTTTCTCATAAAATTCACAACTCTTAATCTATACATCCAAAAATCACCATTTTTGGACACAATCAATAAAACTCATCAAAATATCATTTTAAATTTTTCCAGAATTTTTTGAAGGTCAGAAGAATTACGAGCTGTAAAACATAATAACCCTTAAAATCCCTTACAATCCCTTACCTCAAAAGTGCAGTATTTCTGATTGGAATGCAAAGCCGAAGGAAACTTGCACTGAATAGCAACTCTCAAAATATCTAAATACTAACAAAATATGCTTCATAATATAGAGATTGAAAGAGAGAAAGCATATTTTTCTGGTGTGATTTTCAATTCTAACTTAGCCCTCTATTTATAGGAAAATGTTAGCACGCCGAAGCAGACTTAACCTGCAACCTGATGGCTTTACCTGCTACTATTTCCACCCACCTCATTTGAATAAAAATCTCAGCACATTTCTTCACCAACCAAGAGTGGGGCCCACCAATTCTAGAATTTTTCATCAAAATGATAAATTCTGAAACTTCAACAATTTCTGAACCAGTCATCTCTTAAAATTCATAAAAAAACATACGTTTATTTTTAACGGTTCAAAATTTGTGAACATATACTCAACTTATATATGTATAATATATCCAAAAATCACAACGATCCAACGGTCGGATTAAAAATTATAACCCCCACAATATATCTCAAAAATCCTGATTGATTTTTAATACCTCCATTCCAACAAAAATACTGATAAAATACCTCAACATTAACTCCTTCATTTTTAACCACAAAATATATCCAACATTTATATTCACATAAAATAAATGTTTCCTTATCATATGAATTAATAATTAATTATTCACAATTAATATTACAGAATCACATTTATGACAACCAGGCCGTTCCTAGGAAAGAGGGGGCTTTTCAATAAGGATTTCTCCTTACTGGCGCGTAATTAGATGACCAAACCTCTCATTAGACAGAACTTTCTAGACATTGCCAATAATGTTATCTAATAATATTATTCAAATAATATGAATTATTGATCTGATAATGGAAAATACTGTGCAGTGACAATTATTGAACAACAATAATATAAAATTTTAACGTAGCAATTATTGGATCAATAAAATAAAATATTGAACAGTAATTACTGTAACAATTATTGAGTAGTGCCTTCTTATGTAAGAATCAATAATTTCAAAAATACTGTGCAATACCGTGTGCTACTGTGCAATAACGCTTATTACTGTATTTTAACCACCGGGTATTCTAACAGTGTTAACGGTAACAACTACGTCGTTAATTATAAAAACTTAATTTTTGTCGTTATCTTCATCCGACAGTTATTCTGTTATGGGGCCCACAAATGGCTGCGCCGTCGTACGAATATTCCCCGACAGAAAGAATATTCCATGACCAAACGAATATTCCCCGACAACAATGAATATTTTATAACCACTTGTGTATTTTGAAAAAAAATTCATATATCACCCTTAACTTTAATATTTATCAATTTAACCATTTATTGAATAGTAATTATAAGAAAAATAGAATACTTTTATTTCATAAAATTCGGGGTCTTACAATAACGTCCTCTTGAACCTTCTTCTTCACATTCATCAGCTCTGAGTATGTAGTTTGAGCGGCTTTAACTTTATCGATTAAAGTCGATTCTAATCGTATAGTTGATATCACCACATGAGTCCCTAGAGTCTTTAACTCTATCTTCATCATTTGTAAGTTATACAAAATGAGTTTTCGTGTTAACAACATCGCACTTGAAAACGCATACGATCTTCTACTCAATGCGTCTGCTACCCCGTTCGCTCTTCCACGATGATATTAAATGGTACGATCGTAATCTTCAAAAGCTCGAGCCAACGTCTTTGGCGCACGTTACTTTCGTTTTGGGTGAAGAAATATTTAAGGATTTTAGAAATGGGTTTTATACTGGGGTCAATACAAAATTCGATTTCACACTCTAGGGGTAGGCTAGGAAGTCTTCAAAGAATATGTCAGGAAATTTATTAACAATAGAAATGTCATTCAAAATTGTGACTCTCATCCAAGACTTGGATAGCACGTTACATTGATACCTATCAACTTGTCACCGTTCACGACGTCGCCTACAGAAAGTCTAGCTTCGGTGCATTCCACACAAGGATGTCACCAACGAAAGGATCGGGGCTCTTTACTTATGGCTTGATATGACAATGATTGACTTTAGTAGTTTGGTTGCTTGAATTCGCATAACAGGTTGGTTAGGAATATGAAAGCTAACCACCTTACGAAAAGCTTGATGAGTAGTTAACCAAACGATTCCTAAAATCACATCAAAGGCAAGTATTTTTAAAGAGATAAGATCGACAGGTAACGTGAAAGTGTCGATTTAAATCAACAAGATTTATAAACAGTGGAGGTAACGAAGGTTTCTGCTAACGGAGTTTCAACAGATAAGTCAAAGCCTAATTTCTCAGGGGTCAAATTTAAACGTTGAGCGCAAGCAAGAGAGATAAAAGAATAGGTAGAACCGGTATTGAATAAGGTATAGACTTCGTAAGCGTTTATGATTAACTTACCCGTGATAACTTCGTTCGGGTTCCTCAATAAACACTTTCACTTAAATTACCGACTTTGACTTGTCTGGGACATCCTTTGGCATCACTATCCCAGCTGGACTTGACTTCATCATACGACAAAATCGAGCTAGGTGACCTTCTCTTCCACAATTGTAGCATGCTTTGGATGGCAACGCGCAGTTTGGACTGATGTGTCCCTCCCCTCCACATTTGAAGCATACGACCGGCGATCATTCTCCTTCCTTGGAAACAGGTGTTGGTGCTGCTATCTTTCCATCGTTGTTGAACCTTCTCTTCTTGAAATTTTCACTCCTATTATCTTGGCCATGATTACCACCGAAGTGGTTACCATTCTTGGCATGATAATTTCCCCCACGATTGTTATCATTGTTCCGATGGCCGTTGCCACCGGTACGATTATTATCGTGTTGTTGCTCGTTATCCTTTCATTGGGTTGACACATTATCACGCTCCAATAACTGAGCCCTATTCACTACATCTGAATATAAACAAAGTTTATGAGAAATGAGGTATTGACGTATATCGAGTTTCAAACCTCTTAGAAACATTCACGTCATTCGCTCCTCATTATCGACCAAATGGGATGCAAATCGGGATAACTCCGTAAATTTAGCCTCGTATTACGACATGGTCATATTCTTTTGCTTCAACTTGATGAATTCCACCTCCTTCATGTGACGAATACTTTCAAGAAAGTATTTGTCGTTGAACAACTCTTGGAACTTCTCCCAAGACATCTTGAGTGCGTCAAGCTGGGTACGTTTTACAGATTCCCACCAGTAATCTGCTTCTTCACGCAACATAAAGGTGACAAAGGGAACCTTTTGCTCCTCGGAGCATCCCAAGACATCAAATATTTTGGTGATCTGCTTTAACCATATCTCCGCCTTAAGTGGTTCTGGCTTTCTCAAAAACTCCGGTGGTCCCAGCTCCTTGAACTGCTTAGCGGTGACCGACCGTGGGTTGTCATTATTTCCACATACATTTTGAACAGGAGTCTTTCTCACCTGATGTTGCATGAATTGCATAAAGCCTCTGAACATCCCATCGTTCATCATCTGATCGGTGTTGTTGTTTACCTGAGGATTATTGTCTTCCTATTGCACATTATCATGGGTATTGATCGTTGGTGACTCAACGGTCTTATGTGCTTAATTGCTTATCTCAATATTTTCGGATGCCATTTTCAAATACTGCCACAAAACAAGGATTAATTAACATATCACATATTATCTCTATACTCTGACCGACCAATTAAATACCAAATAAACTTAGGTAGGTCATACTAGCGAAGGAATTCTCTGTCTCTCCCCTCCTAGTTTTTGTCTCACATCTTAGCCAGGGATCATATCCCTAAGCTTTGATACCAACTGTGACGCCCCCAAAATAGATATGCATCACCTATTCTGAGTCGCCAAATACATGGTACATAATACAAATACAATCTTAAATATACAAGATGACCTGTGAGTTTTAATACAAATATTATCTTCTAGACAGTATTCAAACTCAAAATAAGTCCTTAATACATTTATTATCACACTATTTCATAGAATAGTGAGGACTACTAATGCTATCATCTGGACCGTCACCCCGTTTCCCGACTAGTCCCTGCTACGTTCTCATTTCCTAAAGAGAATAATGAAAGCAAAAGGGTGAGCTCAACTAGCCCAGTAAGAAATATTATGACTAAGATAATGCAGAATAAATTATCGTTAGCCTTCAACAGTGTTAAACTGATACAATATAACAAACATCAAGTTTAACTGCAGCGGAACAAGCAATCCATTAAAAAAGTAAAGTAGAAAATAAAATATACTATCTTTTATGATTTAAAAAGGTTTTTCATCACTTTTATCGCTGAGACTCAGCTTAATAAATAATCCACATCATCCCTGCACTACGGCCAATGATATTCATTAGTATCACGACCATAAATTATCCATGCACTACGGGCCAATGATATTCGTGTATTCATCAATGGTCATGATCATGTCAACAACTGTCCACCAATGCACTACGGGCCAATGAGGACTTTTACCACATCATTTGTAACATTACGGTCATGATTATACCGAATAATCCCTGGTCATAATCATACCAAGTCCATCTATGCACTACAGGTCACAGATGACTTTCAACATAATATAAACATGAGGATGATGACAATGATCTAAAAATTCAATAAAACAAGTTTAAGAATTAATTTATCCAGGAACCAATAACGTCTAAATTGTCAATATGATACTGCTTTGTGGGGTAAAACTCAAGAATGCTCGGAAGAATATTTCTATGAAAAGATACAGGATGAAGCGCAAATATCAAGGATATTCCACTAATTTCATGGAGTATAAAAGTCAAAACTTTAACCAACTGAGTACAATAAAGAATGAAATAACAAAAGAAATCATCAGGCATGCGATAGACCGCACAGACAGGTTATTCTAACAGAATAATAAATAACGGAACCAGGTCATGCGTAAACGCACAGACATGATATTCCAACCGAATAATAAAGAATGGAATAACAACAGAATTCACCATGCATGCGATAGACCGCACAGACAGGTTATTCTAACAGAATAATAAATAATAGAACCAGGTCAAGCGTAATACGCATAGACAGGATATTCCGACAGAATAATAAAGAATGAAACCAGGTCAAGCGTAATCGCGCAGACAGGATATTCCGACAGAATAATAAAGAATGAAATAACAACAGAATTTCACCATGTATGCATAATTCGCATAGACAGGTTATTCCAACATAATAATAAGGAATGGAATAACAGAAGAACTTCACCAAGTATAGGGTAGTCCATGTATACAGATTATTCTAACATAATAATAAAGAATGGAATAACATAAGTTCTCTTCATGAATACGAAAGAAATAATACCCCTTACCTTAGAAGAAACTGGATGTAGGAGTAGTGAAGTAGCATAATACTTTTCTTCTTTCTCTCTAGAGTTTCTCTCTCTAGAGTTTCAATGAATTCGTAAGAAATAATGAAGGAATGAACTTCTATTTATATGAGAATGGACTGAATAGTAACTAATTCATGAACGGTCCAGATTGATTTACCTTTAAACGGACGGTCCATATTAATTTACTATGCAGTATTAATAAAATATTCTAATAAAACAAATTTTTTTAAATAAAATTTAATATATTCTATTTATAATCTAATAAAACGAATAACTTTATAAAAGTATTTGTGACGCCCCCAAAATTAGGTATACATCACCCATCTTGGGTCGCCAAATATATGGTACAGAATTCAAATACAACTTCCTAATACAACTGTCGTGTACAATACGACAAAACATAAACTGTGAGTTTGAATATAAATATTGTCTTCTAGAGAGTATCCATACTTAAAAGGAGTCCTCATTACAATTATTATCATACTATTACATAGAATAGTGAGGACTACTAATGCTATCATCTGGTCCATCACTCCGTTTTCCGACTCGTCCCAGCTATATTCTCATTTCCTGAAGAGAACCGTGAAAGAAAGGGTGAGCTCAACTAGCCCAATAAGAAATATTATGACTAAGATAATGCAGAATAAATTATCATTAATCTTCAACAATGTTAAACTGATAAAATACAATAGACATCAAGTTTAACTGCAGCGGATCAAGTAATCTATTAAAAGAGTCAAGTAGAGAATAAAATCGACTATCTTTTATGATTTAAAAGGTTTTTCATGACTTTTATCGCTGGGACTCAGCTTAATAAATAATCCACATCATCGAATCACCCATGCACTACGGCCAAGGATATTCTTTAGTATCACGACCATAAATTATCCATGCACTACGGCTAAAGATAATCATGTTTTCATCAACGGTTCTGATCATGCCATAAAATAATTCATCTCTACACTACGGCCAAAGATAATCCATAGCCATAATCATACCAAAAACTGTGCATCAATGCACTACGGGCCAATGAGGACTTTTTTCACATCATTTATAATATTACGGTCATGATTACACCGATTAATCCCTGGTCATAATCATACCAAGTCCATCTATGCACTACAGGCCATTGATGACTTTCAACAAAATATAAACATGAGGATGATGACAATGATATAAAAATTCAATAAAACAAGTTCAAGAATTAATTTATCCAAGAATTAACAACGTCCAAATTGTCAATATGATACTGCTTTGTGGAGTAAAATTCAAGAATTCTTAGAAGAATATTTCCATGAAAAGATACTAGATGAAGCGCAAATATCAAAGATATTCCACTAATTTCATGGAGTATAGAAGTCAAAGTTTTAACCAACTAAGTATAATAAAGAATGGAATAACAAAAGAAATCACCATGCATGCGTTAGACCGCACAGACAGGTTATTCCAACAGAATAATAAATAATGGAACCAGGTCCGGCGTAAAACGCACAGACATGATATTCCAACAGAATAATAATAAAGACGGAACCAGGTCCGGTGTAAAACACACAGACAGGATGTTCCAACAGAATAATAATAAAGACGGAACCAGGTCCGGTGTAAAACACACAGACAAGATGTTCCAACAGAATAATAATAAAGACGGAACCAGGTCCGGTGTAAAACACACAGACAGGATGTTCCAATAGAATAATAGAAGAATGTCACCAAGTATAGGGTAGACCTCGTATACAGGTTATTCCAACAGAATAATAAATAATGGAATAATAGAAGTTCTCTTCATGAATACAAAAGAAATAATACCCCTTACGGGTACAACAAATAATATCCCTAACCTTTGAAAGAAGAGTATTCCAACTGGTAGGGCAAGAATATACTCGAAGAAACTTGTACTACGCTCAAAGCTTTCTTAAACTCTAAAGAAATATGCTCAAGATTATAGAAGAAAAACTCTCTCTATAGTTTTTCTCTCTAGAGTTTCAGTAAATTCGTAAGAAAATAATGAAGGAATGAGCTTCTATCTATAGGTAAATGGAATGCATAGTAACTAATCCATGAACGGTCCAGATTGATTTACTTTAATCTGACGGTCCATATTTAAAGAAAAATCTTTTAAATAAAATATAATATATTCTATTTATAGAATAACTTTAATAAAGTATTCTGTTTTATATAAAAAGATGTTTCTGTTTTATTACGTTAATAATACGAATAAAACAAAACTTCATTATAGCTAAATAATTCATATTATTAATTGACAATAATTGAATAAAAATGAGTGACTAATCACGTAAGCCTCAATAATCAATACCGTATGCTACTATGCAATCACACGTATTACTGTACTTTTACTACCGAGTAGTTCAACAGTATTAACGGTAAAACTTCCGCCGTTATTTTCATAAAATATTTGTGTCGTTTTCTCAATCCGACAATAATTCTGTTGTGGGGTCCACCAATTATTGTGCCGTCGTACGAATATTCCCCGACAAAAATAATATTCCCCGACCAATAGAATATAATACAACAACTTGCATACTTTGCAAAATTTATAAATACAACCCACAACTATAACATTATCTCAAATTCACACCATAATATTTAAAAAAAATATTTCGAAAAATTAAATCTTTATTCATAAAATTTGGGGTTTTACAATCTCCCCTCCTTATGAAATTTTGCCCTCGAAATTTACGTAAGTACCTGGTATGCCGAACAGATGAGGATACCTTGACTTCACTTCAAATTCTAACTCTTGATGTATAACCTTTGAGCGTCGAATATGATCCTTCTTATCCAAGATGTTAACACGTATCTTCTCATACGTTAAATCTTCTGCAATCTCGTCTAGTTTTAATTCAATAATGTGGTTCAGGTCGTAACATCGATACGTGAAAAACGTTATGAACACGCGACATACTTGGCGATAAAACGAGTCTATAGGCCACAGTTCCTACTCGATCAAGGATTTCAAATGGGCCAATTAAATTGAGGGTTGAGATATTCTCTATTCATCGATTCTTGCTTCTAGAATAATGCCCTCTTGAACCTTCTTCTTCACATTCATCAGCTCTGAGTATGTAGCTTAAGCGGCTTTAACTTTGTCTATTAAAGTCAATTCTACTCGTATATTCGTTATCTTCACGTGGGTTCGTATATTCGCACTTGTAAACGCATACGATCTTCTACTCAACGCGTCAGCTACCACGTTCGCTTTTCCACGATGATATTAAATGGTACGATCGTAATCTTTAACAGCTCGAGCCAACGTCTTTGGCGCATGATACGTTCGTTTTAAGTAAAGAAATATTTGAGGGTTTAAGAAATGAGTTTTGTACTGGGGTCAATACAAAATTTGATTTCACGCTCTAGGGGTAAGCTAGGAAGTCTTCAAGAATACGTCAGAAAATTTATTAACAATAGAAATATCATTCAAAACTGTGACTCTCATCCCAGACTTGGATAACACGTCACATTGATACCTATCAACTTGCCATAGTCATTTACAACGTCTCTTACGAAAAATCTGGCTTCGGTGCATTTCACACCAGGAAGTCAACAACGAAAGGAACGGGGATCTTTACTTATGGCTTGATATGACAATGATTGACTTTAGTGGTTTGGTTGCTTGAATTCGCATAATAGGTTGGTTAGGAATATGAAAGCTAACAACCTTACGAAAAGCATGATGAGCAGTTAACCAATCGTTTCCAAAAATCACATCAATGCAAGTATTTTCAAAGAGATAATATTGACAGGTAACGTGAAAGTGTTGATTTGAACAAGATTTATAAATAGTGGAGGTAACGAATGTTTCTCCCAACTGAGTTTAAACAGATATATCAAAGTCTAACTTCTCCGGAGTTAAGTTCAAACATTTAACACAACTAGGTGAAATAAAAGAGTGAGTAGAACCGGTATCTAACACGGTATAGACTTCGAAAGAATTTATGACTAACATACCCGTGATAATTTTATTCAGGTTCCTCATCAAGAAAAAAAAACGCTCTCTCTTAAACTACCGGCTTTGGCTTGTCTGGGACATACTTTGGCATCACTATCCCAGCTGGACTTGACTTCACCATACGATAAAATCGAGCTAGGTGATCTTCTCTTCCGCAATTAAAACACGCTTTAGATTGCTGCGTACAGTTTGGACGGATGTGTCCCTTCTGTCCGCATTTGAAACATATGATAGGTGGTCGTTCTCCTTCCTTAACAACGGGTGCTGGTGCTGACGTCTTCACGTCATTGTTGAACCTTCTCTTCTTGAAATGTCCATTCTTATTGTTTTGACCATGATTACCACCTAAGTGGTTACCATTTCTGGCATGTTGATTCCCTCCATGTTTATTGTCACCGCTTTGATGACTGTTATCACTAGTATTATCATTTTGCCAGCTGCTCTCTTTTGGTTGCGTTGACTCGTTATCGCCCTCTACTAACTGAGCCCTATTTACAACATCTGAATATAAACACAGTTTATGAGAAATAAGATATTGACGTATCTCCGGCTTTAAACCTCTTAAAAACATCCGCATCATTCTTTCTTCATTATCAACCAAGTGGGACGCAAATCGGGACAACCCGACAAACTTGGCTTCGTACTGTGACACGGTCATGTTGTTTTGCTCCAACTTGATAAATTCCACCTCCTTCATGTGACGATTGCTTTCGGGAAAGTACTTGTCATTGAACAGCTCTTGGAACTTCTCCCAAGACATCTTGAGTGCGTCAGGCTGGGTACGTTTTACAGATTTCCACCAGTGATCTGCCTCTTCACGCAACATAAAGGTGGCAAATATCAAAGATATTACACTAATTTAATAGAGTATAGAAGTCAAAGTTTTAACCAACTGAGTATAATAAAGAATGGAATAACAAAAGAAATCGCCATGCATGCGTTAGACCGCACAGACAGGTTATTCTAACAGAATAATAAATAATAGAACCAGGTCCGGCGTAAAACGCACAGACATGATATTCCAACAGAATAATAATAAAGACGGAACCAGGTTCGGTGTAAAACACACAGACAGGATGTTCCAACAGAATAATAATAAAGACGGAACCAGGTCCGGTGTAAAACACACAGACAGGATGTTTCAACAGAATAATAATAAAGACGGAACCAGGTCCGGTGTAAAACACACAGACATGATGTTCTAACAGAATAATAGAAGAATGTCACCAAGTATAGGGTAGACCGCGTATACAGGTTATTCCAACAGAATAATAAATAATGGAATAACAGAAATTCTCTTCATGAATACAAAAGAAATAATACCCCTTACGGGTACAACAAATAATATCCCTTACCTTTGAAAGAAGAGTATTCTAACTGGTAGGGTAATAATATACTCGAAGAAACTTGTACTACGCTCAAATCTTTCTTAAACTCTAAAGAAATACACTCAAGATTATAGAAGAAAAACTCTCTCTATAGTTTCTCTCTCTAGAGTTTCAGTAAATTCGTAAGAAAATAATGAAGGAATGAGCTTCTATCTATAGGTAAATGGAATGCATAGTAACTAATCCATGAACTGTGACGCCCCCAAAATAGATATACAACACCCATTCTGAGTCGCCAAATACATGGTACAGAAAGCAAACTACAACTTCAATAATACAATTGTCGTGCAAAATACGACAACACATACTGTGAGTTTAAATACAAATATTGTCTTCTGGACAATATCCACACTCAAATAAATCCTCATTACAATTATTCAAACACTATTTTACAGAAATAGTGAGGACTGTTAAAATATCTTTCTAGAACCATCACTCCATACCCCGACTAGATCCTGCTATATTCTCACCTCTTGAGAAAAAAAATGGAACAAAAAGGAAAAGGGTGAGCTTAACTAGCCCAGTAAAGAATATTATGACTAAGATAATATACAACAAATTATCGTTAGTCTTCAACAGGGAAAAATCTGATAGAATATAATCGACAACAAGTTTTAGATCAACAACTGCAGCGAAAATAACAAACCATTAGAAGAGTCAAGTAGAGAAAGAATTCTACTATCTTCTAAGATTTAAAAGTCCATCATCAATATTTTATCCCTGTAACATCAATTAATAATCATCTTTATCCAAATATTCATCTTTGCACTACAGACCAAAGATATTCATTTGTATCACCTGTCAGTCATGTTCATCTCAACACCTGATCATCTTCGCACTACAGGCCAAAGATATTCATCAAGTAATCATACATCTTTGTACTACAGGCCAAAGATATTCAGTAATATCATCATTTAGGACTGAGGATGATGAAAAATATCTTAAAGAGAACGAATCCATTGAGACAGAAGGACAAATATTAGGGATTCGTATAACAGTTTATCCAAGATCAATAATACTTCATAATAATCAATTGTGAAGCAGAATTCAAAAATAAAGATCAAAACATGAATACAATCAAAGATAGTAACCATAATAGACATCTTGGATAAAAAAGGGAAAATTTTTATTTTTTGATGAATAGTGCCGTATTCGTGAATAGTACCGTATACGTGAATAGTACTGTATTCAAATGGCGCTCATGATCTTCACGGCTTTTGGAATAGATGAGGATGTCATCAATAAAGACAACAACGAACTGATCTAAATATTCTTTGAATACACGGTTCATCATATCCATGAAGGCAGCATGAGCATTAGTCAATCCAAAAGACATTACTAAGAATTCATAATGCCCGTACCGAGTTCTGAAGGCAGTCTTTGGAATATCCTCAGTTTTAATCTTCAGCTGATGATATCCAGAACGAAGGTCAATCTTTGAAAAGAATTGTGTTCCTTGTAACTGGTCGAATAGGTCATCAATGCGAGGTAGCGGATACCTATTCTTGATAGTGACATGATTCAATTCTCGATAGTCGATACAAAGTCGCATACTCCCGTCTTTCTTCTTTACGAAGAAAACAGGAGCACCCCAAGGAGACGTACTAGGACGAATAAAATCGATGTCCAACAACTCCTGTAGTTGGACTTTTAACTCCTGAAGTTCAATAGGAGCCATTCGATATGGAGTTTTAGAAATGGGCTTTGTACCGGGTTCAAGGTCAATAAAGAATTCAACTTCACGTTCTCGGGGTAGACCAAGAAGTTCTTCAGGAAATACATCGGGAAATTCTCTAACAATAGAAATATTATTCAAATCTGACTTGTCTTTGTTCAAATCCATAAAACGGACTAAGAAAGCTTGACATCCGTTTTTCAATAAACGAATAGCTTTGTGGCTTGATATGACAATGTCTGATTTTAGTGGTTTAGTAGTTTGAATTCGTATGACAGGTTGGTTAGGAATATGAAAACTAACAACCTTACGAAAACAATCAATTTTAGCATGATGAGTGGTTAACCAATCAATTCCTAAAATCACATCAAAAGCAAGTATCTTTAAAGAGATAAGATCAACAGGTAATGTGATAGTGCCAACTTGGATCATGCAAGATTTATAAACTGTAGATGTAACGAAGGTTTCACCCAACGGAGTTTCAACAGATAAGTTAAAGTCCAATTTCTCCGGAGTCAAGTTTAAACGTTGAGCACAAGCAGGAGAGATAAAAGAATGGGTAGAACCGGTATCTAGTAAAGTATAAACTTCGCAAGAATTCAAGATTAGTTTACCCGTGATCACCTCGTTCGGGTTTCTCGCGTTTTGGCCAGTCACGACAAACGCCCTTCCAGGAACCGCTGATTTCGACTTATCCGGGACAACTTTTGGAGTCACCATCCCCGCTGAACTTGGTTTTGCTACAGAACACTCTTGAGCTATATGACCCTCCTTTCCACAGTTATAACATACCTTGAATTGTTGTGGGCAGTTTGGGCTGATATGTCCCTCTTTTCCACATTTGTAACATACGACCGGTGGTCGTTCTCCTCCCCTAGAAACAGTTGATGTTTGTGCTGACGCCTTCACATTATCATTGTTGTACCTTCTCTTCTTGAAATCTCCTCCCGACTCGCTCCTTCTATTATCACGACCACGATTACCACCAGAGTGATTACCGCTTTTGTCCGAATGTTTTCCTCCCTGCTGGTTTTCATTGCTTCGATGACTGCCGCCACCGGTATGACTCTGGTTGTGGTCCCTCGGTTGCACATACTCATTATCTCGCTCTAATAATTGAGCCCTATTTACAACATCTGAATATAAAAAAAATTTATGAGAGATAAGATATTGCCGAATCTCGGGTTTTAGACCTCTCAGAAACATCCTTGCAATTCGTTCCTCATTTTCGACCAAATGAGGTGTAAACCTGGATAACTCTGTAAACTTCGCCTCGTACTGGGACACCGTCATGTTGTTTTGTTCCAGTCTGATAAACTCCACCTCCTTCATATGACGAATACTTTCAGGAAAGTACTTGTCATTGAACAGTTTTTGAAATATTTCCAAGGACATGTTGAGTGCGTCAGGCTGGGTACGCTTCACAGACTCCCACCAGTAGTCCGCCTCACCGCGGAACATAAAGGTGGCGAATGGAACTTTCTGTTCTTCCGTGCATCCCAAGACATCGAATATCTTGGTAATTTGCTTGACCCACGTTTCTGCCATGATCGGATCCGGCTTTCTCTTAAATTCTGGTGGTCCCAATTCTTTGAACTGCTTAGCTGTGACAAACCGCGCGTTGTTATCATTTCCACCTGTATTCTACACACGAGTCTCCCTCGTCTGATTTTGCATGAACTGCAAAAAGCTCCTAAACATTCCATCATTCATCGTTTGCTCGGTAACGTTGTTTACAGGAGGAATATTGCCTTCCTGTTGTACGTTCCCCTGGGTGGTGATCAAAGGTGTTTCCACGGTCTGATTTACTCCATTATTAACGTTCTCAGCTGCCATTCTTAAATACTGCCATAAAACAAGGGTTAATAGTCATGTCATATATTATCCCTATACTCTGACCGACCAAATAAACACCAAATAAACTTAGTCAGGTCATACTAGCGAAGGAATTTCTCGTCTCTCCCCTCCTAGTTCTTGTCTCACATCTCAGCCAGGGATCATATCCCTAAGCTCTGATACCAACTGTGACGCCCCCAAAATAGGTATACAACACCCATTCTGAGTCGCCAAATACATGGTACAGAAAGCAAACTACAACTTCAATAATACAATTGTCGTGCAAAATACGACAACACATACTGTGAGTTTAAATACAAATATTGTCTTCTAGACAATATCCACACTCAAATAAATCCTCATTACAATTATTCAAACACTATTTTACAGAAATAGTGAGGACTGCTAAAACATCTTTCTAGAACCATCACTCCATACCCCGACTAGATCCTGCTATGTTCTCACCTCCTGAGAAGAAAAATGGAACAAAAAGGAAAAGGGTGAGCTCAACTAGCCCAGTAAAGAATATTATGACTAAGATAATATACAACAAATTATCGTTAGTCTTCAACAGGAAAAAATCTGATAGAATATAATCGACAACAAGTTTTAGATCAACAACTGCAGCGAAAACAGCAAACCATTAGAAGAGTCAAGTAGAGAAAGAATTCTACTATCTTCTAAGATTTAAAAGTCCATCATCAATATTTTATCCCTGTAACATCAATTAATAATCATCTTTATCCAAATATTCATCTTTGCACTACAGGCCAAAGATATTCATTTGTATCACCTGTCAGTCATGTTCATCTCAACACCTGTTCATCTTTGCACTACAGGCCAAAGATATTCATCAAGTAATCATACATCTTTGCACTACAGGCCAAAGATATTCAGTAATATCATCATTTAGGACTGAGGATGATGAAAAATATCTTAAAGAGAACGAATCCAGTGAGACAGAAGGACAAATATTAGGGATTCGTATAACAGTTTATCCAAGATCAATAATACTTCATAATAATCAATTGTGAAGCAGAATTCAAAAATAAAGATCAAAACATGGATACAATCAAAGATAGTAACCATAATAGACATCTTGGACAAAAAGGAAAAATTTTATTTTTCGGTGAATAGTGCCGTATTCGTGAATAGTGCCGTATACGTGAATAGTACCGTATACGTGAATAGTAACCCCGACACAAAAAGTTTCAAATTTGATAAAAACTCATATCAATATTTCAGCATAATGATATTGAAGAAAATAATATCATTAAGAAGAAAATAATATCCCTTACCTCAAAATATCAGTACTTCTGGTCGGAATACCGGTATAAGGCTGAAAGAAACTTGCTCTGATGAATAGAAACTCTCAAAGTATCTAAATACTCACAAAATACACTCAATAATCTAGAGAGAGAAAGAGAGAAAACTTGTTTCTGGTGTGATTTTCAATTCTAACTTAGCCCTCTATTTATAGAAAAATTTTAGTAGGTTTGACCTGCAACCTGATGGCTTTACCTGCTACTATTCCCACCCACCACATTTGAAATATAATTCAGCACATTTTTCACCAACCACAAGTGGGGCCCACCAATTCTAGAATTTTCCATCAAAATGATAAACTCCGAAAATTCAACAATTTCTGAACCAGTCATCTTGATAAAATTCATAATAAATCATACGTTCATTTTTAACGGTTCAAAATTTGTGGACATATACTCAACTTATATATGTATAACATATCCAAAAATTACCACGATCCAACGGTCGGATTAAAAATTATAACCCCCGCAAAATATCTCAAAAACCTTGATTTTTAATACCTCCATTCCGACAAAAATACTGATAAAAACCTCAACATTAACTCCATTTTTAACCACAAAAATATATCCCTCATTTATATCCACATAAAATAAATATTTACTTATCATATGAATAAATAATTAATTATTCACAAATAATATTACAAAATCACATTTATGACAACCAGGCCGTTCCCAGGAAAGAGGGGGCTTTCCAATAAGGATTTCTCCTTACTGGCGCGCAATTAGATGACCAAACCTCTCCTTAGACAGAACTTTCTAGACATTGCCAATAATGTTATCTAATAATATTATTCAAATAATATGAATTATTGATCTGATAATAGAAAATACTGTGCAGCAACAATTATTGAAACAACAATAATATAAAATATCAACGCAACAATTATTGAATCAATAAAATAAAATATTGAACAGTAACTACTGTAACAATTATTGAGTAGTGCCTTCTTACGTAAGAATCAATAATTGGTGCAATACCGTGTGCTACTGTATTTTAACCACCGGGTATTCCAACAGTATTAACGGTAACAACTACGCCGTTATTTATAAACAACTTATACTTGTCGTTTTCTTCATCCAATCGCTTTCCGTTATGGGGCCCACACAAGGCTGCGCCGTCGTACGAATATTCCCCGACAGCAAGAATATTCCACGACCAAACGAATATTCCCCGACAAAATGAATATTTTATAACCACTTGCTTATTTTGCAAAATTTGCACATTTCACCCATAACCAAAGTATTATATCAAATTAACCCCTTATTATTCACAATAATATTTAGAGAAAATTTGATTTTATTCATTAATAAGTTGGGGTCTTACAACCTCCCTTATGAAATTTCGTCCTCGAAATTGACGTACGTACCTGATGTTTCAAAAAGGTGAGGATACCTCGCTTTCATTTCTGATTCCAACTCCCAGGTCATTTCTTCAATAGCATGGTTTCTCCACAAAACCTTAACTTGTGGTATAACCTTCGTGCGTAGGACATGCTCTTTCCTATCCAAGATCTTAACAGGTACCTCCTCGTACGTTAAATCTTCAGCTATCTCGTCTGGTTCTAACTCAATAATGTGGTTCGGGTCTTTAACATATTTACGAAGCATAGATATGTGAAAAACATTATGAACACGAGACATGCTTGGAGGTAATGCGAGTCTATATGCCACATTTCCTATTCGCTCAAGAATCTCAAATGGACCAACAAATCTTGGATTGAGCTTTCCTCTCTTCCCAAATCTTGTAACTCCCTTCCATGGTGCAACACGTAACAATACATGATCCCCAATATTAAATTCCACGTCCTTCCGATGAAGATCCGCATAACTCTTTTGTCGATCCTGTGCCGTTTGTATACGTTGTCGAATCGTTTGGATCTTCTCTGTAGTAATGCGTACCAACTCTGGTCCCAACAATGTTGCTTCACCCACCTCGTCCCAGCATACTGGAGAACGACATTTTCTTCCATACAACGCCTCGAATGGAGCCACACCTATGCTCGCCTGATAACTGTTGTTGTAGGAGAATTCCACCAATGGTAGGTACTTATCCCAACTCCCTTTGAGATCTAGGACACAAAGTCTTAATAGATCTTCAAGAGTTTGAATAGTCCTCTCTGATTGTCCGTCCGTTTGAGGATGGTATGCTGAACTGAATCGTAAATCCGTGCCCATAGCTTTCTGCAAGCTAACCCAAAATCGTGAAGTGAATCTTGGGTCACGATCCGAAACTATGGATACTGGCATGCCATGCAATCTCACAATCTCGTTCACGTACATACTAGCAAGACGTTCAAGGGAATAAGTCTCACGTATCGGCAAGAAATGAGCGGACTTGGTTAATCTATCAACAATAACCCAAATCGCATCTATGCCTTGAGAAACCTTGGGAAGACCCGTAACAAAATCCATAGTAATGTGTTCCCACTTCCATTTCGAAATCTCAAGTGGTTGCAATGGACCCTTTGGTACTTGATGCTCCGCTTTTACACGTTGACAAGTTAAACATCTCGAGATAAACTCCGCGATCTCTCTTTTCATATTGCTCCACCAAAATGTATGTCGAAGATCGTGATACATTTTGGTACTCCCAGGATGGATTGCAAACGGTGTGTTGTGTGCCTCCATCATTATTCTATGCTTCAAGTCAAAATCGTTAGGAACACAAAGTCTGGAGTTGACTCGAAGTATTCCTTCTTCATCGATTCTTGCTTCTGGAATAGCACCTTCTTGCACTTTCTTCTTCATACGCATCAGCTCTATGTCCGTAGCTTGAGCAGCTTTAACTTTATCGATTAAAGTCGGTTCTACTCGTATATTTGATATCATCATGTGGGTACTTGGAGCCTTCATCTCTATCTCCATCCTTTGCAAGTCATACAAAATGGGCCTTTGTGTTAACAACATTGCACTCGTACCCGCATATGATCTTCTACTCAATGCGTCAGCTACTACGTTTGCTTTTCCAGGATGATATTGGATGGTATGATCGTAATCTTTCAACAGCTCAAGCCAACGTCGCTGCCGCATGTTGAGTTCCTTTTGGGTGAAGAAATATTTGAGGCTTTTATGATCTGTATAGATCTCCACTTTCTCCCCATACAGGTAGTGTCTCCAGATCTTCAACGCAAAAACGACTGCTGCCAACTCCAAATCATGAGTAGGATAATTCCTCTCATATTCTTTGAGTTGTCGTGAGGCATAGGCTATGACTTTCCCATGTTGCATGAGAACACATCCTAACCCTTTGCCTGAAGCATCGCTGTAGATAACAAATCCATCCGAACCAGATGGTATTGTCAGAACAGGTGCCGAAATGAGTCTCCTCTTGAGTTCTTGGAAACTCTTCTCGCATTCCTCACTCCATACGAATTTTGTATCTTTCCGAGTCAGCTGAGTTAACGGAGTAGCGATTCGAGAAAATCCTTCCACAAATCTCCGATAATAACCAGCTAAGCCCAGAAAGCTACGTACTTCGGTTACCGACTTCGGTTGCTCCCAACTTTGTATGGCTTCAATCTTCGCCGGGTCGACAGATACTCCATGTTTTGACACCACGTGCCCAAGGAATGCTACTTCCTCAAGCCAGAACTCGCATTTCTTCAGTTTGGCATATAGCTTGTTTTCACGAAGCCTTTGCAGTACCAGCTTCAAATGGCGCTCATGATCTTCACGGCTTTTGGAATAGATGAGGATGTCATCAATAAAGACAACAACGAACTGATCCAAATATTCTTTGAATACACGGTTCATCATATCCATGAAGGCAGCAGGAGCATTAGTCAATCCAAAAGACATTACTAAGAATTCATAATGCCCGTACCGAGTTCTGAAGGCAGTCTTTGGAATATCCTCAGTTTTAATCTTCAGCTGATGATATCCAGAACGAAGGTCGATCTTTGAAAAGAATTGTGTTCCTTGTAACTGGTCGAACAGGTCATCAATGCGAGGTAGCGGATACCTATTCTTGATAGTGACATGATTCAATTCTCGATAGTCGATACAAAGTCGCATACTCCCGTCTTTCTTCTTTACGAATAAAACAGGAGCACCCCAAGGAGACGTACTAGGACGAATAAAACCGATGTCCAACAACTCCTGTAGTTGGACTTTTAACTCCTGAAGTTCAATAGGAGCCATTCGATATGGAGTTTTAGAAATGGGCTTTGTACCGGGTTCAAGGTCAATAAAGAATTCAACTTCACGTTCTCGGGGTAGACCAGGAAGTTCTTCAGGAAATACATCGGGAAATTCTCTAACAATAGAAATATTATTCAAATCTGACTTGTCTTTGTTCAAATCCATAACATGGGCTAAGAAAGCTTGACATCCGTTTTTCAATAAACGAATAGCTTTGTGGCTTGATATGACAGTGACTGATTTTAGTGGTTTAGTAGTTTGAATTCGTATGACAGGTTGGTTAGGAATATGAAAACTAACAACCTTACGAAAACAATCAATTTTAGCATGATGAGTGGTTAACCAATCAATTCCTAAAATCACATCAAAAGCAAGTATCTTTAAAGAGATAAGATCAACAGGTAATGTGATAGTGCCAACTTGGATCATGCAAGATTTATAAACTGTAGATGTAACGAAGGTTTCACCCAACGGAGTTTCAACAGATAAGTTAAAGTCCAATTTCTCCGGAGTCAAGTTTAAACGTTGAGCACAAGCAGGAGAGATAAAAGAATGGGTAGAACCGGTATCTAGTAAAGTATAAACTTCGCAAGAATTCAAGATTAGCTTACCCGTGATCACCTCGTTCGGGTTTCTCGCGTTTTGGCCAGTCACGACAAACGCCCTTCCAGGAACCGCTGATTTCGACTTATCCGGGACAACTTTTGGAGTCACCATCCCCGCTGAACTTGGTTTTGCTACAGAACACTCTCGAGCTATATGACCCTCCTTTCCACAGTTATAACATACCTTGGATTGTTGTGGGCAGTTTGGGCTGATATGTCCCTCTTTTCCACATTTGTAACATACGACCGGTGGTCGTTCTCCTCCCCTAGAAACAGTTGATGTTTGTGCTGACGTCTTCACGTTATCATTGTTGTACCTTCTCTTCTTGAAATCTCCTCCCGACTCGCTCCTTCTATTATCACGACCACGATTACCACCAGAGTGGTTACCGCTTTTGTCCGAATGTTTTCCTCCCTGCTGGTTTTCATTGCTTCGATGACTGCCGCCACCGGTATGACCCTGGTTGTGGTCCCTCGGTTGCACATACTCATTATCTCGCTCTAATAATTGAGCCCTGTTTACAACATCTGAATATAAAAAAATTTATGAGAGATAAGATATTGCCGAATCTCGGGTTTTAGACCTCTCAGAAACATCCTTGTCATTCGTTCCTCATTTTCGACCAAATGAGGTGCAAACCTGGATAACTCTGCAAACTTCGCCTCGTACTGGGACACCGTCATGTTGTTTTGTTCCAGTCTGATAAACTCCACCTCCTTCATATGACGAATACTTTCAGGAAAGTACTTGTCATTGAACAGTTTTTGAAATGTTTCCCAGGACATGTTGAGTGCGTCAGGCTGGGTACGCTTCACAGACTCCCACCAGTAGTCTGCCTCACCGCGGAACATAAAGGTGGCGAATGGAACCTTCTGTTCCCCCGTGCATCCCAAGACATCGAATATCTTGGTAATTTGCTTGACCCACGTTTCTGCCACGATCGGATCCGGCTTTCCCTTAAATTCTGGTGGTCCCAATTCTTTGAACTGCTTAGCTGTGACAAACCGCGCGTTGTTATCATTTCCACCCGTATTCTGCACACGAGTCTCCCTCGTCTGACTTTGCATGAACTGCAAAAAGCTCCTAAACATTCCATCATTCATCGTTTGCTCGGTAACGTTGTTTACAGGAGGAATATTGCCTTCCTGTTGCACGTTCCCTGGGTGGTGATCAAAGGTGTCTCCACGGTCTGATTTACTCCATTATTAACGTTCTCAGCTGCCATTCTTAAATACTGCCATAAAACAAGGGTTAATAGTCATGTCATATATTATCCCTATACTCTGACCGACCAAATAAACACCAAATAAACTTAGTCAGGTCATACTAGCGAAGGAATTCCCCGTCTCTCCCCTCCTAGTTCTTGTCTCACATCTCAGCCAGGGATCATATCCCTAAGCTCTGATACCAACTGTGACGCCCCCAAAATAGGTATACAACACCCATTCTGAGTCGCCAAATACATGGTACAGAAAGCAAACTACAACTTCAATAATACAATTGTCGTGCAAAATACGACAACACATACTGTGAGTTTAAATACAAATATTGTCTTCTAGACAATATCCACACTCAAATAAATCCTCATTACAATTATTCAAACACTATTTTACAGAAATAGTGAGGACTGCTAAAACATCTTTCTAGAACCATCACTCCATACCCCGACTAGATCCTGCTATGTTCTCACCTCCTGAGAAGAAAAATGGAACAAAAAGGAAAAGGGTGAGCTCAACTAGCCCAGTAAAGAATATTATGACTAAGATAATATACAACAAATTATCGTTAGTCTTCAACAGGGAAAAATCTGATAGAATATAATCGACAACAAGTTTTAGATCAACAACTGCAGCGGAAACAGCAAACCATTAGAAGAGTCAAGTAGAGAAAGAATTCTACTATCTTCTAAGATTTAAAAGTCCATCATCAATATTTTATCCCTGTAACATCAATTAATAATCATCTTTATCCAAATATTCATCTTTGCACTACAGGCCAAAGATATTCATTTGTATCACCTGTCAGTCATGTTCATCTCAACACCTGTTCATCTTTGCACTACAGGCCAAAGATATTCATCAAGTAATCATACATCTTTGCACTACAGGCCAAAGATATTCAGTAATATCATCATTTAGGACTGAGGATGATGAAAAATATCTTAAAGAGAACGAATCCAATGAGACAGAAGGACAAATATTAGGGATTCGTATAACAGTTTATCCAAGATCAATAATACTTCATAATAATCAATTGTGAAGCAGAATTCAAAAATAAAGATCAAAACATGGATACAATCAAAGATAGTAACCATAATAGACATCTTGGACAAAAAGAAAATTTTTATTTTTCGGTGAATAGTGCCGTATTCGTGAATAGTGCCGTATACGTGAATAGTACCGTATACGTGAATAGTAACCCCGACACAAAAAGTTCCAAATTTGATAAAAACTCATATCAATATTTCAGCATAATGATATTGAAGAAAATAATATCATTAAGAAGAAAATAATATCCCTTACCTCAAGATATCAGTACTTCTGGTCGGAATACCGGTATAAGGCTGAAAGAAACTTGCTCTGATGAATAGAAACTCTCAAAGTATCTAAATACTCACAAAATACACTCAATAATCTAGAGAGAGAAAGAGAGAAAACTTGTTTCTGGTGTGATTTTCAATTCTAACTTAGCCCTCTATTTATAGGAAAATTTTAGTAGGTTTGACCTGCAACCTGATGGCTTTACCTGCTACTATTCCCACCCACCACATTTGAAATATAATTCAGCACATTTCTTCACCAACCACAAGTGGGGCCCACCAATTCTAGAATTTTTCATCAAAATGATAAACTCCAAAAATTCAACAATTTCTGAACCAGTCATCTTGTAAAATTCATAATAAATCATACGTTCATTTTTAACGGTTCAAAATTTGTGGGCATATACTCAACTTATATATGTATAACATATCCAAAAATTACCACGATCCAACGGTCGGATTAAAAATTATAACCCCCACAAAATATCTCAAAAACCCTGATTTTTAATACCTCCATTCCGACAAAAATACGGATAAAAATCTCAACATTAACTCCTTCATTTTTAACCACAAAAATATATCCCTCATTTATATCCACATAAAATAAATATTTCCTTATCATATGAATCAATAATTAATTATTCACAAATAATATTACAGAATCACATTTATGACAACCAGGCCGTTCCCAGGAAAGAGGGGGCTTTTCAATAAGGATTTCTCCTTACTGGCGCGCAATTAGATGACCAAACCTCTCCTTAGACAGAACTTTCTAGACATTGCCAATAATATTATCTAATAATATTATTCAAATAATATGAATTATTGATCTGATAATAGAAAATACTGTGCAGCAACAATTATTGAAACAACAATAATATAAAATATCAACGCAACAATTATTGCATCAATAAAATAAAATATTAAACAGTAACTACTGTAACAATTATTGAGTAGTGCCTTCTTACGTAAGAATCAATAATTGGTACAATACCGTGTGCTATTGTATTTTAACCATCGGGTATTCCAACAGTATTAACGGTAACAACTACGCCGTTATTTCAACTTATACTTGTCGTTTTCTTCATCCAATCGTTTTTCGTTATGGGACCCACACAAGGCTGCGCCGTCGTACGAATATTCCCCGACAGCAAGAATATTCCACGACCAAACGAATATTCCCTGACAAAATGAATATTTTATAACCACTTGCTTATTTTGTAAAATTTGCACATTTCACCCATAACCAAAGTATTATATCAAATTAACCCCTTATTATTCATAATAATATTTAGAGAAAATTTGATTTTATTCATTAATAAGTTGGGGTCTTACATGAACGGTCCAGATTGATTTACTTTAATCTGACGGTCCATATTTAAAGAAAAATCTTTTAAATAAAATATAATATATTCTATTTATAGAATACCTTTAATAAAGTATTCTGTTTTATATAAAAAGATGTTTCTGTTTTATTACGTTAATAATACGAATAAAACAAAAATTCATTATCGCTAAATAATTCATATTATTAATTGACAATAATTGAATCAAACTGAGTGACTAATCACGTAAGCCTCAATAATCAATACCGTATGCTACTATGCAACCACATGTATTACTGTACTTTTACTACCGAGTAGTTCAACAATATTAACGGTAAAACTTCCGCCGTTATTTTCATAAAATATTTTTGTCGTTTTCTCAATCCGACAATAATTCCGTTGTGGGGTTCACCAATAATTGTGCCGTCGTACGAATATTCCCCGACAAAAATAATATTCCCCGACCAATCGAATATAATACAACAACTTGCATACTTTATAAAATTTATAAATACTACCCACAACTATAACATTATCTCAAATTCACACCATAATATTTAAAAAAAATATTTCGAAAAATTAAATCTTTATTCATAAAATCTGGGGTTTTACAGTATTCTGTTTTATATAAAAAGATTTTACTATACAGGCACTATGCAAACACTATACATAATAGAATATTATATATTCTATTTATAGTCTAATAAAATAAATAACTTTATAAAAGTATTTTATTTTATATAAAAAGATTTTACTATGCAAATACTATGCAGTCACTTTGCAAATACTATGCATAATAAAATATTATATATTCTATTTATAGTCTAATAAAATAAATAACTTTATAAAAGTATTCTATTTTATATAAAAAGTTTTCTGTTTTATTACATTTATAATAATAATAAAACAAAACTTATCACCTTTATTATAATTCACAATATTAATTGACTAGGTCGTTCCCAGGAAAGAGGGGCTTTTCAATAAGGATTTTTTCCTATTGGCACGCAATTAGGTGACCAAACCTCTCCTTGGCAGAACTTCTAGACATCGTTAATACTGTAAATAATAATATGAATAACTTTGCAGTCTCAATTATTGATTTAATAACATAACATATTATACAGATGCTATTGTGATAATAATTGAATCAATAATATGAGAGATATGATGCAGCAATTGTTGTAGCAATAATTGAGTATAACTGAGTGACTTCTTACGTAAGCATCAATAATCAATACCGTGTGTTACTATGCAACCACGCGTATTACTGTACTTTTACTACCGAGTAGTTCAACAGTTTTAACGGTAACATTTTCGCCGTTATTTTTATAAAAAGATAATTCTGTCTTTTTCTTACTACGACAATACTTCCGTTGTGGGGTCCACCAATGATTATGTCGTCGTACGGATATTCCCCGACAAATAAAAGAATATTCCCCGACCAAACGAATATTATATAACAACTTGCATGCTTTGCAAAATTTATAAATACTACCCACAAATATAACACTATCTTAAATCCACACCATAATATTAAAAAAAATATTTCGAAAAAATTAAATTTTTATTCATAAAATTTGGGGTCTCACACCTATTTGTTTATCACTAGTAAATGTTGATTAGGATTAATTTCTTTGGTGTCACAGTATGGTTAGGCTGTATTTGTATACATAGACTTCATGCACAACGGAAGCTTTTAAAATACTACTCCCTCTGTTCTTAAAATATTATCGTTTAAGGTTAATACACACAGATTAAGGAATATAATTAATACCTAGCGAAAATACTATACTACCTTTATTAATTGTCTCAACCAATTATTTACTTCCCAATATTTTTTATTCAATTCAACCAATTACTTCTTATTCAACCAATTACTAATTGGATTATAGCATTGAATTGAATAAGAATCATTGGCAGGAAAGAAAGCTTTAAATAGAAGAAAGTTTTAAATAAGGGTAAAGTAGGGAAAAAATAACTAATGTGTATTGATAAACTCAAAACAACAATATTTTTGGAACAAAAATTACTTCCTAAAACAACAATCTTTTAAGAACGGAGGGAGTAGTATATGTTTGGGCGGCTTTTAAACTTACGTCTAGACGAACGAGGTTATCAAGTGTTTTTGAATTTCTAAATCGAACACGGTCAATATGGACACTGCAGACACTTCATTTGTTTGTAATTTCTCTGGGCGAAGTGTGCATCAGTCACTGTTCCAACTTTCTGTGATAGTAAGTAAGTTCCTTGTCTTGCAATTAACATGTTAATGAAATGAAGTTCTTGTACACTTTTATAATTTTATGTATATATTTTAAAAGCTGACCCCTTAGCCGTAGGGAAGAATGAAGATGTAGAAGATGAAGAAATATGAAACATGACGGGCCCAAATGTCTTTTTCTACCAGGACTTAATTTCCCGGGCTTTACCCCCCTTTATATTAACACCACTGCTCCCCCAAACTTCCTCACTCATTTTCTCACTGCCCTGCCCTGCCCTGCTCGCAATTCTAATATGGCAATACTACCCGTATTTCTTCTGTTCCTTATTCCTCTTCTATATCCAACCTTAACTCTCTCTTCACCAGTTCAAGACCCTGAGCTAGTAGTACAAGAAGTACACAAGTATTAATTGAACACTACATTTTTAATTTCTTTTTCTATCTTCATAATAGTCGGATCCACCGGTTACGGTGAAGTCATCACCAACTTCATCGTTCTATAGTTTATTACTGAATTGACTAAAAAAATATTGCATTGATAAGTTTTTTACTATAAACAATGCAATGAAAAAGCTGGTGACAACTTCACCATAACCAGATCCAATGAAAAAGCTGGTGACAACTTCACCATAACCAGATCCATAATAGTCTCATGTCTAAGACTAACAACGTAGTTGCTCTTTTTTCTTGGCAGGAGTATCAATGCAAGTAGACGGAATTTAGGTTTTCTCTCCTGTGGAACGGGCAACCCAATCGACGATTGCTGGCGATGCGATAATAACTGGGAAAAGAACCGCCAACGGTTAGCCGATTGTGCTATAGGGTTCGGCAAACATGCCATTGGAGGAAGAGATGGTCAAATATATGTGGTCACCGACTCCAAAGATGATGATCCTGTGAACCCAAAGCCAGGAACTCTGAGGTATGCTGTTATTCAAGATGAGCCACTCTGGATCATTTTCCAACGCGACATGGTGATCCAACTGAAAGAAGAGCTCATGATGAACTCATTCAAGACCATCGATGGTCGAGGCGCCAGCGTCCACATCGCGGGCGGGCCATGCATTACTATACAGTATGTAACCAACATCATCATTCATGGTGTAAACATACACGACTGCAAGCAAGGGGGAAATGCTGATGTGAGAGACTCTCCGAACCACTACGGATGGAGGACTATATCTGACGGTGATGGAGTTTCAATTTTCGGGGGAAGCCATGTGTGGGTGGATCATTGCTCTTTATCTAACTGTAACGATGGCCTGATCGATGCCATACGAGGATCGACGGCCATTACAATCTCTAACAATTACATGACGCACCACAACAAGGTTATGCTATTGGGTCACAGTGATACTTATACACAAGACAAGAACATGCAGGTTACCATTGCCTTCAACCATTTTGGAGAAGGCCTTGTTCAAAGGATGCCAAGGTAAAGAAACGTTAATTTCATTATTATTTTTTCTTGGTGGTATATGAAGAATTATCTCAACTTTTGAAACTTGTAGTGCTTAATTTGATTCTCCAAAATTTGCAGGTGTAGACACGGATACTTCCATGTGGTGAATAATGACTACACTCATTGGGAAATGTACGCAATCGGTGGCAGTGCTGCTCCTACTATCAACAGCCAAGGCAATAGATTTCTTGCCCCCAACGACCAATTCAATAAAGAGGTGACAACCATTTCTTACACCAGTGAGAGTGATAATATCATCACTTATCTTAGCAGACTAATTAGTTGTTTAGGAATGCGTAAATTTCGGGTAGGAAATTAAGAATATTAATATCCTAAAGTTGAACTAACAGATTATATATGGGTGAAAAAGACCCTTTCAACAAACTTAGCAGGCTAGGCTAATAAATGATGGGGATGACTGTCCAAAGTTGCATTAAATATATGTACGATTGGTTGCCAACAGATATAGCTAGGTGAATGACTAATTTGAGAAAGTAACTTTGCTCTCAGGTTACAAAGCACGAAGACGCGCCACAGAAGGAATGGAGTGGATGGAACTGGAGGTCCGAAGGAGATTTGTTGTTGAACGGTGCCTTTTTCACAACTTCAGGGGCAGGTGCATCTTCTAGTTATGCCAAGGCGTCGAGTCTAGGCGCAAGACCATCTTCCCTTGTGAGCTCAATAACAGCAGGGGCAGGTGCACTCGGTTGCAGGAAAGGCTCCCGTTGCTAAGTACCGACGATGACTTTAGTTAGCCAACGAAGCCATGATTAAGACTACAATTATCTACAAGCCAATTGTATTTACATGTCAAATATTTACCTTCTAGGTTCCACAGCAGTCATTTGTTCAGTCATTTTCACTTTTCCTAAATGATTATAAATTTACAACCTTAGCATGTTTCTATAAAGTGTGTCATAGGCAAATTACTTATACCTAAAGGAATCGCAAGAAGTATTTATAAGATCAGATCTACAATCATGTGCCATAACAAAAAGAATTCCAATGCATATTCTCTCTCTCTCTCTATATATATATATATATATCAATTCTTTCTATGCTCTAAGGCCGGCACATGATAGGTCGAATATGCACCAGAGGTCCAGAAAATGGAAAAAACGTAAATGCCTTTAATATTTTCTCCTATAGGGGACATGTTTTCTAGACAGAAAGTTACAAGGCCACATAACTACGGGATTGACAAAAGTGCAGTGAGCATCAATTAGCGGATCTTGTTTTCAGACTAGTAGTGACCCGTGCCCTATTCCTATTCATACCACCATCAAAAAAGAAGGTAACATGCGATTATTAATGCTGCTCTTTTTCCTTTTCACCATCATTTAAAGCTTTTGCTGCCGACAACACAAAGTTCTCATAAAACATAGAGTCCTTCTACGCCGACCGGCTATTTCCGACCGGGGTAGTGACCGGCCGGAAATATTTTTTTTTTTTTTTTTTTTGCTTTTGATTACAAAATAATTAATGTGATTTATTGGAACTGAAATTTTTATAAAATGCAGTGATTTAGGCGTCCGTTTGGATACACCTAACAAACAGGGTTATACAGTCTGTACAACCCTGTTTGTTGCGTATATCCAAACGGACGCCTAAATCACTGCATTTTATAAAAATTTCAGTTCCAATAAATCACATTAATTATTTTGTAATCAAAAGCAAAAAAAAAAAAAAAAAAAATTCCGGCCGGTCACTACCCCGGTCGGAAATAGCCGGTCCCCCTAGACTTTTTCTAAAACATAGCAGTGTGACACCACCAACTCTCATTATGACAACTTCCTGCCCTTCTCATTCATAAATACCACATGGGAGAGTACCTCTGATCTCTGCCTGGGCTGAGACTGAAGATAGATGTACTAGTTTATCTTGCCTGCTGCTACATTAACTAAGATTTTGACCCTATCAAAAACGAATTCTCTTACCATCCTCATGATGATGCTCAATAATTAAATTCGTAATTTTAACAAGGACTAAGACCTCATTTGATACTCCCATATTTGCCACGGGTTACTAATATTTATCTATACGACACTCCCATATATGATCAAGCTTACACTAATTGTAGGGTTAACTTTTTTGGATTAACTTAGCAGTTCAATAGTTGTGCTTCAGGGTCTACAAGCATTATTAAGTGAGCAGGGTTTGTAATATTTATTGGACTTAAGCCTTGATAACACTAGTAATGAGTCCACCTCTTTGACAGCCACTGACAACCAAAACTGGCATCCCTCCGTTAATACTTTGTAGAAAGACTAATAGACACAATGAGCCGTCAGGGCCTGTTAACAAATGTAATAATCGATATAACAAGCGTTGGCAGCTCATCTCATAAATCATTTGGTCCTTGTTTACACCCCTGTAGTTTTTACATGCATCCTGCTAGAAATTCTACACAATTAATAGCACAATGGCATACTAACATAACTTCTCAAGCGCCTCAACATAAACATGAACCAGGATGTTACCATCAGTTTCTGTTATCCATGTATGAAACACACTTGTTCACAGCACACATTGCACACAAATTTAAGGATTATTATTTTAACACCGGCACCAGACTACATTCATATCAAACTACTCGTATAGAAAGAACCTACACTAATCAAGCCAAAAGAGAGGGACTTCACAACATACATCCTTATACCATCCAGTGTCCATAGGTCACTTTGATCTCATCCACGATGCAAAGCAAAGCCCAAGCACTGATAGATGCAACCTAATGAGTTTTGACACACAATTGTGCATATGCTTTGAATAAACATGGGGAGAATCCACACATAGCACAGCCACTAACCTACATTTTGAGTAGACACAAACTATCATTGGGGAACATGCTTTAATTTAAGAATTTTTTTATTTTTCACATGAGAACAAATTCAGACAAAGGGCTATCAGCCATGACGTAATCAATAAATGCTCAAAGGGATAAGACAAGAACATCAATCCACCATCAAAAATTATAATCAAGTTACAAATAAAGCAAGACAACCATAAATGTCTAAAGTTTCCAATCAAAAAATAGGTGGACACAAGTAACTCAAGTCGCATTTCATAAAACTTTATAATGTATGTGCTGTTCCAGGTGGAGCAAAACTTTGCATGAAGGATACCTGACTCATCAATAACCAGAAGGTGAGATGACGTCATCAATCTTCAAGATCATCTTAATCACTTGAGTTGCAAGTAAGAGCTGTTGCTGCTTCCCAATTAGAGTCTCGAAGACATTTTGCTCATGCATGTCGTTTGTGCCAACATCATTGCAGTCTATTCCACAGAAAGGATTATTCTCCTGCAAATCATTTCCAAATTAATGTTAAAATAATTTCTTGATAAACAAAAACTAGGGAGACTAAAGCCATTAAACCACCTTGAGTGAAACAAAGAGAGATACATGGGGTGTCATTGAATGCTCAAATCAGTTGAATACCTTAATTTGCTGGGATTTCACTGCAGATAATGTTTCAATGGGTTGCAGACCACTATTCTCAGCAAGTGCCATGGGCACAGAGTCCAAAGCATCTGCGAATGACCTGATGACATCCTGTCACCAGCATGAAAAAAGTCAGTTTGAAATGCAGTAGTCCAACCAATCTCCAAAGGTTAAGAATGCAATGAAATGACATCAAATGTTAGTAGGTTACTATACCTGCTCAACTCCTGGATATCTATCCGCAGCAGCCTCCACTGCAATTGAGCAAGAAATCTCGGCAGAACCACCACCATATACAATAGAACTGTTACGAATAAGATTCCTAGCCACACAGAATGCATCATGGATGCTTCGCTTCGTCTCCTCTATCATCATCTTGTTACCTAATGCAACATAAAAGATCATGTCTAAGATCTCTGAATGTGGTGAAGATAATTTATTTGCTTCTTTCTCTTTCTAAACGCTGTTAGTATCGTATTTACTTCAAGAATATTCTAAATATCGTTTATGTCAAATGCTAAATCAAATGTCTGGGAACAAGTTAGTATGTAAGTAGATACTCTCCCTCAGTCTGTGTAAGAAACTAGAATGACCCAGGGAGGCAACACAACTCAGAAACTGCTACAGCATCCCACTACAATTTGAAAACCAAGCAGGCCATCAAGCAACAAGGCCAGAAAAGAAATAGCATGGCATAAAAGATAAAACCAACACATGCACATTAATTTTCTTTTTTATGTTTCTTCTATTTGTTTAATTCACATAATCAACAAACACATCAATACTGAAATATGGACAACTATATCCATATTAAAATGAGAGACCAAACTAAACTTGCACGCATGACCAATTTATCTATATTTTGCTGGCTTCTAAATGGGCCTACCAAAAACTGAGATCACTGCCTTATCAGTTTGAAAGGTACTCAATGGTTTGCTATACACAAAGTCATGTTCTATAATCAACTATGCACAATTTATATTTTTTTTGCTAAATGCACAGTTTATAATTAATATATTAACCATGCATAGTTAATCAACTGAAAGTTAATTGAAACAGTGAACTTTTACTACAAAATGAGTAATAATATTTTGTATACGTAATTTTGGCCCCAAGAATGGGTATTGGAACCAATAACCTTGGTTACTAATCAAGGTCTCAATCCTTTCTTCCACAGTTGAAATTAAGAAAATAAGTAACCACAAGACCTACTCCTCTCCCACCATAACAACGAGAACAAGTCAAATGATTTTTCACTTACCACCACGAATGAATAAGGTCACAGCCCTTGAATTTGCGCAATGTTCAATGTAGAGCATCCGATCTTTTGTGGTACCAAATGATTTTTTTCTAATCAAACCAGCCTGAATAGATAGCACAAGATATAATATAAATGCTTCCACAGCATCATATTAATGCAACACAACTAAATAAATCATACATGTATTAATAAACTTATTACGAAAGAGAATACAGCATAAAACTGAAGTGTTAACTGTATACAAAACAGAAAACACTGTTTCGTGATAAATATATTGAATAGGACGTCCATATTTACGAGACATCATCTACACATCGTTGCACAATCTTAATGCAGCCTGAGAAACAAGAATATCACAATGATTATTTTTTCCCCAAAATATAAACAATAAAAAATAAACAGTTGCTTGGCCATTGCAGCGACTGGAAATGAGGTAAGCAAAAGAATATCATTGAGGTCCAAGGTGTGTGGCTTATTGAAAGGATTTCAACTATCCTAATCAGTTGAGTCCTAAAATTTTTTTGCCTAAAATAATGGGTACGTAGAATGAAAAGAGAAATTTGCATAACTTGTTCATAGTCACCAGATATTGTAGTCTGCAAACAACTCAAACCCCCAATATTGAGATTTATAAGGATATTAGACGCCACATCCACATTGGAAACTATAAACCACAAGAAACAAAAATAGCTTTTCAAAGAGAATCCAAAATACCTTTCCTAGCTTTCTGGCGTTAATTCTTGAAACCTTGGCACAATTCTCCCACCTATAAAAACAATAAACCAATGCAACAAATTGAAATCTTTGAAACTACATCCTACTAACATCACTAGAATAGACCACAGATAAGCCTAACATGACACAAACCCATGGCTATGGCTATCAGCTCTAACTCTGCACCACCAACCCATTGGACAGCAGGCAAATTCCTGTGCATCAATAAGTGATTTGCTTCGTCACTAAACCCCCATTGGCAGATAACCAATGTAGCACCAACATCCTGCAACTCATGTAACGAAAGAATTACGAAGACAAGTAGGATCCACTGTATACCAAATTGTGTGGTAACGCTGACTTGTTTTTTAAATTGCATTATGGTCTCTTCTGAAGTAGCCAGGTACCATATTATTATCGAGCAATAGCCTTAATTTGAAAAAATTATGAAAAATCTATCATGCAACCCTTCCTCGCAAAATCATGTCATCAAAGTACTTCTGCTATTGCTGACGTATAGTTTGGAATTTTTCCACAGTATCAATGTCAACCTGATGTTTAGTCTTTGGCTTAGGAGGCTCAAAGGGGCAAGTCAGACTGGCAATGTTTGCATCTTCAATCTGCGTTGGCATCTGTGGATGACTCATATCTTTGTCAACCAGTATTCCATAAGTTAACTCTATATCCTCCAACTTCCGCCTACTTTCCCCTCAACTTTAATAAGGTCCAAGTTAACATCCTTCCTATCTAAATCTGCAACAGCCATAACTGCTTTTACAGCAATCTCTGCCTTACTGCGTTTACATCTATTCCAACTGTTGAATTAAAACTTAATATTAGAATATGCTGAACAATATATTCATTTAGAATATTTGCATGAAATTGCCATTAGATGTATTTAAGCAGGAACTTCTTCATTAGACATAAGAAAATTGTGTTACTCTACACTATCATTAAGATGACTAAAAGTTCACCATAAGATAAATTCTTCTAATGAAGAAAAATATGTAGCATGTGAAACTATAAAGAGAATTTCAGTAACCCATAAAAATTTGCAATCCTTGCTACTTCTGAAAAGGAATGTGTAGGAATCCTAAAAACACATAAAAAGATGAAATTAGAAAAGCACATATTCTTAGTTGCAACTAGAATTCTAAGTTAAACAAGCAACCTAATTACCCCCACCACCCCCGCACCCTTTTGTGAAACTAACTGTCAAGGAAAATACAAATAGGCCTATGCTAGCAATTAAGACATTGACTGGGCTGCTAATTGCACGATTCTGGCTTTTTTTCCCATGTCCATAACTACATGTGCCTACACCTTACTATTATGAAAAGAAAGACTTGAACTTGGTAGAAGAGATAAGCTGGTTAAACAGGATACTATTGCATATGGTTATGCGTCTATAATGCTGGAAAAGGCATAGCCAAATTTATTCTTAAGTTGTGAAGATACAGCTCAAATCTGGGAGAAGGTGCTAGATATAAAAGGAAAACTTCTGCTACCATATGAGGGATTTATCCTTTGTATTACTATATAATGCCTTTTTTTATAAGAGAAACCAGATAAATTTTTGTTATAAGCAAAGGCCTATTGTGTTTAAAGATGTTGATAGTTTATAACAAGAATGACCAATGGAAAAGAAAAACGGCAATGGCCAGTGGTAATTCAATAGTTTCATGCCGGTGTGGGTGATCAACTGATAAGCTATTTAATTGAGCCTGTTATTTTCAGCCTTCGAATGTTATTGTGCTTTTGTCTGTTCTGTTGAGTATGGTTGCAATCTGATTGAGATTTGAAACAGTATTAATTTTTTGTGGCAGGGGCACTACTAGCCCTCTGCTTTCTACATCTTTTTTTACTGAAATAAAGTTATCCTTACTTTAAACTTATCCTTAAAAACCAAGAAAAGATGAGTACTGCAACATTTAAAAGAAGTCACAGCAACAGCATTGGTCTACCACCCATTTATCAATTTCTCAAAATATATAAATGCATGCAATAATTAATACAGTTAAGAAACCAATATACTGTTAATTCCAAGTACCAAAATAAAGCATGATTTTACGATATGGAAAGTGAAATTGCAGAATTGATATGGGGTTGGAAACTTACATCTTGGAGGATAAAGTAGTCATGCAAGTCTGAACCAAAGGCACAGTGTTTGTTGGATCAAAATCAAACTTATGCGATATGCGTTCCAAATGTTCAACACCAATCCTTGACATCTCAAATCCCTCTGCAATCCGAATGGGATGTATTCCACGTTCTTATAGCACTCAGCTTGTTCCAAAAGTGCACCAACCATAACAACAACTCCAGTTGTCCCATCACCAATTTCATAGTCCTGACTCCGGCATAATTCAACCATCAGCTTTCCAATTTGATTGTGAACATCCATCTGCTCCAAGATTGTTGCACCATCATTTGCTGAAAAAGCGGGCATTAAAGTTGTGAGGAAGATCATAACTAGCTCAAACACCTCAAAGTAAAAAGGAAGAAATGTAGACTCGACTCTTAATCCTACTGCAAATGTGACTAGTCGTGTCTATGAAAAAGTTTAATAGATAAACCAATATACCATTGATTGCTAAACCTGTGATTTAAAGAAAACATAAAATCTAAAAGATGAACTGGAGTTCCTAAGGCATCATTTTAGTTAATCCGATTTATTTTTCATAAAACTTTGTATACCAAGATACTCAATCTCACAGGCAGAATAGTTGTACTAATATAAAAAGAATTTGGAAAATTATATCACGTACAAAAGTTTAGGCAGTAAAGCTTAAACCAAGATTTTGACATTCCAGGTGATTGGTAAGTGAGAAATGTAGTAAACCTTAATGAATCAATTAATGGAACTTCATTCAATATCAAACAGAAAAGCAAAAACGATATTAACCATAATTAAGTTTAATTAATCCCAATATTATTTTCATGATTTCTATTATTTTACAAACAAATTACGATCAAATAATTAGATCGCAAAAACTAAAACTCCACCTCCATAACACTGCTGGCAAGTAACAAAGTTCATATAGGACAGAATTAGCTACTTGCCTACTTAAGAAGGTGATATAAGGGGAAAAGAGAGTTACTAATGGTGATTTCCCCGTCGGGGCTCTGGAGCATCTTAGCCATTCCCTTAGGGCCGAGAGAGAAGTACGGAGGATTCGAGCGACGGCTTTTGCAGCAGAAATGTTCGATTTATGAGCGTCGAGTCCTCAATCTACTTTTCTGTTCTTGTTCCTTCATTATTATGAATGCCTTCCAAACTCATCGAAAGCTAACGCCATTTCTCTCTCCTAAACTTGCGCAGCTAAACTTCCGTAGATCGTACGAAATCAGGCCGTATATTACTTCCTAGTGGTGTGCTGAAACTGTGTAAGTGGAAAATAATAGCTGTAGAAGAAGGTTTGCCAAACGAAATGCTGCAGCAGTCATGACTGTTACCTTCTACCAATCATGCCCTTTCTCACTCCCAACTCACTTGCCGCACTTGTCGAGTCGGCCGTGTCGACTCAGTCCTCCGTCCTCGGCCGAGCCGCCCATGCCCAGATTATCAAGACACTCGAACCTCCATTGCCTTCTTTCCTCTCCAATCACCTTGTCAATATGTACTCCAAACTCGACCTCCCCAACTCAGCCCAACTCATCCTCCAACTACCCCCACCCACAACCGCTCCGTCGTCACCTGGACCTCCCTCATTGCTGGCTCTGTCCAAAACGGTCATTTCACCTCCGCCCTCCTCACTTTTCTGACATGCGCCGTGAGTCTATCCAGCCCAATGACTTCACCTTCCCTGCACCTTCAAAGCTTCGGGTTCTGTCCAGGCTCCGGTCATCGGTAAACAGCTTCATGCATTGGCAATAAAGTCTGCACAAATTCTCGACGTTTTTGTGGGCTGCAGTGCTTTTGATATGTATTCTAAAACGGGATTAAGAGACGATGCGAGAAAGATGTTTGACGAAATGCCTGAAAGAAATATCGCGACTTGGAATGCGTACATTTCTAATTCTGTGCTTGATGGGAGGCCTAGAAATGCTATTTATGCATTTATTGAGTTTAGGAGAATTGGTGGGGAAGCTAATTCGATAACTTTTTGCGCCTTCTTTAATGCCTGTTCGGATTCCTCCTATTTAATACTTGGTAGACAGTTGCATGGATTTGTGATTAGAAGTGGGTTTACAGCAGATGTGTCGGTTGCAAATGGCATGATTGATTTTTATGGGAAGTGTGGGGATATTATGTCATCGGAGCTGGTTTTTGAGGGCATCGGTAATCGTAATGATGTTACTTGGTGCTCAATGGTTGCTGCATATGAGCAAAATGATGAAAAGGAGAAGGCTTGTATGGTGTTTTTGAGTGCTAGGAGAGAAGGTATGGAGCCCACAGATTTTTTGGTGTCAAGTGTTGCCAGTGCATGCGCAGGTATTGCGGGACTTGAGTTGGGCAGGATGGTTCATGCGCTTGCTGTGAAGGCATGTATTGAGGTGAGTGTTTTTGTTGGGAGTGCACTGGTTGACATGTATGGGAAGTGTGGAAGTATGGAGGATTGTGAAAAAGCTTTTCATGAAATGCCTGAGAGGAATTTGGTTACTTGGAATGGGTTGATTGGTGGGTATGCTCATCAAGGACATGCTGA